>JASFAT010000344.1:0-303581 GCA_031353405.1 Baronia brevicornis | reverse complement strand
ATCACTAGTACTTTAAGGTTATGGTGTTGCCAGATGACTAAACTTGGGATATTACGTTTTACATCTGACAATTTCTCCATAACCTTCTGGTGGGGCCATCTTTTGACAAACCGCGGAAACTTATTTGTACACCTAATAACTTTCCCACTTTTGATACATTAATATTAATTATAATAAATATATAATTATAAAAAATCTAACATAGCATGAACAAAAAAAATTCTTAATATCAAATTTACATATGCCGTTAAATTTTACGCGCATAATGCTAAAGGAAGAGCAAGTTGTTTTTTAAGAAATTGAGATTAACTAAAAAACGGAACTTTTAGCCCCGCTCTCGCCTATATGTAAATTATTTTCCTTTATAATTGTTATTACCCCACGAAAGTGAAGTAAATTCATAAACAACACAAAATGTAACATACGCGAATGCCTTCAGACATAAAAAGCACGCATACACTAAAGCAAAACGTAAAACGAAGTATTAATTTAGTTCCTATAAAAGTAACAAATATAATTACATATGTACGAATGAGTGCGTCAACGGTCACGGGTAAAGCGAGCAATAAAATATTTAAACGGTTGTTCTTTTGAACTGCGGTATTTTTTAACATCATGTTTATTTCTCTGCGGTGTAATACAACGTAAAAAATTGATATATATTATTCTTTCTCATGTGTGTCATACCGTCAGAAATCGATGTAAGAAAATATTGTGACATTTTGATATTAATTTTGTTTTTTTCTTTTTTGTCAATATTATATTATAATTCAATATATTTTATTCATGATCTCAACTTTTGTTCTTCTATTATATTAATAACCATAATTTTTCCTTAAGTAACTTAAATAGTTTAGGCATTTTGCTGTGTGAATCTTGGCATATTATAGGACCATTTTATCCGTGTGTATATGTATATTTATATGTGTATTTATGTATTCGAAATTTAAATAATGAAAGAATCGGAAGGTTTCAAGACGGGCCTGCCCAGTGAGAACTACTATGCCGTCCAACTTCACCTGTAAATTGTCATAAAAAAAATAAAATAAATAAATAAAAAAGAAATAGAAATACCTTGTGAGGTAGTATAAGACCATTATGGAAAAAGTAATCAAAAGCAATCAGCAATTCCTAATCCACCTGTCAAGTGTGTGGATCACTACAACGTCCCCTCAATTTGAATGAGGTAGCAGTAAACTGGGTAACGATGTATTAATTTAATATGGGTAAAGATGATTATGGACTATGCATAACGATTCAATCACGATTTGTTTGATCGATCGTGAGGTTTTGAAAATATTTTGTTCCTTTAAAAAAAAGAAAGTTAGCATTGTTTTGATATAACTAGAGTTCTTGTTAACTATTCTAATTAAGATAATAGTGCTTGTTCTAGAAAAAAATTGGTTTACATCAATAGTAATAATAGAATTGAACCTACGGCCATAGATCGTAAACGCAATATTTACCAATTGAGTAATTGTTACAGAATTCTTCTCTTATCCTGTTTTCATTTATTGTAATAACTCTATGACAATAGATTATGTAATAACTCTGTTTTTAATATTGGAAATGAACAACAATCCCAAAGAAATGAATATAAGTTCATAGGTTCAAATTCGGCTGTCTTCCGTTTCATGAAACACGGTAAATCGAAGGTACAGCTTTATCGGTTCAGGTTATCACGTCCCCTATATATTCATAAATAGTTACGTTAATGGTGAACGATATGGCCGAGTCTCTATGTATATAAAGAGATTGCATAAAATATTCTCAATTGTGCATAAGTCGGAAATAAGACACTGCTATTTGTAAAACAAAACAAAAAAAGAATTTCTAATAAAATATTTAGTGTGGTAATTGGAAATGGTTGTTTCTTACCGTGACGACGATTTAGTTTAAAAAAAAGAGTCGCGACTCTTGCTGTGTATTTAATTTATTCTTGCTTGATTGGCCTTTTATCTTTAGATTGCCGATTATTTTTCTTATTTGTTTATTTATTGATTCTTCATGTGTAATATTTAGTACAGAGGTGGATTCAATATGGGAAGACATTCTCTGCCAGACAACTTTTGAATTGATGGAAGAGATAAAAGTATATATTATAGATAAAATAAATTCATATAGAAAAGAAAGTTATGGAGTGCTTGGGGTGGGTGATGACGATGACAGTTTTAAAAAGTACTGGACAGTAAAGATTTCAGTGGAATAAGATTTTAAAGTTATTTGAATTTTGTTTAATGTAAAAAGTTTTGTCGCTTTCTTAAGTCCCTCGGGGAAGATAAAATGGAAAAAAAGCATTAGGACTATTCACAACGGCTATATCTTATTTAAAAACTTTGTAAAATTATACTAACAGATTTGAATGAAATGCAATATTTCATTTCTCAACATATATGTATTTAAGTTTGCTATGTAAATGCAATAACACTTAAATGTTTAAACTTTTTGAGGCTCTAGTGATCGTTTTACATGTTCATTGAAAGTTTTGAGTTTTAGCGTGTTACATCGCCAGCAGGATTTTCCACGTGTAGGTAAGGTAGATACATAGGTTGGAATGTGGATTAAATATCGATGTAATTCATCATGGCAGTGAATTTTATTCAAGATAAATAAAGTTTATAAACCAAAACCTGACAAATGTTTCAGTACATGTACAGCTGTAGTCAGTGTAAAGTGTTTAAATCTTCCTACATATCCATAAAAAAATTATGACGGGCGATAAATTCACTGCAAATAAAATTCTTCTCTGGTTTTATTGTATTTTTATCGTACATTGCCTATTAGGGCGACGCGATTGAATATGGTCTATTTAGCAGATGTACTCGTATGTACATATGTATAAGATAGACGACAACTAATTCTTTACGGTCGTGGTAGATTTTCCTTGTGTTTGAGACACTAAACGATTATGTTACTACCACTATACATAATGACGATGAAGTATTCTAGAAAAAAAAAACTTTTTTCTATTCAAAAATTAAATATTTTGAAAATTAGGGCACGGGCAAAGTCGTAAGAAATAATGAATGTGATAAAGGCATAGACCAACATCGCATAAAAATTTAGATCAAAATTATCATTTAAGAATCATTATTATTATTTTTTTAAAAAAAGAAGACGCACAAGCGTGTCATAGGTAATCATAGATATCTACAGTACTACAGGCATTGCAGAAGCCTTTGAGAAATGTGTAGACTTGTTTTTATGAAAGTTCTAATGGTGTATTGGTTGGGAAATACAACTGGAGATAGCTGGTTCCACAGAGTAGTGGTGCGTGAAAAAAAGCTTTGGTAAAAACGTACTGTACTGGATCGCCATTGGTCCAGCTGGTTGAGTTGAAACTTTTCGTTTACCTCCCAAGGCTCATAGTGTGTCAATGATGCACAAAAACATTTGTTTAATCTGAACCATGGTTTTACTTATAGTCAATCTGATCCGTAATGCATTACTGAAATATAATTTTATTTTCTTTTGCATATAACTCCAATGAAATACGAGATAAAATATTATTTTAATATTGTTAACAATATGAAAAAAATATTTTGTTCAAAAAAAAGTTATCTTGTCGTTTTGATACTAACGCCTTACGTAATATTGAACACCCAGCGACACCTGCGAGGGGATAATTGCCTCACTTATCAATCTTGCCCGCAGTCATAAATTTTTTTATACCTGATGGTATGAGCGATGAATATCTAGTTTAGTAATTTCGTTGGGTGTCATTTGACCCTTTTATTACAACAAATGTTTGCGAACGATGAAAATATTTGAGACACCTTATTAATGTTTTATTATTATGATTTATATATACGATACCCGTGTTTCATATAATATTATTTTGTACCAATGGTTTATGTCCAAATTTCCTGGCACCTAAATTATACGTAATATAATTTTTTCATAATAATTACAATTAAAAACAAGAGAGTAATTTTTCTAGTGTATGTACATATTCCTTTGGCCATCGAATAAAAAAAAAGAGGGGTGGTAAAAATTTGATTCTATTATAATATAAGTATCAAATGAAACCTATGTATATTATAAAACTTTGATGCTACTATTTTAATAATAAAAAAACAGAGGGAACCTGTCAAGTTTTCTTTATTTGGTTAATTTAATTTATGACACAGGTGGTTTTGTTTTTTTTGTACCGCTCTTGTCTAAAGCGGATTGGTGGGGCAACTAGACTCGGAATCAATAGGTATATTACCTCGATGTCGGAATCCAACCCGCGACTATTGACTGCAAAAGCGGAATCTTCGCCACGGACCCAATTAGATCGTATGCGTCTATGTAATATGGTAATAATCCAGTCAGTTATTTATTTTGCTTAGCACAAAGGAAAATGTGACTGATATATAACTATCGCTTAGCACAAAGGAAAATGTGATATACAGCTAGCTCGATAACTGAGATAGGTATAGGGTGTTAAACTGTTTTTGTATACTTTAAAAATGACCGTGTTAGATTATTTTATTAATGGAATACTTTAAAAAGTATACCATTAATAAAATAGTCTAACGCGGTCCCGTCTGACCGGTGCTGGCAATCTCTGCGCAATTTCTTGGGTGCATCGTCCTTCTGCAATAATTATATAACCTAGCTGACATCGAAGAGAATATTGAAGGGGTGAAATACATTGATTTTCCTATAGCCTTAAATTAAACGGTAGATTAAATTTAACACATACATTTAATTGATTATTCTTATTGGTGAAATATAAAAAAAGGGTTTATAATTCATGGTTTTAAATTTTGTATAGGTTATGATAAAAACAATTTTGAGATGTAATAATTTCCTCAAACGAAATGCAACAATCAATAACTTGATGTATATGTATCAACTGTGTAGATATAAGTAAATGTGTTACAATCTAAGCGCTAAATTATTCGTTATTTAAGAGTTAACTTTGATCAAAAATAATTTCAAATGTAATTTGGTAATATCGTATAGGTATATATAATCTTGACTATAAGTGACATTATTTACTCATCGCCGATTTAAGTTGGTTAGTTTTTATGCCAGGTTGATCCTTAAAAAAAACTTTCGGCTTTTCAAAAGTTCAAAAGTTTGGCAGATATACTGCTTGTAATGACTATTTTGACTCCGCCAACCTGCATTGAACAAGCGTGGTGGGTTAACGTCCGTTTTTTCAGAAATAGAGAGGCCCCTGCTCAGCAGTGGGACATATATGGGCTGTAAAAAATGGCTATTTTAAACACACTATCTATCGAAAAAGCTTTTAAGCACTTATACTCTTTTACACTTTTAGGAAGTACGAAAAAGTAAGAAAGGATTATATGTTCTGAAAAAATTCTTCATAAGAGTCCAAGAGAAAAGTTTATCTTTTAATTTGTGGTCACTTTTTGTCTCCTGCATAAATGAATATGTGGGCTCGTCTGGGTAAGTATCAAAGCAGAAGACAAATTTCGTTGTAATTTAGCTTTGTTCGCTAAAAGCTGAATACTGAGACTCCAAATTTACATCCTTTTTTTACTTTTCCCTGCTGTCGTCGCATCTACATCCCTGTTCTTTGAGATATCAATCGGTTATTAATGGAGTCAGGCGTTACTTTGCGGAAATCCATCACTATATGGACAGTCAAAAGTTCTACTTAGCTAAGATCCGCGACAAGCAAAACAATAACAGAAAATTAATAATGTGTGTTTTTCCGCTGGGTTTAGTGGATTTATTTGGAACTAAACCAAAAACTTACCGAAAATCAGCCATCAACTCTCCACCCACTAACCACTATACACAACACCAAACACACATTATCACTTCTCCATCTTGTAAACGACACGTGTTTCGCCCCAACACGAGGCATCTTCAGGTATAGTAGACTCTACGGTAGACAACCGAAAACACTTTTCGGTTGTCTACCGTAGAGTAGTAATTGCTCTTCTAATTTTCTTCTCTGGTTTTTAAAAATACTTAGTGGGAGAAAAATAAGTTTCTATGTAACATCACAACACACTGAGTAGAAATTTTCAAAAATAATAGATGTTTTATTGAAAATGCGATAAAAATTACATTATTATTATAAAAAGCTACCTTCGTTATTGCCCAAAGTTTAATATGTATCATATTTACTACTTATACTGTACTCATTATTTATCGCCAGTTACACTTCGAATGTTAGGGAATACACTTCATTATCCATCTCATGTAACAAACTTCAGGGTTCAAGTTTAATGTACTTTTCGTAGCAATGCCTTTATTAGTCTTTTTATATATATCGTATTTTGTGCCATTTGCTGCCATTTCATGCCTCATTTGCCGTTCATTTTTACAAGAGGAACCCTTTATATTGGGTCATAACGTGTGAAGAATCCGTTTCACGTTTTACTTTATGCTTTG
Organism: Baronia brevicornis; assembly: GCA_031353405.1. NCBI lineage: Eukaryota > Metazoa > Arthropoda > Insecta > Lepidoptera > Papilionidae > Baronia > Baronia brevicornis. The sequence goes on along the minus strand of JASFAT010000344.1, from coordinate 297,221 downwards.
GGGACAGTTATACTCGCCCGCCAAGTGAGAAGACAAATATTTTACATATTTTTTACCAAGCTTTAATTATCTAGACTTTAATTATAAAAAAATTTATTAAAGTTTCGTCTGAAAACTTTAATTTGCTGTTTTAAATGTACAAGAAATAATTACTTCTTTTTTATATAATGATTTTATAATATATTATTTAAATTTCAGAATTTTTTTATTCACTTTGAACCATTAAATATAAGAAAAGTTGAATATTTATACATAAATATAAAACGATTTTCAAATCTGTCATAGTTTATTCTTGATATATTTTAGTCCAATGTATTTAATTTATACGTGTTTTAACAGAAGAGATTCCAATTTATTCATTTTTTAACATTTTTTAAATTTAAGGAACCGATAACTTTCCTTTTGTTAAGCTTTTAGTTTTATTAGAGATTCTAACTCACTGACAAATTCTTACGTTTAACATTGAGCCGAATGTTAAACGTACAGTGGAAGTTAAATAATAAAGTTTTTAACGTCATTTGAAAACGGCAAAGCAGCCATTTAACTTTTTTGTTATTTAAGTTGTTCGTTAGCAAAAGAGGTCACAACAATAATGCCGTGGGTATAAGCATAACAAAAGATTTCTTAAAAATAATACCCTTGGTATTCCCATTCATGTTTTTATTTGCGAAAAAATAATCACCTGGCCATTTTTGCTTCGCCTGGATGCTTATTTAAATGACAGACGAATTTTTATTTGGAACAAGAAACTAGATGAATAGGTAACGATGGAATTTTTAGGTCATTCAAATCCGACAAATGCTGAATGCTTCGATTCCGTATTTCATTTGAACGTTTTCATTTCACTCTGAAAAATAATTTAGAAGTAGAAGCAAGAATTATTTAACAATTTAGAAACTAATATGAGTTTAATCTGCCAAACCCAGATTATCCCCAAAGTTGAGATCCTAGGAACTTTGATGTAAATGACACACACAATCAGAATATAAGAAATCTGATCAAATTAACTGATAAATATAACTAAATTTTGACAATAGATCGAAGTGGTTCTTAATTAAGTATTTTTTATTAAATTCCACATCCTAGTGATGTGGAATTTAATAAAAAATACTTAATTATCATCGTAGCACAATATTATTATAATAGAAATAATGCTATGATAATAAGAATCGATTTTACTATAATATTAATCCAAAACAATTGTGTACATATTTTGAAAATTAAATATTTTAAATAATTGTCATGCCTAACGCATCGGATTTTTCCGATAAAATTTCTGATTTGACGATTTAATCAAATAGCGCTAGTACATATTCGTATTTACAGTTTTATTGAACTTTATTTATGAAAGTAAAAACTAATCCTTAAACTTCTTCCTATTATTTTTTATAAAAAAGCATTTTTTGTTTGAGAGATAATAATAAAAATGCATATTCATACATATTCACCGGTGTCTATTTATTTATAGTTTTTTTGTATTGTATGAACGAGCGTGGTGGATTTATGTCAGCTTCTCTAAAATTTGTGATGCGCCTATTATTGGAACACACACACGTATATACACACAAATATGTGCATATTTAATAAGTGTGAAATATGTATACAATTTTATGTGAGACATATTAGATAGACATTTATATAATTTCCTCTGAGCGTCATAAATGTACATATTTAAATAAAGACGAGAGATAAATTATGAGCAGACGGAGCAATTAAGTCATCATTAGCCACTCTGTCGACTGAAGCTACTCGTATATTGCTGCATAGCCATGCATCTCGTATATCAGAATAAACATGCTAAATGAGGAAGTTAAATTAAGATTTTAATAAATAAAGAAAAATAGATTTTATCATGTAGTTCCTACAGTATTGCTGTTAGCTTTTTGCCTTTGTTCATTATCATTGGATTTACATTGGCAATTGGCTGGTTGGATATTGGCCGCCCAAAAAATGAGGGGTCTTTCTCAAATATGAAGAAAAACGTTTTGTGTTTATATAAAAGATACATGTCCTGAATTAACTGCCAACCTTCGCTTGTCAGAGATGCAGTCTAAAAAGAAAAAGTTAATATTATCTTTGTGTACATCATAGTAGAATATAACATTTAATATAGCTAATGTATGTTCGGCTCTTTAACTAATTAATTCATCTCGTACATAAATTATCACGTGCACATTAAATACATTTTCATTGAACATCAATTATTAACGCCATCATGATTGGTTACATTTACTTAACATGACTGTTCATATTTATAGATGTATTTTAACTGTATTTAACGTGTTAATTTGATGAATTTTAATGCTTTGGAATAAGTCACATTGAAAACTATTTCCACTCTCAGTTTTTCGTTTGGTTAAAAAACCAGGACAAATTAAAAAATAAAAAGTTTTGACGCATCTACGCTACGTCCAAAACAATAAAAAATTTCCAACCTTGGACGACTGTAAACTGATGACAATACTCAATGTTTATGGTTTTTTCATCGTACATAAACATTCGCAAATAATTGAAAGTATGTAAAATTATTATAAATGGTACCCAAATTATATGTCATTGAAAAATATATTATGAAAAATGGAACACGTAGTGACTGCGGCAAAATAATAATTGCCTCGCTTGTCAATCTCACCCGCAGTGATAAAAATTTTATACCTGATTATATGAGCGATGAATGTCTAGTTAGGTAATTTTGTAAGGATCCTTCATTTTTATATTCCTTTGTACATTAACCGTTTATGGATGAATGAAAGTCGGCTAGACATGATATAAATAGTTATCATGTTTAAGATTAATATATCTGGTTTAATATCTTATTAGGGACGCAAAGTAGTTGTGTAAACCCTAATGGGACTACAGTTTGGGAATACCACTAAGGTATTCCCAAACTAATACGATTTTGCGACCTTCAAGAAACAATCTGTTTACATTGCTCTTCGTATTACGGGTGTTCAAGGGTGACGGTAGGTAATTGTTGATGGTCAGGTGACATTTACTTTTTTATCTCCATTTATTTTATAAAAACATGGTTAAAATAGTTTTGACTACAGCATGAATGGGTAGGCTAAAGATGTCCGGGAAACTGACATGTTTTCACGGGAGACCGATATTTAGGAAAAAAATTGTAAGCTCAGTTAGTAAACGTAATTCTTATTACCTGTGTTATTGCTGTTGCATGAACATTTAAAACCGTGTAATAAAGAGAATAAAGAGAAAGAACATTAGTGAAAAATCAGAGTTACTTGTGTTTGCACTGAATAAGTTAAACGTAAAAATTTAAAAGTAGCACAGATAAAACTGTAAAACATGCAACTTTACGTGTTGAAGGGGTATTAAGTGGAATTATTGTATGGTTTAGAAATAATATATTATTCATAAGTCGACTTATGCATACGTGCAAGTACGTATGCAATTATTGATAATGTTTATATATCGTGTTTGTTACATGGAAAGCAACAAAAAAAAAAATAACGTTCTAAGCATGTGAGTTCTGAGCACGTTAATATTTTTCTTTATTTGATATAAGCAGAACCGATTTAATGTCTGACCTGAAAATTCTCTATATCATTTGTTTTGACTGTAGTTATTTTTGAGTGACAGTTATTGGATAAATGCATTATTTATAAGAAATATACCATTCTTTGTTACACAATAAAGTTTTTATGGGTAGTGTTCTGATGAATTGTTTTAAGTAAACACAACATAACAAACACAGTTTATCAGAACACTCCCCATAAAAATATTTTAATAGCAGCCGCAGCCGCATTAATATTTTGAAGAAACTGCTTTCGTTTCGAACAATCTGTTTCCGTTGTGAACCAATATGCTTTATAAATCAATGCGAAATCTTGACAGCGGTCTATCACGGTGCATTTAAGACATATTGCCTACCACGAGCGATTAAGTTATAGAAAGTCTTTCAGATCTACTTGTGTAGCTTTTGATGAAATGTATTTATATACAACATGATTACCGTAAAATATTGAATATTTGAAATGAGTTCGAAATCAAAAACAATTTTTTGGCTGATGTTTTAAATCTCCTTGGACAGTGATAATTACTAATCACCCATATTGTATCCAGTGTGCTGATTTGCATGTATTGCAGTAAAAATGCATTAACCCATTTATTCTAATGGGTGCATGTGTACATTTGATTGTGCGTGTGTTTTTTAGTATCGAATAACTTTTATAATCTATAATACAATTTTATTGTATTATAATGAAGTAATCAGAACATCCTCGTATAACTCATATCAGTTAGCTAAACAAAGACAAAATTGAAATATAGCACAGAATTGTGTGAATTTCATCTCGACAGGCAACAGATGGATCCATGTTTGAACTGTTATGATTGGTTTCTGGGTCACCCATTGACCAATTGAATGGCCAACAAACCAATTGAACTATTAGTTATATATCGATAATGATACATCATTATCATATACACACATATATATATATATATATATATATATATATATATATATATATATATATATATATATATATATATATATATATATATATATATATATATATATATATATATATATATATCAATATCAATATCAATATCAGCCCGCGGCAGTCTACTGCTGGACATAGGCCTCACCCAAGGCGCGCCACCTAGCCCGATCTTCGGCTACACGCATCCAGTCTCTGCCAGGCGCCTTGCGCAGATCGTCGCTCCATCTAGCAGGAGGGCGTCCCACATTACGTTTGCCGAGTCGCGGTCTCCACTCCAGCACTCGTCTACCCCAACGATTGTCGGTTCTCCGACAAACGTGTCCAGCCCATTGCCACTTCAGTCTGCTAACTTGAAGAGCAATGTCGGTGACTCTGGTTCTCCGGCGAATTTCTTCATTTCGAATTCTGTTCATCAGAGAAACCCCGAGCATAGCTCTCTCCATAGCCCTCTGAGCGACTTTGAGCTTAGCGAGGAGACGGACTGTCAGTGTCCACGTCTCGGCACCGTAAGAGAGTAGATATAAGAGATATATATATATATATATATATATATATATATATATATATATATATATATATATATATATATATGTGTATATATATACATATATATGTATATATATATATATATATATATATATATATATATATATATATATATATATATATATATATATATATATATATATATATATATATAGATATAGTGCGATTGGATAGAGACAACTTCGAGAAAGAAGCCGAGAAAAGGATACAGTTTGGCTGGGCAGCGTTCAGGAAATTCCGTCAAGTCTTCTCGTCGCCCATACGACAAAGTCTGAAGACAAAAGTCTTCAACCAGTGCGTCCTCTCCTACTCTCTTACGGTGCTAAGACGTGGACACTGACGGTCCGTCTTCTCGCCAAGCTCAAAGTCGCTCAGAGGGCTATGGAGAGAGCTATGTTCGGGGTTCCTCTGGTGGACAGAATTCGAAATGAAGAAATTCGCCGGAGAACCAGAGGCACCGACATTACTCTTCAAGTTAGCAGACTGAAGTGGCAATGGGCTGGACACGTTTGTCGGAGAACCGACAATCGTTGGAGTAGACGAGTACTGGAGTGGAGACCGCGATTCGGCAAACGTAGTGTGGGACGCCCTCCTGTTAGATGCCACGGGCTGATATATATATATATATATATATATATATATATATATATATATATATATATATATATATATATATATATATATATATATATATACGTAGGGTTACGTTAAATTCAGGTTTAGTATAAAATATTACAGGCACTGTCAAGCTTAGCTTTGCGATTAGAGCAAATCCTCTTTTCGGTCTTTGTCTAGCTTTATACTATAACAGTTCAACTTTGGCGATAACAATAATGGCATTATATTCGAGAATGTTTATAAGGTTTTTTCTGTTATATTTTTGTTTTAGGTTGACTATGACAATCTGTTGTAGGTAATTGGCTGGATATAGTGTAATGTTAAGAAATTTTTATGTGATGCATTAAAGTTGGATTATTTTGTTTGTAATTTATAGTAGTGGTATATATTACAATGATTACAACATAAATAATATATAATCCTTAATTAAATTTTTATTGACAATGTTATTTTTATCAAATGTCATTGTAATAATAAATTTTTTTTTATCCATTTTATCTTATTATTTTTTTTTATTATAACAGTCGATTTTAAAACGTAGGTCAGCCACGTTATTTGTAAAAAAAAAAGAAAATTATATAAAATAATAATTTGTAAATAAATGATTAAATGGCCGATATAAATTAGAAATAATGAAATCAAGGTGAGGACGGAAAAGATGTTCCGTCTGAATCAAAGCAATTAAAGATGGCGACGTCGGGTCCAATTGGTATATTACTTCCGTGGATTAACGCCCAACGTTAATTTTAGTTGAGTTTCATTTCCTCATAGTGTGAATTTGACCTTAAACAGATCAATCAGATCTAAGCAGCTGGTTGAATTGAGATTAATTTATCCTGATATTTTTAGCCACTGAAATTTTGAAGTTCTCATGTTCTTCGCAATTCATACATTAATTGAGAAGAACACGAGCTAACAAATTTAGCTTAAGTCCTACTCACCAGATGTATCTGTCCATTATTTTTTTTAATATGATATTTTATATAAAACATATTTTTAGTCTTTATTTGACTTATAAAATAAAACAGTAATACTAAATCTTCCACTTCAGATATTCTGCTAATTAATGTGTACGTTTATACCTTATTTGCACGTTCTTCCAATCGACGACTGAAAAGCAAAGAGGAATAAATGCCAATTCTTATGTAATTAATTCGTACATAAGATGTTTTCATTTCTTATATTAAATCGCTTAAGGAATAATAATTATGAAAGTAATGAATGAAAGTGTAAGGTAAAATTTAAATAATTGTTCTCTTTTCAATAAGCTTTCCGTGTATTTTTTGGCTTTATTATAAATATTACAATATTGTTTATGCTCTTTTGCTTTTAAAGCGTCGAAATTATTTTGACACAGCCTGAGCCAGTTGATATTGACATGAGAAAGTTTTGTAGAATAATATTGCAAAAAGCTAATTAAATCTTCTCTTCTCATTGCTTAGGGATAATTGTATATATGAGTGTAAGATAATATCAAAATGTTTACCATAATTAGGTTCAAGTTATACACAAGGCTCAAGTCGATAAAGTTTATTATAAGGAATTTCAGTATATACTAAGTGATATTAATTAGTCATATTGTCTTTATCGCACAATATAATAATTTTGGAAATAAAATTTTTGTAGTAAAGCTAGGATTGTCAACTTTTTTTTGAGGAAAATAAGGTTTTAAATGTTTTGAATGAGAAAAAATAAAGTATTAATCAAAGTTCTGTTTTTATTTTTTAATTCATATTTTGAGTACTTTTCGCCCATGTTAATAGCTTTTTGAAGGTTTTAAAGCCATATACAGTCCGAAGCATACTTTACTTTTATGCAAAAGTATAAAGTATGTAGTAAATACTAAATTAGTAAGTACTAAAATAAAGTAAGATATGTTATTATAAAGTATGGTTGGAAACTTTAGGATTAGTCACGCCGCAATTAAATTTTAGTAATATTTATTCAAATATCAAATTCAGAAAACGTATAGAGGTATTTGAAATGTAGACATATAGACGCGTTATAAAGGTGTTTAATAACCTAAATAAACAAATAAAATACAAAAACTAAATAAATACAATCATGCAATTACCGGTAATATTGGGTAGGAAAATTACTTTATTGGATAGCGCAATGGATTAACAACATTTAAAAGGTCAGCCAGGGTCGCTGGATTAACGGCGATGAGTTAATTTCCGTTGAATTAAATTTCCTTCTTCTATAAGAAGGAAATTCAAGCCCTATGGCTTGTCGTTGAAGTATTAATGGATTTTGATCTGCGTAGGGTATGAGTATTTACTGAATGATTTTGCGTGCCGTTTATTACTATAATAATAATTTTTTTACGTTTTATAATATTTTTATTTTATTTAAATAGTGGCAGAGCGGTAGGTACTACGAGGAAATTTTACACTCCCACAGAATATCGGCTTTAAGTGGCACCATTTCACTGTGTTATGGCGTTTCGTACGAGGAGTCCAGAGACCTAATTCTCTTTTAATTTATTTAATTTTTTATATTCGTTTGATTACTCCCTTCGTCTCCTCCCATTGTTCACATTCATCCAAGGTAGGAAACATATCTATAGTGGTTACGTCAATAAAATAATAATAATAAAAAGATAGTACTATGATCCATATATAATATGATAGTGAATATATATAATATGCTTATCACAATATACATATGTACCATTAAAATAAATACATTTTATGTGAAAACTTTCTCAATTATTAGATTTTTAAATATATATTTTTTGAGTATGTTTTTTACTTATTGAATTATTAGATATATAAATGTTTTTAAATAATTACTATTATAATAAAAATAGTTGAGACCTCAAATCAGCGTTTTCTGCAAACTGTGCAGAGTGAAACCGTTCAATTTGTGAGTTGTGAGATTGTTTTATCAATTTGACTGCTGTAAGATATTGTTTAACGCTAATTTGACGAACTTAGGCTTATTGACAAAATATATAGAATGTTATTATACTAATGTCATCAATTACCGTAATCGGAAAACAATACTTTGTTCATTCTAAAGAGATATAACATAAAGGTTCCTTAGAACTACCACAACTAAAGTACTTACTTGTACAGCTGTATACTTATTAATTACAGTTACTCATAGGAATCGCTTTTTTTTATTGTAATTTTTTAATCAATACAATCCTATGGCGCGTATAAAAGTTTTCTCAAAAATAAAATTATGAACATCGTAACGTTGCATATCGACACTTGGGAAATCATCGTACATGCATATTGTTATTGACTTTGCTACAGACGTCACAGCCAGTCACGAGACATAAAAAACATTTTTATGTGTTAGAATAACTATATTAATGTTTTTTCCCGCCAACTTACATCAGTGACGTTGTGTTTTTATTTCATTTTTATAATCTTATATTATTATCAGTTATATTGTTTAACTATGGTGACGTATTATGCAATATATTTCGATTAAGGTGTATAAGTGAAGTGATATGAAATAAATGCGTGTATCGTAACTTTTTAAGTTGACTGAAAAAGTCCATAGAAGGTTTAATTAAAATTGCCAGCATTTTATCAACACATAACGTGATAAGCTTACTTGTTACATTTCAAGAGATTGGATATTATTGTATATTACTTGACACTGGCATAATAGTTGTAACTAATTGCCATTAAAGAAAAGAAAAGAACTATATTAATGTTTATTCCCGCCAAATAATTTCAGTGACGTTGTTTTTTTATTTCATCTTCATAATCTTATATTATTAGCAGTTATATTATTTAATTGTGGTGACGTATTATATGCAATATATTTCGATTAAAGTGTATAAGTGAAGTAATATGAAATAAATATGTGTATCGTAACTTTTTAAGTTGACTGAAAAAGTCCATAAAAGGTGTTGGTAAAATTGCCACCATTTTATCAAGACGTAACGTATTATTGTATATTACTTGACACTGGCATAATAGTTGTAACTAATTGCCATCAAAGAAAAGAAAAATATATTAATATATTTATGTGATAGCGTCAATTTGCAGTATTAGTTTAGTTATAAGCATATAAAAAATTTCAGATAGCCATTTTTTGACAAATTATTATATTTTAAATTTATATTGTTCCCGTGACTGATAGATAACTATAAGAATTACCCGTGTAAGAAACTTCAAGTTAGGTTAGCGAAAGGTCATCAGATTTTTTTTATGGGATAGGAGGGCAAACGAGCAAGCGTGTCGCCTGATGGAAAGCAATCAACGCCGCCCATAGACAACCGCGATACCGCAGGAGTCGCGGAAGCGTTGCCGGCCTTTTAGGTATGTATAGGCTTGTTTTTTGAAGGTTCCAATGTCGTATCGGTTCGGAAAGACCGTCGAAGGTAGCTGGTTCCACAAACGTGCGTGGTGCGTGGAAAGAAGTTACGAGAGAAACGCACCATAGTAGATCGCCACTCATCCAGATGGTGGGGATGAAATTTTCCTTTACGGCGAGTTGTGCGGTTGTGAAATTAGGCGGCGGGAATTATTCCAAACAATTCCTCGGAGCACTCCCCATGATAGAAGCGGTAAAAATGAGATGAGAGATGAGATGATAAGAGATGAGACATCTCTCCACAACGCTAGAGAATCAAGCCGATCGGTGAGATCTTGGTCATCGACGATTCGGATCGCATGACTTTGAATGCGGTCAAATGGAAGAAGTTGATACTGAGAAACCCCGGCCCACAAAATCGTTAACGAAAATCAAAACGTTTTTTATCTTAATCGAAAATGACGCGATTATTTTGTACTTTGAAACCGGCGTTCTGAACGGAAGTCTGCATCTAAAACATACACAGTGGTTTTTTTTAATTTACTGTTACAATAAATATAACATTTTTGAATACATTTATACTCATATGAGCAATAGGAAAACGTATATATTTGTCATTTCTATCTTAATAAGCATGTTGCTATGATTTATTATTTGTCAGAAGGGTTTCGCAATGCGTTAATAACATATTGTCCGCATTGGGATTTAATAGTCAATCGTTTGACCTCGACCTACTTATCCTAAATTGTTTAATGAAAGTTTGTATTCCCTAAAATAATGTTTACTAGCGAAATTCAAATTTAATATATTTTGAAATTATTTACTGTGGATTGAGGATTTTCATGTTTAGCTACGTTACAGGTAAATTGTTGTCCATTCATTTTGACAAAAATTTTGAGAATATGTTATGTGGTTGTAATTTTTTTTTTGTTGCGTGAATGGCTTGGCTTGTTCGGAAATATACTGCAACCTAGAAGAATACTTCTGAGTTGCGCTTCATTTGATGATCATTGAGATGCGGAGACCTCACTTCTGTTCACTCTGTTTCCTTCATTTCTCTCTTCGCCTTCCATTATTTCTTTATTTCCCTCCCTTTATGTTCTATTTCCCGTCCCTTTACTTTCCTCATCCCTTCCAATTACGGCCGGCAGTGATAATTTATCATTCATCAGTTGTCTCGCTTAATCATTTGGCTCCTATTTCTATAGAAAAATGAAATGACTCAATACTGTAATACCAAATATTATTATAATTTTTTTCCTTATTTTAATGAATGAAATTACCTTATTTTATGCCAATGTAATGTAATGAATGAGCTGTTTGTTGCGTCTTTACAATTTTTTGTTGCAGAAGAAACTCAGTTTTATCGGCAAAGCTTTAAAAGCAAACCTTTTCATAGAAATATCACTGAAATTAACTTAGCAGTTTATCAAATTAGCGTAAACAAACAGTCTGAAAAAAATAATTTTTAACGGGATTTTGAATGGAATTTTATTAGTTATTTAAAAATAACAAAACTTAAAATTAAAAAATACTTTTGGAATTCTTGTCTCAGGAAGTAAGTCATACGGAAAATTATTATATTTTCTCCTGTTTTAATTAATTTAAAGTTTAGTAATATTAGAATTTCATATACGATACGATTTCAATAGAGAAACGGAATATAACAAAATTTCTTAAGTTGAAACATATTTTGTTAGGTTTATTAAAATGATTCGAATTAAAAGATAGCATTTAACTTTAATTTAATAACCGCATAAACTGTATTCTAAATAGGAAAATGAAATCCGTTCACGGCGCCCGCAGAAGCAGTCGCATTCTTAAATTAGTAGATGGGATAAACATTTAATTGGAAGCTTTATTTCATTTTCATGAAGAGTCAGCTTAATGCAGTTTTGTCCTGTTTCTTTGTCAACAGTCTTCGTCATACTTATACTATTCTGTGTATTCTCGGAGAGTATTTCAATTTAAATTATTTTTATGTATTAAATAATTTATTATCATCGTCAGTTTGCTGTAATTCACTGTTGCTTATAGGCTTCACACAAAGCGCGCTTCTTAGCCCAATTTTCGTTTACGCTCATCCAGTTTCAGGCAGTCGCTTTGCGAAGATCGCCTTTCTAAGGCGTCTCATATTACTTTTGCTCTGTCTCCACTCCATGGCTCTAGGTTTCTGGGACGAATGTGATCAGCCCGTTACCACTTTTGTTTCTTGTTCCGATGGGTATTTTTCCGAATCATGTCCAATCAAAGTAAAAAAAATCCGAGAACAGACCTCTTTACAATACTCTGAGCGACTTTCAGCTAACTATGTGTATGCTGTGGACTAAATGGATTGTTGGTCTTCACCTATAGGTACCATAAGCGAGTACAGGAAGGACGCATAAATTGGAGACTTTCGTCTTCAGGCTCAAAGGTATGGGCGATTTGACAACGCTCCCTAAATAAAATGACTATTAATAATAAATTTATAAAACTTTAAAATAATTTAACCTATAAAATTGAGTTATACTACAACCTATAAATTTGAAATAAAATTGAATGTAAAATTAACGTATAAAATTGAGTTACTGAGGAATAATTTATTGATTATTATTATACAAAAAAAAGCTTTTATGTTAGTTCAATACAAAAATATTTTATTCAAACAAATATGTAGAAAAACTGTACGCGGATCGGGTCACATTTGCATATTTTGCCACAAGCTGCCGAGATTAGTTACCTACTATTTTTTACTGTAGTTTATTTTAATATTACATTCCATCACGACAACTGTCAACATGTTTTTGCACTTTTTTTCTATGCGGACAGGTACTCTACAGAAACGTGTAGTGAGACTTTTTTTATTAATTCAGCATAAAACGGTTTCTCCATATAGTTCTAGTGTTTTTATGGTGCAGTGTTGAAATATTAGCTTTCTGAGCCGAGTAGTGAGGTGATTCCGGCATCAGTAGCATAAATATTGTACAGCCCAATAAAAATTTATGACGTTTGGACATGTCATCCCCAACGAAAGTTAATAGAGACAATTATTGATACAAGGGATAGTAGAAGGACAACGTTGTCGCGGCCGATTACTCACAAAATGAACAGACTTCATCAAATCATCAAATCATTACTCACTGTAATGGAATATTTAGCAGATGCATGACATGTAGTGCCACACTTATTAGACAATCCATGACCACGACGACCGCTTTACCAGGAGTGTTCGCCAAAAAAAAAGACAAGACAGAGTAAAATGATCTAAGAATAAGTTTTTTCAACGCATGCAAAATCCTATTAGTAAGTGTTATGATAAGGATATTATGAATATAATGAGAAAGTATAAACGTAAGTTTATATTATATTTGTCGGAGAATCCATAATAATCTAGCAGTTTATTTCGTAGTATCTTGTATCAAGATAATCACAATTTTCATCGTCTTCTGTGTCGTCTCCCAACGAATTGTTATATCCAAAATGAACGTATTGTTTCGTGTAACATAAGACGTACGAATTGAATAGAACTGGATCCTTGATTTGTCTCAGAGACAACCGAGTCCAACGTTACTTGATTAATGATTTCTCCTACTTAATATTTACTATTATATTTAATAGTGCTTTTTGTGTCGGTGAGAATGTATGGGCAACATTGTATTCTATTTACTGTTGATTCCGAAATATTGTTTTTAGGAAGGAAGAAATATATTTTTTTAAATCCTTCACATCCACAGACAATCAAAAAAGATGAGCGTAAACAGCTACACTTAGAACTAATACTTTAAGACCATATAAAAAAATATTTAGATGTGGGAATAGAATGGTGCAGCAAACAGACAATTACCACTGCACATACCATTTTTCTAAATAACTATTTGAGTCATTATGAAAAATGGAATTAAGGAGTATCTTTAAGTTGTCAAACCTACTCAACTGTTGTCACCCCTACCTTATTACACCTGAATATATTTCGTGTTGTGTACGTTGTTGAAATTGAAGTGGTATTGTGTGTGTACTGGTTCGTGTTCAAACAATTGTGTTCTTCGAATTTATTTTTTCAGGGCCTTAGCAAAGTAGTTATTGATTCTCTATTTTATTAATGATTTGATTGATTTTGGCAAAATAATGCCTGACTCCATTAATGATTTTAATCACCTTAAGGTACTCATTATTGCATTTAAAATAATATATTCTATGTTGTGGGTGTGGGAGACTAGGATTTCAGTTGTCACCGCTATAAATTAGTTAGGAAAGTAATATTACAACATTGTGTTCTCTTCTTGGTGTCGTAACAATAATAATATTAAAGAAAATTGATTGGCTCAGTGGCGGGGCCCTCTGTCCACGGGGTCAATGGCCGCGTGTTCGATTCCCGCATCGGAATAAATATATATGGATTTATAAATATTTATTCCGAGTCTGGTAACCCCCCCAATCAGCATTTCCATTCCTGCCCTTTCCTTTCTTTTCTATCGATTTCGCTCCCTATCCGCCAATCCACGGTCTGCCGTGCCGAAGGATGCATGACTAAGGGCGAGCTTAGATGCAAGCGTGCCGACCGTCCCGAGATCGGGCTCCCCTGGGTACTATGGTGCCTTACCTCAGCTTGCAGAGCTCTGCTGGGGCCGACCTTCATCCTCCCTTGCGACTCGTGGGATTCACTGAGACGAATTTAATATACCTAATTTGTTGAAAAATAACGGCGACGTGGTTCGCCACCCGTCACGTCCTGATTCTCACGAGGGCGAGAAGCGACCAATGGAGAGCTGTTTTGCTGCGATGAATGGTAGCGGGTGGAGCTCTGTGGTCTCTGTCAACCTCTGGGGATACAGTGTGAATATATAAAAAAAAGTCGTAAAAATAGTGAAATCATGTCAAAATATTTTTCACCATCTTGGGCGAAAACGGAGACGAAAAGGTGAACCACGTCACCATCATTTTTAAACAAATTAGGTTTATTAAAATAAGTCATAGTGAATCCACGAGCCGCAATTACAATTTAAAGATGGAAAATAAAGAGGAATTAATAAATAAAAGTCCCTATTTTAATAATATAAGGGTTCAACATAAATAGGTCAATGTTTATAAATGTGCCAGTAAAGTGAAGTAAAATACGGTGCCGACGGTAGCAGAATTTTAATTGCTAGCTTTACCCGAATTTTTCATTGTAGTGTTAAGTCCGTCAGCGCTCTAACCTAAATAGTTAACGTTTCAAGTTTAGAGCATAGTTATAAAATGAATTTGTGTGACAACAATGCTAAATAAAATGGAGTCATAAGAATATGGATACTGAATAATGATCTAAAATATTTTAAAGTTAGTATTGTATAAATATATCATCTCATCTAATCAACAGGCTGGCAGTCCACTGCTAGAGATAGATCTTTTTTAAGAGGCGTCTTAGACCCTGACTACGAAAGTCTTCGACCACTGTCTCTTTATATATAGTCCCCTCTATTTCACAAACTCATCTTTTATCTATGAAGCTACGAAGAGGCTTGTGCTTGAGGTTTATCTGGTTGATATGATTCTAAATGAAAAAATCCGGCGAAGAATCAATGTCACCTTTATAGCATAGCAAACCATAGGGACAATGGTCTGATCACGTTTGACTGAAAACCCACAACCACTGGAGTAGACAAATGTTAGAGTGAGAACTGTCTCTTAGTGAACGTGGCATGGGAGGCTTGCGTAAGGCGATTAGTAAAATTCGAGTTCGAGGCTATAAACATACATATTGTCACGCCTGTTTCTCGTAGAGGTTGAGAGAGATCACAGATCATCGTCAAGGTATGTTTTCTTTGGTCTTCCCCTACTGACTATTCACATCCGTAACGTAAATTTCTTTTGCCAGTTGTCTTTCATCCAACCTCTCTACCTTTGTGTACACAAACCATCTGAGCATCCCTTTCTCAACTTTGTCACGACACCTTCTTTCACTTCACATCGCTCTCTTATATCTTCATTCCTTATTCTATCATTCCAAGTTACCTCACACAATATTAAAAAGCTCTCATTTCCACCGCATTCAGTCCACTTTCATGATTCTTCTGCCAAACCAAATTTTCACTATTGTATATCAGAGTCAGAGTACAAGTACTTCCTTGATGAACCGCCAGTCGGGCCGTTTTAGACACATTCTGACTTTTCATAAAGAAGTGCAGGACTCCATTGACCTGATTACCAGCTTCCACTCACCTTTCAATGTCACCTTCACTACGAGGATATAATAAATTATACATTATACAAACAAAAGAATACTTAAATTCTCAGAATATGTTTATTTGGATAGTTGAGAAGAACTTCGTTGAACTTTGTAACATAAGCTTTGAAATCTGTTTCAGAATTTAACACCTAAAACATAGTCAACGAAGAGACCTTAGAGACGAAGAGTTCTTTAATCTTTCACTCAAATCATATGCATTAATAACATTCAAATCATGACATGAATAGTAGAACGGATTAGTATCTAATTGAAAACGTAATCTCGCCGTTGTGAGAGCTGGGGCGCTGGGAGTATTATGATGTGCTTGCAGTTTCAAATTCTCTATTTAACAGCGTCTAGCTTATTTCCTAGTTAGTTTATATAATGTATAATTTCTATACATAATTGTGGATCTCTTTATTTTAACCCATAGAACGATGAAAGTGAGAAGAAGGATGGACGAAAAGGTGGATGAGTGTGAAGGAAGCAAGGAAGATGTGTCGGGATCGTAGCGTATGGAGATCTATGGTCTCTGCCTAACCCTACGGGAGAGAGGCGTGACGATATATATGTATGTATGTATGCAAGAAAAATGTAAAGTATCTTGCCCTGGGCACCGAGAAAGAAAATAATTTTTTTACATATAATAGTATTAAGTTACCGATTTAGTATTGAAACGGCATTTATAGTATTTTTTTGGATCATTTATTCATTTTTTTTATCATTAATTTTGGATCATCAAAAAAGACGACACTAAAATGTTCCAAAACCAATTGTATTAAATCTAAACTTAAAGCGCATACTCCGAGATATACCGTATTTTTTTCTCGAGTGAACAGTTGCGGTACATATGTTTAATACGAGATTTTTCATAGTTTATATAATAAAAATAAAAATGTCTCCGCATCATGATAATCATTAATTTTAACAGCAAGGGGCAGTCTACTATTTAACGTAGACCTTAGCTCAGTTTTCCACTTGTGGCGATCACTTTTAATAAGCTCCCCTTTAGTATTGTTTATCAAGATTTGATCTCCAATCGTTTACTCCAACAGTTGTTGGTTCTCTGTTATCACAAGTTTTATGACGGGATTATAAGCCGGTTACCAACTTTATGAGTTAATATTAAGAAGGTAACAAATTTTATAACGTAATAGAAAGAATTTATATATTTATAGAGTAATAGTGAGCCGATAATCAATTTTATAAATAGTATAATAAGAAGCCTGTCATCCAGCCAGTTTTATGGCGTAATAATAAGAAGTTATATTTAGATAGAAGTCTGTACCTATTGTTCAGCTCAGACCTTTCAGTAATTCACATTTTCTAGAATTAGATTCGCTTACTTTCTTGCGCATAGCGCTTTGACATAGAGGCGCAGCAATAAATCTGTGTCCATCCCTGTATCCTTTAATATTTTATTACAGTACGTCATGTGTCTTTCAGTTATAAATATTTATAGTGGGGGCCCATAGAGGTCCTTCGTTAACTAAGCGTGGGAGAAGCCTTTGTTCAGTAATGTAAAATGATCACTGACAACCATTTCATTCAGATAGACGACCAATTGGCTCAGTGGCGGGGCTGCCACTTATTGAGTCAATGATTGCGAGTTCGATTCCCGCATCGGGATAAATATGTGTATTTTTTTCTACAGCCCATACATGTCCCACGGCTGATCATAGATAGACCTCTCCATTTCTGAAGGAACGAACATTTAATCCCCCCACGCTCGTCCAATGCGGATTGGCGGGGTTACCAGACTCGAAATAAATATCTGTAGGCCATACACATATTTATTCCAATGCGGGGATTGAACCCGCGCCCATGGACTTCGTGGGCGGGGGGCCCCGTTACTGAGCCAATAGGTCGTCAAATATATGTATGCCATACAGATATTAATCCCGAGTCTGGTTACCCTGCCACTCCACATTGGACGCGGCGGATTTTTTTTATTTATTTTTGAGCGTACATTTTATTATTCATAACTATAATAGTAATTATTACTATTATACTTATGAATAAAATAAAATATCTAATATAAAAAAGTAAAGAATAAAATAAATAAAATATCTCATAGCAAAAATTTAAAACGTAAAAATGCTTAAACCGTAATGCTGGTTGAACCGTACTACAACAATAAAGAAACAAGGTGCACGGAAAGAAAAGTAATCTCGTGTGAAGTTTATTCTAGTGAGTGAACCATAACAACATTTATTACGTATTTTGTAATGAAAGAAATATATTGTTGACCTATTTTTAAAAGCAGACTTACCCGACCAGACAAGTCTTGTTCTGTCGTCGGTTTGGTGATCTTTTGTAAAAGTAGTGTATTACAATTTTGAAACCACATTTTACGTAAATTGTGCGGAGCGCATCCACAGACTTATAAATAACATATTAGGCGACAGATCTCTAGAGAATACGCTACCATTTACCTGCCAGGTGTTTCTGATGTATTAATGTTGTGGAAAAATAAAGTTAGTAAAAAGTATATAAAAATATAAGGGAAATGTTATAGATTATTTTAGGGACAAAGGGAAACGCGTCATGGCATTTTAACTATCAATGTCTGAAGAAGCTACGAATCCGAATGATCTGAATGGTACGATTATTATATGATGCAAAGAGTGAAAACACCATTTTTAGAATATTTTTTTATGGATGGATGGCAAATCCTGATGGAAAGCGATCAACGCTGCCCATAGACATCTGCAGCACCATAGGTAGTGCGGAAGCGTTGCCGACCTTTAAGGAAAGTGTCATTATGGAAGTGTAGATGAGAGGGGGGATGGGGATGTGGGTGGGGGAGGGAGTGAGGGCAGATTTTTTGCAAAGTATTCGTCTGCACCGTGGCTCTACCACTACTGATTATTCTTCTATCCGATAAAGATAATCCCAAATGCAGAAATCGAAGACATTGACGTAACACACTGAAGTACCTTTGCTACTTCAGTTTGACTGGTTACTTTTGTCGAAGAATTGACGACCGCTGGAGTACAGCAGTTGTCGATTCTCCGACAAATGCAGTCCTCCGAGTGGAGGTAAACGTGGCCTCGGTCAGATTTGGCAAGCGCACGAACAACAACTCATTAAAGTTTAGTCGCAATCCGATTCAGATATTATGTATACAAAGATGTTTATCAAAGAAATCGAATATTGTCTTTTTTTGTATTAGATAGAAAGGTACACGAGCAGGCGTGTCATTTGATGGAAATCAATCAACGCCATAGACGTCATAGACGTACGCAGCGCCAACGATATTGCCGGCCTTTAAGAAGTATGTATGTAGGGCTTGTTTTTCCACAACTTTTCTAAAAGTTGTTATAAAGTGATCAAAGTATTTAAAATAGTTTGAGGCTATAAAGTTATTGTCTCCAAATAGGTCGTTGGGTATTCATTTGAAAGTTATCGTATCGTTAGGCCAGGAATTTTAATTGCTACTTCCTCTGGCTTGAAACAAGAGTGAGCGAATCAGTGTAGTGAAAAGTTCTTTGTTTGCGTTGCGAAAATTTACAGTTAATATTTGAACCTTTTGGTTCTACGGTTGTAGATAATTACCTTTATGCTACCTCACTATGAGCCCCTTGGTCGCGGAGGCTGCTTCCATACACAAATTGTGTCAATTTCCTTGATATGAAACATATACTTTTCGGTAACATACATATAGTATCTCTGTGTCTATATGAAATTACTTAAAAACATACATACTCATTTTGAAATTTATTAATATCAAATTTTTTTGTAGTTACGATTATAAGAATAATTTATGATAAATTATAAGTATGTAATAAGTATGTATGGTCATCATAATGTTGAGTTGTTTCTGGTATAGAAAAAAAGGTTTACATTATTTTTTCCCTTAGGAATCATACGAGGCAACTATCGGAGCAAATAGTACTAGCCGGACAGACACTACTACCTGACTAATAAAACTAATTTACGATCTTTAAAGCTCTCATTTCTGAGGATGTACAGTGACTAGCACGGGACTGTTACGGCTGTATAAAAAATAAAAAATGGTGATAGATTTCCCTTTATCTATCATCTATATTATATGTGGCCAACTGGTCTACCCTGTTAGACCACTCGATTGCGTCTCTTAGTTCGGCCAATTGTGGCAATTTAAAGAAAAATATAAATTAATGTAGATACTAAGGATAATTTTCAATGATATAGAATTAGATGTTAAGTTTATGAAGTGCTGATTATACAATTGGTAGAACATACGGAGTCTAGTTAGTAAACAAAATATCTTAGGTGTTATCTATATATATATATATATATATATATATATATATATATATATATATATATATATATATATATATATATATATATATATATATATATATATATATATATATATATATATATATATATATATATATATATATATATATATATATATATATATATATATATATATATATATTCTTATTATGTGAATTAATTAATTTATATATATTATTATGGTAGTAAGGGACGAATAAATTATTATACGTATTTATAATTAATACGAAGGAATTTTCAGTACAGTACATTTTATTTCACTACTATTATTGTTTAAAGATCATTCACCTTTAACACAAAATCCATATAATTAAACCTAAACTATTTAATATTATATTTTTTTAATATTTCAAATATGACTGAAAAGATAACATTTATTGGAAAATTTATATAGAAATTTATAAAAAAAATCTACATTTAAAACTTAAATAGTATTTAAATTTTTTTTTATATATTCACGCCTATCCCCCGTAGGGGTTGGCAGAGACCATAGAGCTCCATCCGCTGCCATTCATCGTAGCGAAACGGCTCGTCATTGGTCGCTTTTCGCCCTCGTGAGAATCAGGACGTGACGGGTGGCGAACCACGTCGCCGTCATTTTCGACAAATTAGGTATATTAAATTAATCTTAGTGAATCCCACGAGCCGCAAGGGAGGATGGAGGTCAGCCGCAGCAGAGTCCTGCATGCTGTGGTAAGGCGCCATAGTACCCGGGGGAGCCCGATCCCGGGACGATCGACACGCTCGCCCCGAGCCACGCATCCATTGGCACGGTAGACCGTGGATTGGCTGAGAGGAAAGGAAGGACAGAGAAGAAAGGAAGGGGCAGGAAAGGAAATGCGGATTGGGGAGGTTACCAGACTCGGAATAACATTTATAAATCCATATAAATATTTATTCCGATGCGGGAATCGAACCCGCAACCATTGACTTCGCGGGCGGAGGGCCCCGCCACTGAGCCAATCGGTCGCCTAATAGTATAATGTATTAATTAAAAATCGTATTCCGCTTGTTTTAATGATTTCCATGAAATTTTTCAATTGGGTTAATTTATTACATTAACAAGTAGTCAATTTCACAGTTGTGTTTTATTGTTTTCGTCACTAAGCTGAGGTTGCGATGAAAGCGTGTGATAAGTGCTCAGACACAAAATTCTGTTAAAATTCGTTAAACTTCCACAGATATTGATAATTTAAAAATAACTTAATAAGTTTATAACTTTTTATCTGGCGACGCCCTTGCTCGTTTGACTTCTATAAAAAAACTGCAACACTACGATTGTATGTAGAGTAGAACTTATTAGGTAATTTATTATTATTGGTTTTTTCTATACATTATTATTTTAGTTGTAAAAATAATCAAAAATAAAATAAGAATTTTAAAGAATTGATGTTGTATTAGCCGGTTTGGCTACTTTTTCTTCTTTTAATATTTCTCACGACACGAATATAAATATTTTAGTTTTGGCATCATACAAGTAAGCATATGATCATCATCAATTATGATGAAATGTATATATGTATATAGTAGCAATACTATATTTATATATATATATATATATATATATATATATATATATATATATATATATATATATATATATATATATATATATATATATATATATATATATATATATATATATGTATATATATATATATATATATATATATATATATATATATATATATATATATATATATATATATATATACATATATCACTATCTTCTAGTCAAAATCAGTTCAGTTGTTACTGAGGTTAGCCTGAACGAAAAGTACACAAAAACTTTAAGAATCGGTGGATAAATACTTAGTATCGTACAAATAACCACTTGAGATGAAAAATAATTATATGTTTATAAGATTTTGTTATAATGTGTTGAATGTGAAAAATATGCGATAGAAGTTGCCATTTAAAATAAATAACATAATTTGATCATGAGATCTGGAAATAAATATAAATATGTCTGTTATTTGTTTTATTTCTAAAACGATTTTATTACTTATGTAATAAATTTTCTTACTATGTGGAAGTAAATCAGTTTATTGCGCTAGTGGAATGCTGCAAAAATAACAAATAGAAAAAGTATTAAAACTTCCTGAAAGTTAGCTGTAATGGAAATGTAGCATTAAAGCGAGGCGCGGGTGTAACCAGCGCGAATCTCGGCAGTCTCATAAAATATTCAAGCTCTACGTGACCGGCGAAGTTCCTTTTGCACTAAATATTTGTTTCATTATCTTTAAAATGATATAATACATTTTCAATGTAACGTAAAAATATTGTATTTTTCTGGTTTAATACTGCATAAATATTCATATATTACAATAAAACGCAATCATATAATACAATACAGATGACCTTACTGGCTCCGTTGGTGAAGTTATTAGCTACAAATAAAATTAAATAAAAATATCTATTTGCGAAAATGGGCATGCCAAGTGGATGCCATTCTTCCCTGCTATTTTCTGTCATTTCTTACTCTTTACGGAGTATATAAGTATTTACAAAAATTGCCCAAGCTATTTGCAATATATTAGTAATATATTAGCATTTGTTGTATTTGGAGACAACGGTTGTGGGTCCGATTTCCACATTGGAATAAATATATTTATGGCTGCTGGTAGTAGTTCTGAGTCTGGGTGGGGCTCTATCAAACCACTCTGGACAAGCAGGTTAATGTATATTCCTACAGAAATGGGAAGTCCTGAATATAGAAATATGAAATGTGTTAAAATAAACAATCTATTGAGAGTGAGTTATAGTGGTGAATTAATTTGGTGTTACGAATCACGAAAGGCGCTTTTAACCCTTTTTTGTACATTTTATTTTCAAAGATAGATATATATCATTAAAGTCATGACAAACAATATATATATATATATATATATATATATATATATATATATATATATATATATATATATATATATATATATATATATATATATATATATATATATATATATATATATATATATATATATATATATATATATATATATATATATATATATATATATATATATATATATATACAACTCCTCTTATCTTCTTTCAACTCTCTAATTCTATCGTATGTCCTCTCACTCGCAACTTTCATATAATTGCACAAACAATACATAATTAATAATCGAAAAAACAAACGGATACTTCACAATCCTATATATATATCTATATATCTATATATACATATATATATATATATATATATATATATATATATATATATATATATATATATATATCGAAAAAAAAATTTAATCAAAACGAATATGTATATTTTGATTTAGAATAAAAATGTGTTACTAAAATATAAATCGAATCTTGTGTTATTGGGTGAGGGCAAAAAAGCTTTATATCTTGATACTAGATCTAAACATATAAAAACTCATGTCCCTGTGTTCGTATATGCTCATCTCCGTAACCGCCTAGCCGATTTCAATAAAATTTTGTGTGTGTATGGCTAGTTCCAACTTGAAAGATAGGATAATTTGGATCCAAAAGGAGAGACGCTGTTGTCAAGATGTAATTTTTTTTATTGTTTCAACGAAAATCTTTTTTTATATTCCTCAGATTCATGGTAATTTTTTTAAATATATTCAGCTCGGCTGTGAGCTTAGTTTCAGGTGTCGACTGTAATGGACTGATAACGTTTTTGGGACATTGTACATACATACATTGTAACATAATAATTCATTCTCACCCACTCTATTCAACTGGCCTACTTTACGGTTACTGAAATACATATTTTTATGTTACTGGTGCGGAGCTGCGTTTACGATGGAAGCGTGAGATAAAAACTCCGACACTCAATCTAAATAAAAATTGATTAAAATTCTATATCGTATTCAAATTTTGGCTCGTTCATTGTTTACGTAGTTAAATTTTGCTACATATTTTACAGAATTTTCATTGTATATGATAACAATATAATGAAATAACATTTTGAATTTTAGCGAAAAAAATTCGACGTCAATAGGAAGAGCCTGAAAGAAAATGTTAAAGCACAAATAGGCCGGCTCGATGGGAAGCATTACACTATATTATACTACAGGTGTTAAGTTGTAGTATTTTTTATTACTATCGCCTTTTATACGGTGAGTGCAGGGAATTAGAGACTTAACTCCTTTTCCGTGCTTCTTCTGTTCACACTGACTAACAGACAATTGGTTCATGTTCACCCGTATAGAGGATGAAAGAACGCGCTTCACGGATTTCCATTTCTATTTCTTGAATTGAAACTCAGACGGCAATTGATTTCTCAGTTTTACAAATGAAAGAATTCTCCAAAGATTAAAATATTCTTTCGCTCCCATTATTCACATTTGTACTCTAAGGCAAGTAATGCGTCTGCAATACTCTTGAGTTTACAGATATCCATGTACGACCTTATCATCTAGCGAATCACTCGATGGCAACTAATCAAAAATGTGTATTTGTTATTTGTATTGTATGTTGATCATGGAGTCGCAAACATTTTTTTTCTTTCCTTTCTAATCTGTTCTTTCACTACTAATCTTAATTCAGAAATAATTACCAAACGTTTCTCACTATAATAACCGATAAGAATAAATACAAAGCGAAAATTAGCGTGAAATTTTATGTAGTTGATACTATTAATAGCATTCGTAACATTTTGTGCCGACGAGTTTCGCGTTGTTATTTTCATAATGCCTAAACCCAACATAGTTTTTGTCGGTAAGCTTAAATTTTTCTTTTAGAAAAAAGCTATGAGAACGTGTGCATGAAAGTATTGTGAGAGAGCCTTGGTCGTTAACTGTAGCTGCCTCGTTAGCAGTCATCTTTGTTTCCGCTTTCACTGTCTTGCTCTTTTTTATCCGGCAGTTAAATTGTTCTAAATGAAAATATATTTCAAACGCGGTCTCGGCCAGATTACATCTTAATAATTTATCTTAATTATCTTATCAAGTTTGAATGGAAAGCCAGTGTCGGGAATACTTGTTTTTATCTTTATTAATGTATAATATATATGTGCCTTGTAATTGTTAGGTGGTGGAGACAGTTTATAATAATATTATTTATAAAAGATGAATGTACGAGTATATACGAGTTAGTGGGTCAAACGATCGTAAGTAATTATTGTCGGTTATATACAACTTTAACTCTAGAGGCATTGTATATTGCTTTCGAGAAATATATGGAATGACAGGAAATTAGGAATCTTTTTGCTTACCAGATAAAGATTGCTTTCGAGAAATATATTTAAGAGGAAGGGGTAAGAAGCTAGGACTGTGGCTCTCATTGCTTACCAGACAAACTCTAGCTGTAAAGCTCTAGTTATGATTTGGGGTTTGTTTGTGAGTGTGTTACTTACTCGAAACCAGTTCATTAATACTGCATACATTTATACGTAGCTCTACTACAATAAAGAAAGAGTAAGAAAATTGAGCTCTATATAGATCAGGGGATCATAAAAGTGACCACAAAAATATATTTTTTTTATGTTAATCTTCGTGGTAGGATTGTTCCAAATGACGTTAATGAAATGGATGGACTTGCAATAAAAACAATAGATACTTATGTAACAGTATGTTGATAGTCCTTGTAATGTTCTCACTTTCTTATACTAATAAGGGAATGTGAGTTTAAGATTTTTTTATGACGGAAAGTTCTTTCCGTCGAAAGTATTTTTCTTTCAGGCAAGTGAAGAAATAATAAAGTAACGATTGAAGGTTTTTATATGTTATTTTGAAGCCGCTTAATGTACACTTACTGAATATATTGTTATTTTAAAATTTTCGCATTGTTCTACGCGTTAAAGTTATGATTGATTTTAAATTACAGTGTTAAGTGTTTTAAATTTTTTAACAAAAGAAGTTCATAATGCAAAATTAACTGAAAGTGATGTACACGATATTTTGAATGTAATGCAAGAACAA
This sequence comes from Baronia brevicornis, assembly GCA_031353405.1. NCBI lineage: Eukaryota > Metazoa > Arthropoda > Insecta > Lepidoptera > Papilionidae > Baronia > Baronia brevicornis. Next base: position 270,930 of record JASFAT010000344.1, on the reverse strand, counting down.
TTGTTACATGAAAATCGTTATAAGAACAAGCATATTACTGCTACCGACCAATCGTATGAAACAGAGAAAAAAGATGAATACCCATCGTTAATCCTAAATGACTCTCGAGGTCTTTTGAGCGAAAATACGTATGTTGCGAATGTCAAAGATCATGCTAGCCACCAAGATATAGAAAAATTAGATCAACTATCACAAATGCGAAAAATCTTACTGAATGTATTGTCAAACTCCAAACGATTACAACACAAACCAAACGACAACAAGGTCTCACAACAACACAACGATGCTCAAATATCTTCAGCTCCAAGCAAAGTAACAATGAAAGATTTCGATAAACTTAGTAGTTTTTCAAAAGTGTATTTAATTTTAAATCCTCAACAAAAACTGAGCCGCCATGATTTAAACAACTTGATATTACTGTAAGTAGTGTGATATATTAGATAGTGCAAAGAACTTTAGAGTTGAGAACATTTTAAAAAATTTCAACTTCCCTTCGTTTTTTTTCTTGACAACAAATAAGTATAGAATTATACCAATATTTAAGCATGATTTAAATCATCATTTACAATTATTATTGTTACTTAAAAAAGCCATTATTGGTACTTTCCTAAACATGGCGAGTTTTCGATATAAAATTTGTCTATATAACTCTATTGTACATATAATTAGATAGATAGTCTATAGAATAGGAGCATACAGAATTGAAATAGAAAATTAAAATTAATTTAGTAATATATACAAGGTTCCGTACATATGTTTAATGTTTCATAAATATTGTTCACGTAGAGGTCCCTTTTCCATGATAAAATACACTTTACAGATAGGTTAGTAGAAAATGCTGATATTCGATTTTTGTAAAGTAAATATAGAATTAATATCCAGGTTATCAAAACTACTGTCTGTACCACCTACAAGTAAAAATCGGAACAAAAAAGAAAAACATTATTATAAAGGATTCGCTGTAAGTGACAAATTGTTAAACGGCCGACGCAGACGGGATTCGAGAGAAGGTAATACCTATATGAATTCTCTTTAACTAAATGTGACATGTTGTATTACTTTTTTTTCCCAGGCAATCTTGAGATTCTATTTGGTTTTTTTCAGATTTGTAATTAGAAAATAATGCGATTTTTTTATTTTTTTTATATATTCACGCCTATACCCCGCAGGGGTTGGCAGTGACCACAGAGCTCCATCCGCTGCCATTCATCGCAGCGAAACAGCTCGTCATTGGTCGCTTTTCGCCCTCGTGAGAATCAGGACGTGACGGGTGGCGAAACACTTCGCCGTCATTTTTCAACAAATTAGGTATGTTAAATTCGTCTTAGTGAATCCCACGAGCCGCAAGGGAGGATGGAGGTCAGCCCCAGCAGAGCCCTGCATGTTGAGGTAAGGCACCATAGTCCCCGGGGGAGCCCGACCCTGGGACGATCAGCACGCTTGCGACTAGGCTCGCCCCTAGCCACGCATCCATTGGCACGGCAGACCGTGGATTGGCGGAGAGGAAGGGAAAGGATAGAGAAGAAAGGAAGGCGCAGGAAAGGAAATGCGGATTGGGGGGGGGGGGGTTGCCAGACTCGGAATAAACATTTATAAATCCATATAAATATTTATTTCGATGCGGGAATCGAACCCGCGACCATTGCCTCCGCGGACGGAGGGCCCCGCCACTGAGCCAATCGGTCGTCAAATAATGCGATGTATAAAAATTTTTCTATACCTCTAATATACTGCTGTGTTTTCTCGTTATTGTCGAATGAGGATACTGCAGATGGTTTCATTTCAGCCAAACCAATAAGCTCTCGCCAATCTGTTTTTCATGCTTGGTAACAATCGAGATCATCAACATAACATTAAATTTAAAAAATATAGCTTATTTATATTCCAATGTTGAGTTTCCCAATTTCTGGGGTAATAGATATGAACCTACCACGCTTGTTTCAGGCGTATAGGCGTATTGACCATACATATATTTCACCCGACGCGTAAATTGAACTTACGATTGTGACTCTTAAAGCAACAACTTTGCCACTTAGCTATTAAGGACGTTGGAAAAATATTAGCTTCATACATAATTTTTACAGGTTATTCATACAAGTATTCTATGGAGGACAAGAACAAACGTTTGCGGAATAAATACAGCGATCCAGTTGGGGGCCGAACTGCTATTCCCTTTGTAATGCAACGTGGAGACATATACGTATGAGCGGGAGTACGATTAAATGGAATATAAAAAAAAGAAATACTATTCTTTATAACTAAAACAAACGTTGCGTACCTTTTTAACGCTGGTAGCAAAAACAGGTTCTAATGCACCAATAACCAATATATATATATATATATATATATATATATATATATATATATATATATATATATATATATATATATATATTGTATTCATTTGTTGTATATATATATTTATGCACATACAACATAAATATATCTTTTATGTACACACATTAATGGTATTCTCATGTTTTCTCTCCTGTCGCAGGTCTGATATTGTTTTGAAATGAGTAGCGCCGTGTACTAATATAGTAATTATATAGTTTTTACGCTTTTGCTGTGTACATAAATCATTAAATATAAAATAAATTCGTGAATAAGTGATAGCATAAGCGGAGGATATCGACTATCAATGTCTGACACCTCTTTTTAAGCGCAGGTTTAGATTTACCGAGGGTAACGTAAAGAGTCAGAGACTTTAGTATGCGAAAACTCGACTTTGAGCATGTAAATAAATTGATATAGATTGATTAAATAAAATCCAATTAATAAGTAATATATTTATTAATGGAGTCAGGCGTTACTTTGCGGAAATCCATCACTATATGGACAGTCAGAAGTTTTACTTAGCTAAGATCCGCGACTAGCAAAACAATAACAGAAAATTAATAATGTGTGTTTTCCCGTTGGGTTAAGTGGATTTATTTGGAACTTAAACCAAAAACTTACCGAAAATCGGCCATCAATTCTCTACCCACCAACCACTATACACAACACCAAACTTTCGGTTTTCTTCCGTCGGTCACTTTTCGGTTGTCTTCCATAGAGTCTACTATACCTGAAGATGCCTCGTGTTGGGGCGAAACACGTGTCGTTTACAAGATGGAAAAGTGATAATGTGTGTTTGGTGTTGTGTATAGTGGTTGGTGGGTAGAGAATTGATGGCCGATTTTCGGTAAGTTTTTGGTTTAAGTTCCAAATAAATCCACTTAACCCAACGGAAAAACACACATTATTAATTTTCTGTTATTGTTTTGCTTGTCGCGGATCTTAGCTAAGTAAAACTTCTGACTGTCCATAAATTAATATATTTCTAAGAACCCTGTTTGTCATTTACGTCATTCTTTTATCTCTGTTTAAGATTTAAGTTTATAGTCCTAAAATTACGATTGCTGAATTTACAACATTTACAAAATGACTTTTAAATACTTCCAATAGTAATAAAATAAATTTTTATGGTTGTAAGCTTTAATAGGGATCATTGTGTGTGAGAAATTACTTATCGAGAACAATATATTTTATAACATTTAAGTAGTCGCAGCTATGCACACAAAGTTTATAAAGTTAAGTGATTTTCGCATAAAAATCTAGAATTTTGTTAGGGTAAAACATAGTCTATATTATATTTTAAAAATTCTTCTATTTTCTTCGACGATCCTTAACTATTCTTTCATAGGTTTTAGGTAATGAATAAATAAAACTCCAAAAATTTTTATATACGTTTTACTAAATACATATTTTTGCTAGAATTTAGTTTACAAGTATATCACAGTCATCACTTTAGTAAGTGCATTAAATATTATATCCAATATATGTATATTTACCCCATTTCTATTAAATATGTAAGTATAAATTGAATAGTTGATTGTCATTATAATATCTATCGGCTAGATTATTTTATAATAAAATGCAATTCTACATTAAAATTGAAAATAAAAATAGAGAACATTATTCATTAATGACTAGGTGAGTTGTGCATTAAATGCTTTTTGGTGTTACTAATTACCTTTGGAATCTAAGTCACTTATAGAGTATTTTATTTCGTCCAGTACATGATATAGTATTTTATACAAGACAACATGGGCAAATTAATAAACTAGTGCAATATAAATGTAGTATAAACTTAAATGACTTTAAAAGTAAATGGAGCTATAAGCACTTTCATATAAGTTTAAAGGCGTGTTTGTTTAATTTGCGATGAAACATTTGCAGATTTAAATCGTTTTAATAATAATTTACTTCAAAAATATTTTTATATCGGATGGAAGGCAAATAATCAGGCGTTTCGCCTGATTATCAAGAAGGCGATTGTCTCCCATAAACACCTGAGACATAGTTGCAGGAGGAGCATTGCCGGCATTTGAGAAATATGTAGGTTTGTCTTTTAAAGATTCCAATATGGTTCGGAAATACCGATGAAAATAAATGTTCCACAGAGTGGTGGTGTTTGGAAAGATGTTTCAGGAAAAATGAACGCTACTGGTTAGGTTGAATATAAAATAAGATTTTTCATATTATTGGAAGAGTTTTTTAGGCGTTTTGTATCTAAAACGCCAAATAAATTGATTAGAATATCATGCAACTGAAAAAAAAAACATGCAAAATCAAATCTTAATCTCGCAATATTTTTAATATAAAAAAATGTTACAAGCAATTCGATCTTATCGAATATCATTTGATCACTACATTTATAAATATGTAAATTGTCATTAATTTTAAATATTTTCAGGACATTACAATAATTGACTAGAACACGCAAGCTATAATTCAATAACGAATAGGCCATTGTTAAGTAGCCTTTACTTGTTAAGCATTAAATTTATTATCGCGGAATGCTTACTATGCCTAAAACTATCTACATTTCTAGTGATAATAATAATATTATTTGTATTACTCTGACATATTTATTGGATTTTAAAGGACGTGGAGCATAAATGATTTAATTAACAAACATGTTTCATTGACTTATGAATTATTTCAATTACGTTCCTAACACGCACGTAATACGTATGTACTATTTTATGGAAGACAAGAAGATACAGGTCGTCCGACAGATGAAAATAATAAAATACTTTAATAACTATGTTTAGTTGTAAATATTATACCTACATATGTTTACTATACATATGTAAAATGTGCGCGAGGATCTTAATATTACTCGTCGAGTTTCTAGATAAAAATAAAGCCGCTATAAATTAAAATATGTGGATATTCTAAGGTAAAAAAAAATCTTGAAGACGTATTCATTTTTACAATATTTTGTTTCATTCAACTTTCAACTATTTCATCGAAACTATTTGAACAATTATATAAAAATGAAACAAACTAAACTTATCATAAGTGATTAAGACTACTGTTGAAAGAAAATTGACAAATTGAGTTATTTTCTACTTAAAAGAAATTGATCCCATTCCAGGCAATTCACAATTATATAATTTCTTTATATATTATATAAAAATTATTAAATAGGTAATGTCTTTTGCTTTTTATTAAGCCTAATATAGTTAAAATTGAGATTATTTCATATCTAGTCTAGGTAAAATTTTAACTGTAAGTGTAATTATTAATAGATTTGAAAGTTCATTTTGGCCAGTTGTTATTGTTTTGGTAAGCGGCTTACTAGGCAATCTAATGGACCCGTTCTTTGTCTAAACTGTACAAATTTTAATCATCGTCCAACACTTTAGTCTTTCATAGTTTGTGAACACTTTTGTAAAGTTAAATACGTATGTAGTGATGGCGCGCACACGAGGGTAAATATTTTCATGTGCTTAACACCTCTGATGGTCGGTCGGAGCTGAGTCGCCTAACTGGCGAAACGCGTCACCCTCAAAGGTAGTTTGGTCGCGACACGCAACAAAGCACCCCCATTCCTTTGTAAAGAGATCCCCTTCTCTTATTACTCCACAGTCCGTTCACGTCGTCGCCTTTGAGCGCTAGGTTTGTCTCTGTAACAAATTAATAACATCGGTAACTGTAGATGTCCCTTAGACATTTCATATTTTGTTCGTTGTTTGGTTTGCGTTTTTTCCTTTTCGAAAATAATTCAACATAACTTTCCGAAAATGCTCATTTTGCTCTTTCATTTTAATGTGCAGGAGGTCACTAATTAAGTAGCAAAATTAAATAAATTTTACATTAAAATGTAGCCACAAGTGTGCACTACAACTGACGTTACGAAAATATCCCCTCCACCTAAATATTTTCCGTCTAATAAGCGTCATTATCTGACAGGTAATAAGAATTGTCGAATTACACTTAGGATTTTAAGCAAAGATGAATATATTAATTCTATTTATTCATCATATAATAAACTTCATTTTTGATTCATACTAGTTTCTTGCCCAATAAATAAGACAATCCCCAGTTTATTCTCCATATGAAAGATGAATGATTTTGCAGATATGAGAAAAACGTGCACTGCCGCAAAAGTATTTTATATGAATTATTTACAAAATATAGCTCCTATTCTTTGTTTGAAATAAACGATAACATTTACGGTGGTAGATAAATGTGTAAACATTTTGTATAAAAAAGCTTTTAAGACTACTTTTATTACCTTCAACCGTGATGTTGGATGTTAATATACGCCGTGAAAACGCGACAAATATCAAAGCGTTTCCCCGCATCGACGCCGAGTGTTCTTAATGTCAATGGAGAAAAGTAAACGAGGCGTGAAGCCCTTAATCTTTTTATATAAATTGGACTCTTTACATTTGTAACCGTAAGTTGGTCGAAATAAGCTTGTTACAACCATCATACGGCGATTTTATATGGTATACAGAAGCAATAAATAAGATATCTTAAATATCCCATCAATGTACATATTTAAAAATGATTTAATCTTCTTTCTAATTTTAAACAAAAAAATTATACTGTGATAAGTGTAATAGTAAAACCTTTTTACCTTATCTTACTATTACTCTTATCACAGTATAATAGAAGATTTTGAGATGGCAATTAGTGTGTGTGAAGTGTGCGAGTGAAGTGTTAAGGGAACAACTTTACAGATGATTTGAAATTCATACACTGTTTGGGCCACATATGATAATTTCAAGCTTCAGCTTCTACTTTAGTTCCTTCATGGTTATTATCATCAGCTGCATATGGCATTTCCCCGCTGGACACAGGTCTATATCGAAATTAGTTCAATTCTACACCTTTAGGTGTCTGCTTGTTGCAATTTCGTCGTTGTCGAACGTTACTTGGCGTTGGGCGTTTAATGCTGTTTGAATCAATTCTATCTTTATTCTAACACTCGCCTGCTTCAAAGTATTCAGTTATTCGATAGATATGATAAGTCTATTGCTAATTGAGTTTACTAACCCCGGAAAACTGGCCGACTTTGGGAAACGTCAATTTTTTTTAATTTCTCTAGTTCTTGTTAAGTATTCCATATACTAGTCTTACACCGAGAATAAAGCCCTTTAAACCAACCGTGCACGTAAACATATGAGCTTTCCTCTCGATAAAGTCGTCATTTGTTATAAGCATTAGTGTAGAATTCAGATGGAACACCTGTAAACCCGTGTCCTCAACTCCGCGCAGGGCGAGAAAAAGACACCCTTGGGTCGCTATTAGGAGTCTAATGTAACTGTCCCTCCCAGCTCTTAGGAGCATCCATTAAGAATAGTAATAATTAATCCTAGGGGGCTAAAGAAGGTACTTAAAAATTAATTTTTAATAAAATAAATTAAATTAAGCGTTTTAGTATTATGTGAAAAGCTATCGTCCAATCATTATATACATCTTAAAGTAAATAATATATAATGGAAAATACCCAAGTGAGTCAAATTTTCATGCTGAGGTAAGTATTCTTGAATATCGCTGACTATCCTGTTGACGTCCTGTGTGTCCTTGGCGATGCTGCATAATTCTTCTTGATTAAAATCCGGAGTGATTTGTTTACACAGGAGTATTTGACTAATTACGTTTCCGAAGTTTGATGGGCCAGCACGATTTTCTGCAATTAAGATTACATAATTAATATCATAATCAGATAAATAAAGAAGAAAATTACTCTATATATATATACGTATCGTATATACGTATACGTACGTATGTATACTTTATTACTACAACATTTGTACCAGCTTATGAGAAATAAAACATATTAAATACTTCTGCTATATATGAGTGATTGACTTGTTTTTAATGTCAATCTTTATGTTGTGACCCGTATAAAGTTTGAGAAAAAAAAATCAATTATAATAAAGCACAAAGTGAGATGTTCTATATTAACTACATATACAGCATTCTTTTTAAACTGGACAGTGAATTTGTGTTTGGACGTTGGTTTCATCTTTAATTTTTGTAATTTTGATAACGTAACTAAATAAATATTAAAATTTACCATAATACGAGGTCATATCCATAGGAACCAGTTGAACCAGGCGGTGGCACTTAGCAAGTTCACGCAGGAGGAGTTGTGACATGAAGTACAGCAGCACCAGCTGCGGCTGCTCCGTGCAGCCCTCGCTCGCAGACCTGGACATTATTCATTTTTTTAAAGTTTTATTATATTCTTTATTATTAATTACTTGATAGTACAGAGAAGTGCAAATGCTCAGTATGGAACTGGAAAAACTTAACATAACGATGTAATTAAAGTTTAATTCCACTACCGCATAATTCGCTACAAAGAAAAGTTCATCCTCATCATTTCTATATCGCCACGTATTTTGTGGTGATATAGAACGGTGCGTTTATCCAGAATTTTTTTTACACAGACCACCGGTCTGCGAAACCAGCTACGTTAAGCAGTATTTTTGAAACGATACAACAAACAACCTACACTTTTCTTAAAGACCAGCACGGCTTCTGCGATGATTAAAGTGTTGCGGGTGTTTACTGGCAGTATTGACTGTTTTTCATCAGATGACAAGTTTGCTTGTTTGTCTGTCATTACCTTTCCTTTAAAAATATGCACAATTGAATTTTTTTTTATGGGATAGAAAGGCAAACGAGCAGGCGTGTCACCTGATGGAAAGCAATTAACGCCGCCCATAGACATCCACAGCGCCATAGGCAGTGCGGAAGCGTTGCCGACCTTTAAGGTAAGTGTCATTAAGGGACTGGGAATAGGAGGGGGAGAAGGAGGGGAGGGGGAGGGAGAGAGGGAGGGGGAGGGTTTTGGGCCTCCGAAATTCAGCCGCCTACCGTACGAAGCGCGGTAGCTAAGCTTCCCCTTCTCCGGGAAAGCCGGGCCATTCATGCTACAGACAAATATGCCATTCTTGACAAAGTATTTGTCTGCAGCGTGGCTCTACCACTATCATAATTAGTGCGACGTAGTATTAAATTCTTTGGTAAATTAAAAAAGTTTATTCTAAAAATAGTACTTCAATATGAAATTGAAGTACTATTTTTTTTCCTAGATTATAATATGATTTTGAATGCAGGGAGGTGCAATCACCGCCATTCAATTTCCCTTATGGTTGCAAGAAATTTTGCGGAGTTCTACATTATTTCGCGAATTTTCGCTTGTTAGGTTAGATTAGGTTTATTTTTTTACGTGAGATTAATTAAAAAAAAGGTTAGGTTGTAAGAAATTTGGTGGAATTCTACATTATTTTGCGATTTTTCGTTGAAAAGATTTTTTAATTTAGTTTTTCCGAATATTTTCATACACGTACATATTGGAAGTTTAACATAAAAAATTGTTCTTTATGAGATTCAATATTATGCCAGAAATTGATATGGATGGGGCTTTCATTGTATTAACGTCTAACCGCAAGTGTTTGAACCCAGAAACGTGATATTATGAGGATACATTTATTACGCCGTTCACTATTCGGGAAAATCCTTTGCAAATTCCAGCCCGAGTGAACTAATGAAAAGAGAAATTCCATATTGACAAAATCGCTGAGTGAGCTTATATTATATTTCAGAAAATATTAATCTAGTTAATGAATACCTACAAAAGTAAAGTTGAGCGCAACGACCAAAGTTTATCCAGGAACATTGTTTAACGGTTCGAATCTCTTCTATATACCGTTTTATTAGGTTGGAAATTCTCAATACGTTGACGAGATGAGATGAAAAGATTAAAACTTTGTTCCTATAATTAGTTCGCCTTCAGAATTTACGCAAATTCGTACCTTTCTGCTGTACGGCAATTTTCAAATGCAAATAAATAAACTTATGTATTTAACAATAGGTTACGTCGTTTCATGGAATCAGTTTTGGAACCGTATGGTATCTATTAAAATATTATTAATAATTTGTAAGTTGATACTAGTAATAGTCTATGTTTATCATTATTGCTCTCATAACAATCTAATGTTAGACGTTTTCTTCGAAATGTAAGCTTGTTTTTGTCCTTATGTTCGTACCTCATTGACGGGTGGATTGGGATTACTCAGGTAGGTGCTGTTGCCCATCTACTGGTATGTATTTGCTACCATAGTCACCTCGTACGACACTCACGGGAAGGAATAGTGTAAGAATAGTGTAGGAATAGTAGTGGCCCTATTCTATGCCGACAACCACACAACAATATATCTATTGTAATGTTATTTATATTATTTATAGTATATAGTATTTATACTATCAATGGGGAGCCGTTTCGCTGCGATGAATGATTGCGGAAGGAGCTGTGGTCTCTGCTTACCCCAGCGGGGGATAGGCGTGAATATATAAAAAAAATTATAGTACTAGTAATTAGTATGTTATGTTAATAAATATTAAATTATTTGTGAATAGTTTACGTGTTGCTATGATCTTAGAAGAAAGGAAACAAGGAGTCTCGTTATGATAAAATTCAATACACTTTGTTTCATTTCTATTGAAGCTTGTTCATTTTCATCAGGAAAACATTTCAATATATACACGCATGCCATCTATTGTAGCATAGATATAGTATACAAGAAACTTTCGCGGGAGTGTACTTAACAATTTTCCAATGTTTCATGACAATCGGATGAATGATGTAGTAATGCATAAAGAGAGATAAAACATAATCATTGGTAATTAGTAGTTTATATAATTTTTCTTGTCACAGCCCATATATGTCACGGGCCTCTCTATTACTGGAGGAACGGATGTTAACCCACCACGTTTGTCCAATGCGGATTGGCGGGGTTGCCAGACTCGCAATAAATATTTGTAATCCGTACATATATTTATTCCGATGCGAGGAAGTCAATGGTCGCAGGCAAAACCAGTGTTTTGAGATGAACACTGAAATGTAACATATCGTTTCAAAAAAGCGAAAACGCTGTAAATGATACAGATGACACCAAATTTTTTAAATTATATTTCGAGATCAGAAAAAAACACTGCGTCGAATGGTCTGAAGCACGCAGCTTTACAACAAATATTATACAAAATTTTGTAAAGAGTTAAAACTGACTTTTTGAGTGTGAGTTTTTAAGTGTTCCGATACAATCTTTTTAGAAATATTTAAAATAAATTCTGGCTCTGATTGTAAATTGTTTTAAATGAACTTGCCATAAAATATTGGAAAGTGACTGTTTTTCTGTGATCAGATACAATCTTTTTAGAAATATTTAAAAAAGTTCTGGCTCTGGTGGTAAATTTTCATTTTGCTGTTTACACGTTTTCACTTTTTTACGTCGTTATAAATTGCAAGTATATGATTTGAAGCAAAAAATATATATACAGTAATACAATAGATATTACGTTAAGCTATTATTTAGTCTCTTAGTTTAAGAGTATAAAGGTAGTTTTGCTTAAGGTAGATACATATTTTCGATATTTATGTCCGGAGAGATAATCTCAGAAATGTTAGCTTTGTACTGGCGTAGATCAGAAATAACGAATAGAAACTAACTACCTTTCTAACATTAAACTAATTTTTACTAGTAAGTGAGTTGAAAATATGTTATTATTTTTTTCCTCAGCCCACAACACAAAAGATGAAAGTTTGCGTGAAAATAGAATGTAAATCAATTATGGGAACACATTAATATTGTATATTCATATATATTGTATATACTATTAACAACATTTCTGCCAATATTCTTTGTATAATAATTAAAAAATACCGAAATAGATTAAAAACGTGCTCCGTTTTTAATCTATTTCGGTATTTTTTAATTATTTACAAACAAATGCACGCGCATATTTACACCGCTTCTAAAGTAGATAAAGTTGAGTGCAGCGGCGGGCGACGGGCGGCAGCTGGCACAAAACACTTACACTACCCACAATACACACAATTTGAGCACACGCACCCACACATCATCACGACGGTATACGGAAAAACTTAATTTAATTTTGTGTATACCGTGTGATAATGTAAAAAAATAATAGTAATGTAACGTATAATAAATAAATAAAATAATAAAAATAAATTGTAATAGTTAAAAAAATAATTTATATTTCAAAAATTGTTTTACATACAGCTCCATTTGTATAGTTGCTCAAAGAGAATCCATGCTTCATCACTGTTACACGCCCATTGGTTTGCATTTTTTATACGGTAGTGGGGACATCAATAAATTATGCACGTGGCTGACATGTAACATGGAAGTCAGGCTGTGAGTGATTAAAAATGCTCTTTGGCTCATTACTGATGAGATTGTGGAGCTACGAATCTCTAAGGCTTAAATCCGTATAAATGGTGATTTATTTTAGTTTCCACTTTCTGTAATGCTCAAAATATATTTGAATTATTAGCAGCTGTGATAGATAAATATATGTAAAGTTGAAAAATATGTGTATGTATTATATACATATAGTATGTATATTATTGGTAGATAAAATCTAATACATCTTAAAATATGAAACGTTATTTATATATTGCCAATATTTATTTATTTGCTGGCTCGCCCGGGGAAGTACAACACTCCCGCAGAAAACCGGCGTCTGAGTTGTAGCTTACGTACTGCGCTTCGTACGGTGAGCGGCCGAGTTCTGGAAGTCCAATACTCTCCCCCCTCCATATTCCCTCCCCCTCCCATTCCCACTCCCATAATGACTCTTTCCTTAAAGGTCAGCAATGGTTCCGCACTGACTATAGCGCTGCGCAAGTTTATGGGCAGCGTTGATTGCTTTCCATCAGGTGACACGCCTGCCCGTTTGCCTTCCGATCCCATATAAAAAAAATTGGCACACACACGTATCGGACAAGAGCTTTACTGGTGAAATATGCCCGCCTGTTCAATCGCTAATCCGCCTGCATTCGTGGCGTCTACGTGTAAATCCTCAGGATAGAGCCTAGAGAGGATAGAGATATACTTTGTTTCTAGTATATCTATCTATGTAAGAGTAAAAATATAGAAATTGCGTAAGTGTAACTTACTTTTTGCAGGTCGGTAGTAGAAGTTGGCTAGTCTGCTTAGTAGCTTCGACGCACGCACGACGTAACCGACGCACGCGTTCTCGCAGCTCCGGACAATCGGGAGGCTGTCCGATGTGGATAAGTAAATCCCGAAATAGTGCCAGTTGTACGTTAATCTCCGTTATTAACTGTGGACAAGAGGAATAGGCGATAAGGTTACGCAATACTAGTCAAGTACAGAGTATCTTTTTAGAAAACTCAATTAAAATACAAAAAGGTATTTGAAGGTAAAGAATTTAGCTAATATAGCTAACAATACGGCTTAGTATACCTCATACTAAGCCGTTTTATTACGTGTGAACTTCAGCCCTTTAATTTTTTTTAAATTTATATCGACGCAAAAAAGTGAAAACGTAGTAAACCCCAAAGTGAAAATTTACCAGAGTCAAAAAATATTTTTGAAAAAGATTTTTGAAACATCTTATCTAATCATTCATAAACAGTCAGTTTTAACGTTGTGGAAAATTTTCTATTTCTTGTAAAGCTGTGAGACTTAGAGCATTCGACGCAGTATTTTTTTCTCATCTGAATATGCAATATTTTTTTTTTTGACAACTGTGGTAGTTACGGCGTTTTCACTTTTGTATCATTAGCGAAGAAAATAGAATATGATATACCGAATTTGATTTGTCGTATAGAATATAAATGTGAAGAGAACAATCTCGGCAAATGCCTGAATTAGACACGAGGGATACATCCATCAAACAATTTTCGCTACGGCGAATATTGTTTCGCTATCAATATTACACGTGCAGACGTTATAATTGAGCGGAAAAATGCTTTATATTTTGGAAGACCAATAATAACGTTAACAAGAATAAATAATATTATAATAATAATATAATTATATATAATAATAATAATATATAATTAAAATATAATTTTTAGTAAAAACAGTTAATATTATATAAATTTATTGGCCACTCAAGCTGTGACATAGTCCGTTTCCATAACTTGTTAGGGCTTTGTACATTTATGTTGGTAATTTATTTAACTTTCTATAACGTTTAACCCTTTTCCAACGAACTATTTATGTTTTACTTTTACTATAAAATTCTCAATGGCATAATGGCGAGATTTTGCTTTCTGCTTTAGTATTACAGTATTTACAGCAAAACAAATACATACGAGTATGGAGTACAGGTATTCTCAGCCTAAGTTTTTCTATTATGAAGCGTTAAAAAAAAAAACCAAAAAGAAACCGAGAACCAGAGTCACCGAGGAGGCTCTTTTAGTTAGCAAACTAAAGTGGCAATGGGCTGGAGACGTCTGTTGGTAAACCGACAATAGATCTCAAACTAGACCGCAGAGAGGCAAACGTAGACGACCTATGCCAGTAAGGATAGACTTACTTCAGCAGTGGACTGCCATAGGCTAATAATGATGATAGCGACGATGATGATGGTTACGTATTATTGTATTAGCATCCGTGTTGTGATAATCGCTTTTGTCAGTATATGAGGGTAAAGTACTTAAAGTTTATGTGAACTTGAAGTGGTAGGCACTGCTAGTCATTCAACATGATTACTTAATTTTAAACCGCGCCATTCTATGATGTAGGGATTACTTTCTGTATTTAATTACAACAAGGTTTCCAATTTAGAGTTAAGAATTAGTTTGTATGATAAACGTGAGTGATATTCGGGCATCCCGAATTTTTTTCTTTGACTCGGTTTTAATTACGAGAAAGATTCTTGTTAAATGTACACAATTCAAGCTCCTTCTTAACACCGTGAGTCGTGTGACTTTGTGAGTGTGTGAAAACATTTAAAACATGCGTACTGTTTTATGTACACCAATGTACTTTGTTGAAATGTAATTCCCTAAAAGGTTTCTCGGGTTCTATTCGTTTATTTAGATATGCGAGTAACTTAAATGAATTACGGCTTCTTGAACGAACGGAAATGTGCAGGAAATAGGTATTTTGTAGACATCAGCTTGGCCTATAAATTCAATAATTTGTTTTCTGCCGCGGCGAAATTAGAAGCTCGTTTCTGTGAAAAATTGATATCAGTTTTTCAACGTCGACGGAATGAATGATCACTTATGTCAAACACAACTGAGTAGTTCTACTGTATTTACGTGTATAACATGTTTTACAAATAAATGCAAAAGGTTTTTATTTTCATTACTTATTTATCTGGGCAAATAAGTAATGAATATTATAATATCATTATCTGAGGAGATCAACAATATTATGCTATCTATTTATATAATTAGAAGTAATTATTATAATTATATACCATTTTAGAACTTTACTGTTTTACATGAAAATTGAAATAAGACGAAAATAAATACAAGTGTAAAAATAATATTTATTACAATAAGTATAGTATATTATAATAAGTAAGAGTTTCAACATGTTTTAATCTTTCAATGTGTTATTTATCAAAAAAGACACGGTATTGACAGTAATATGAAAAGATGCCATATTTTCATAAATTATTTAAAGTTGTAATAATACGGCATTTTTGACGTAAATTTCCTTACGATAAAAATACTGAACATATTTGTGTAAAGCATATAGTATCTTCTCGTTGCTGTTTTTAATTACTTACTATTCACAGTATTATCTTGACCCTGAAAGTATTTTCAGAGACAGGATCAAGAAAAATTAAACATAAATGTGCTTCAAGTAGTTTGTTGAACTAATTATTATTTCTCAGAATTTATTTAATTAGAATAATGATTTTTTTTGGTAGGTGATACAGCAACATGTATTTTGAGTAATATCATAAGTGTTAACTGACCTAGATATAATTATTTATTATAACACAAACTTAGGACAAGTTTGTGACATAAGATAAATATGTAATGTAATACACGCAGCAATTCTTTACTATCCATTAGAACGATTTTTATTGTTATTGGAGAATAAAAATTGTGTATTTAACTAGAAACACAAGGGACAAACTCGAAAACTAATTTTATAAGAAGTAAAACCCAGAATTCTCGAATTAGAAGTTAAGTTCTCTAGCCACTGATCCAAGTGGTCGTCAAAATATTATGGATTAAAATATGTATATGTGAATAAAAAAAGATTTAAATAAAAATGGAACATAAATTCAGTTTATATTAATTTAATTATACACATATTACATATATTACAAGTTTAGTAGAGTACATATATTACATATATTAAATAAATATAAACTGAATTTGTGTTCATCTTCTTAATTTAATTGAAATTACAAGGTTCGAGGTCGGTAAAAAAAACAAAGTCTATAAATCATCAGTTTACGACCTAGTAAAATGGAAATAATGTATACACTTAGAAACCCTGTTTTAATGGGAGGCTACAGTATAAGGTTCATAACAATTTCCATTGCGAGGATGGCGTATGTAATGTGAGTAATAAATTGTTGGACAGCCAAAATTTTATGAAGATCCTTTGAACTTGTGTCCTTATATTTGCAATTTGGTTACTTTTACTGCGGTGTAAACGTTTTATTTACATAGTTAAGTTATGGCTCAGCTTGATGTCGCGTCACGCAAAACTAAATTGACTTCCGTTGTTTTGTGACAACAAAGTAGACTTACTGCAAGGGGCACGAGGCTATATTTCCTAAAATTTGTACAACCCTTTGTTTGGAATAGACGATGTTTGTGAGTTAGGCGGGAAGCAGGCTGGATTAATTTTCCTTTACAACAATATACAATTTCGAATAAATATCAACAGTCTACGTCAGTCCATTGTCGGACATAGACTTAAGACGTGAGAATTATTGAATTGATATAAATCAGTCAGTCAAAGTTGTTCAGTTATATAAAATTAAACCATAATTTCATGATTATTCAGTATTTGTCTTTCTGATGACCTAAACGACGCAGTGACCAAGTGTTCGTTTTCTGGTTGTGGGTTTAATCCTCGCATTAGGATAAAGCTTATACTTGTGATGAGTCAGGTTGTTTGTCATTTGAGTGTTTATAATGGTTCCCAAGATACAGGGTAACAATCTTTGTATGGGGTTTCGGGGTGTGAAGCGTTTTCATAGACTAGCGGGCTCGGCAGACGTAATCCTGCACAGAAAATAAAAAAAAAAACCTAGAGTCCGACTGTAGTATCATCTATCGCATCCCTTACGCTACTTAAATACAGACAAAAAATTATCAAAATCGGTCCTGCCGTTTTGGAGGAATTCAACGACAAACACGAAGTTTGATTATTCCTAGGTTGTTTTAAGCTTTCTCCTTGGGTTCGTATGTACATATGTATGATAGAATTACTCAAAATACAAGTTTTTAAAGACTTCTGACGTTTAGGTTAATCTCCGAAACAGTTGAACCGATTTTTGTGAAACGTCAAAAGACATCGTCTTGCTAAGGAATCATTATCATAAGCCTACAGTAATCTACTTTTGGCGCCATCTAGTTCAATCTTTGTTTACACGTATCAGTTTCTACTAGCGCCTCGTAGATCTACCCTATATCATGTCAAAATTCGTTCTCCGCTCTAGTTAATTTTAAGCCTACGAACTTCATAAAAACCTTCCTACACAAAAATTGAACAACTTTACAAAAACTATTTTCAATTTTAGAAGGCTGACGAAATTATGGAAAACACCGGTCATTATTTTAATTGTGTTATGTTCACTAAATATAATTTTTCATATTTTTATTCTTTATTTTTTTATTGTTAAAAGTACCTTTGTTACTTCTCTTTAAAATACATATATCAATAAAGAAAATAGATAAAGAAATAAAAGAAATATCTTATAATAAGATAAGCTAAGTTAAGCCTTTATATTCGGTGACCAGAGTATTTACAAACAATAGATTAACACATTATACATTTATAGAATTAATAGTGCCATCGGAGATTTGCCGGGATTGTCAGGTTGTTCTTTGACATAGGCCTCCCCTAGTTTCATCCATGGATGGACATTGTAATAACAAAAGAAATAATATATATTTTATGTACAATAAATAGGTCTTACTGCTAAAAACAATATAAGTCCACATATTTTTTTTAAATAATTGAAAACGACACAATTTGATAATAACAATGTAGATGGATGAAGCGAAACAAATGAGGACTGAGGTTTCATTAAAATTAATTTCCGATTCTCTGAACATAAAAGTTAAGAATATATTAACGACGTCAAACTCGTGGGAGTGGAAATTAAACACAGTTAACATTTACTTTTTGTAAATGTTCAAACTGTGTCAGAAACGGCCTTTCTAAATTCGTTGTCAATTTTTTTTGTGTTTTTACAAGTTGTAATAAGATGTTTAATTGTTTTTTTTTGTTTTCAAGATGAAAGACAAATTACAAAATTCTCTTTCTTTCTATTTTCTTTTTCCCAGTAACGTTGAAAGCTGATTCTAATATAATCTATTAACTGTGACTTTTTAATTACCCGAGAAAAGTAAAATTCGCGTTTGTAAAAATATGTATATCAGTAAGTAACATTCAAATATTATAGCGTTCATACAAAAATATTGTTTTATGGGACTTCAAAGAAATCCTGTAAATGCATCAAATACTTGTACGCCATCTTCGTAGTATTTGTTTACTACTATGCATGAGACACATGTATTCATATGTATGGCGCCGAAAGAGAAAAAACGTCTTTTGTTGGCAGGTTGTAAATATAAGGTCGGGGCAAAAGTATTTTCGTATTTTGAATGTATTATTAGTAATCAAACCTCTTTGACTGTACTGAATGTAACTGGCTGGTTTTAATACCATTAAGTGTGACATTCTGAAGATGCAATAAATTAAAAAAAAACTAGTTCCCGCCATTTTTCAATTGTTTTTCAAGCAAGCAAAATGAACGTATGTGACGAAGAAATTCGGTACATTTTAAAGTTTTATTACAAAAAAGGTAAAAATGCGACGAACGCCGCGAATAAATTTGTGCGGTTTACGGACCTAATGCGGTATCAATAAGAGTAGCACAAATGTGGTTCAAGCGTTTCAAGTCTGAAAATTTTAGTGTGAAAGATGAGGTTCGCTCTGGACGCCTTGTCACAAATAAAATCAGTGCCATCTTTGAGAAAGTGGAGCAAACTACTTATTCTGACCTCTAGTGTCAGCAACTGATTAGGTTAAAAAAGCTATTGAGAAAAACCAGCCGGAGCTGGTGAATAGGAAGACGCCCTTCCTATTCACCAGCTCCGGCCGGTTTTCCATCACGACAATGCCTGACCGCACTCATCTATAGCTACGCAGCAAAAATTGAGAGAGCTTGGCTGGGAAGTATTGATGCATCCTCCGTATATATAACCCATTAGGATTTTCCAATGCAGATTAGCGGGGTAACCAGACTTGGAATAAATATAAGCAACACATATATTTATCTCGATCCAATTCGCCACCATTTACTCCGTAGGCAGCTGCCGCGCTACTAAGCCAATTGGTCCTCAGTTGTGTATATAGTTGAATATAATAAAAATATATATTATATATAATAAATACAGATTAATTTAATTAATACACTTAAATATAATATTTTTTTAAATATTTTATCCACCCAATGTTTTATGACTTGAAAGAGATGGTTCTGCAAAAAGTGTTACCGTGAATCAAGTTTTAATAGAGCTCAGTTGCATTTATTTGTTGAGCCTAGGCGATTATATTCGTTTCCAAAGTTCTACCTTTAAATAAAATAAAATTTTGTATTTGAATGGAAATTGTATTTGAGAGATTTTTGATCCTTTCATTCCAAGGTAATTAATACAGGACACAGTAAAAATATGCAATGAAGTGCATTAGAGTGCGGTACACTGCTGCGTTTGGCATGACAGAAACAAACTAATTAAAATTCTGCGCGGTACGTGTCGCGCGCCTGCAAAAAGCGAATTGCATTGCAGAATCATAATGTATATCCATGTCGGCGCTACACAGCGCGCGCTACAGAGTTCGTTATTTCCTTTCACTACACAGGTTTAAAATAATTTTGTGAAATTGCACAACTTTAATTAAGGTCCAATTGAATTTTAACTTTTTCTGTCAGTTCAACCATTTTTTTTCTTTTTATGACTTAAAAGTATTTCTGTGTTCAACAATTTTTCTTATGGTGCTAAACCGTGGAGTTAAAGGCTGGTCATGTTTGTTCGACTGACAACTACTGGAGTACCCGAGCGCTATATATATATATATATATATATATATATATATATATATATATATATATATATCGGAATAGAAACACGTTGTTTGTGGTAAATAGTAATATTATGTGTTTGACGTTGCCAACGTTTGTGTCCATGCCAAAGTGTTGGAGTATATGCTGATGGCCTTTTCTTGGTAAGTAAGTTATTATCCACACAATATTATTTTTCTGATTTGTGTTTGTGGATCTTAGCAAATTAAGTTTTACTGCCCATCTTTATTATGGACTTCATAAATTATCCCTAATCGGTATATTGGGGTGTGGGGGGGCGCAGTGACATCTTGCTGCTTCAACTGTTAACCTTCATTTTGATATAATAGCCGAGTGTTTGACACTTTATCGATGGTGTTATGACACATCCTGAATGTGGACAGTCAGAAGTTTTACTTAGCTGACATTCACTACAAACTCATAAAAAAAGAAAAATAATAATGTATGTTTTTATAAAAACATACAAGTGGTGGCGTGTGTTAAAAAAAAAACATACAAAGTAGTGGTGTGTGTTAGGTGTTGTTAATAGTGGTTGGGAGGTAGAGAGTTGGTGTCTGCCGTTTTTTCGGTAACATTTAGTTTGAGTTCATCAATCCGCTTCTTCCACTCCGTGTCCGGCGTCTGTGTGGTAACTTAGCTACCGAGCTACGTCCGGTGTGCGGCTGAGTTCCGGAGACCGAACACCCCATTCTCCCTCTCCTCTCCCTCCCCTTACTACCTCCTACAATGACAGTTTCCTTAAAGTCCGGCAACGCCTCTGCACTACCTATGGTATGGTACTGTTGATGTTTATGAGCGGCGTTGATTGCTGTACATCAGGTGGCGTGCCTGCTCGTTTGTCTTCTTTTTCCATAAAAAAACCCAACTTATTCAATATTCAATTTAAAACGAGGATATAGTACATTTTTCTCGAAAACATTGAACGTAAAAATGATATTGCATATTGTATTGAAATTGAAGTTGTGAAACGTTCTCCCCGTCGTATCTATTTTGCCCTGTTGTTCAACAGTAAGTTACGCTGAGAGAATTGAACGAGACCTCTCAATCACACAAACTTCTTTGCTTATTGCAAGAAATTCCATCACGAAGTAAGTTTCAAGCGAATAATATATATAGTTTGTGGTAAAGCTTGTACATTTATTCAGATGTTGTTTTAAAACTTTGTCTACGAGTTAATCTCACAGAAATCTTAGTGCCTACAAGTATACCTCACAGAATGCGTGTTGTAACGCATATATGCTTAACTATTCATATTAGAAAATTTTAACATAAATTTACACAAGCTTCAAGTTAAATATGCCTTTTGATATAAAGTCAAAATGAGAAACTTTTGTTTAATATACCTCTCTCATTATAACCTTACCCCTTCTTTCATAACCATATAATTAATTAAATCTTTACATTTCGTTCTCTTGAATTTGTAGGTTTTAAGTTTTTCAACAAGTTAAATATATTAACTATTCCATATATTTAGCATATCCTTTTAACATACATTATCTACCTTAACTTGTACTAACACCAAAGTATATCTCAGTTGAAAATAAAATAATTACGTTCATATCATATTTGTAATAAATGGAAATTATCCGTCATTTCAAACTTTCTTTGAAGTTGAAACTTCACAGTAAAGTAAGGCTTATATCTTAATACAAATGCTAAAAGATATAAACTGAGTACAAATAATAAGATTGTCTATAAAAAGTTAGAACACACGTGAATAAAACATATATACACATATATTGAATTTAGCCACCATTTTAGCAAATATGACGTAACTTTAATTTGGACTTAACTTGTATACCACATTACTAAACACAAAAATAAATAATCAAAACATTTATTCGCTTTCTACGAAGACGAAGTTTCTAGTTCACCAACGTGATTAAGTTGTGAATTAAAAAAAATTACTTATAATTTAATCTTATATAGTAACAACCTTTGTTATGTAAGTTTTAAAACTTCCTGTCTGTAAAAACGGCCCTTATTTTTTATCTTGCTGCTCTATTCAAACGTTACGCATCACAAAGTTACGGAAAAAATGTATGTTTTGAATGAACATATTGGCAAGTGATATAATAATGTTTGGGATTGTTGCTTTTCCACTAGTATTTTCTCTTATAGTCGTTACTTACGGCACCGTTGGAAAGAATTTTTAATATTACAATAAATGAAAAGTCGAGCGGAATAACTATATATTTTCAAAAACTAAGTATTTCATTTAATTATATAATTTACTGTAGTTCATATACAGAAATTATTTTACATGTATCGGGTTGAAATTATTAATACCACGTACAACGGTTCTACCAAACGTCTCATAAACCCAGCGTAGGTGTGGATATTGCGTGATTAAATGGGAGCATGGGTCTTCAATGAAGTATCCTAAATTAGGAAGCCCATTAATTAGGGAATACTTTGTTCTTCATTAAATTCCTTTAACCCCTTAATCGGTTAATTGCGAAGGTTTTTTCAAAATCAAATAAAAAAGGGGCTAAAAGTAAATATTTTTTTTTTTGTTCAAAATAAATTAATAAAAGGTTATTGTTTAGCAACATGGGTGAACCTCTAAATAATATAAAGCGGATTATGAAATGGTTGTCATTGACAATCTTTTTAAATAAATAATAATTGAAAGAACTTGGTTATTGAGACGGCTTAGTCATTTTAGTTTCAGACACTTCTTATATATAAATATTTAAATATAACTGCATAAATATTTTCGCGTATGTCATTTCTATATTATATTATTACTGGTTACAATGGAAATAACCAGCTGGACCTTTTTTAACTCTTTCGATTTGTTTAGAAGTCCGGTGGGAAATTCATCTGTTAATGCGGCCCCAAATAATGGGGTAATGTTGGACCATGATATATATTATATATTATAAAAAAGAGATAATATTTTATATTAAAAGAGGATATAGTAATAATAATAATAAAACAAGAGTCGCGGTCTCTTGTTTTTAATATAATTAACATTATGATAGCCTGTGTAGGACAAGTAGTTGTGGAATGCAGGTTTGATTTAAATTCTAAGAATTGTACGTATACTGAGGTTTAATAATGATAACTGTACCTTTCCAAGCGTTATTTAATTATTTTTTATTCAATAGCAGAAAAGCATCAAGTTTTATGGAGTAGATAATGTATAATATAATATGCAGAAAAATAAGGTGCAGAAATGTATAATACAAATTAAGAATACAAATATACTGTTTTTCATCTATAAATCATTATACATTATTAACCATAACCTAGTTTATAAAGTATTAGAAGGTTAGAGCAAGTGCCAATGCTTAATAGGACATAACGCGAAGAAATGTGCATGATTAAGAATTTTTTCGAGCAAATATTAACTCTACCGATACGAAATGGGATCCCGCTGCTCATTCTATTTAATCTTATAAAAATAAGAGGCCTTCTTCATTTTGATCCCTTATACGATGAATATGTTGTTACTTTATACGAAAAAATAGAGTTGATTCTTTTAAGGAACCTGTGTTAATTAATTTTGTCGCGTTTTATTTTAATTATCCTAATTTAGAGTTTTCATCTTTATTTTTTAATAAATTTATAATAATTTCCGTTTCCTGCTAACGTGAAATACTACATGAACACGGAATATGGCCCTCCGGAAGTCAACAACCTTCTCACGGAACGGAAAGTAATCTATAAAAATAGTTTTCTTCCTACACAAAATAAAATGGAATATCAAGTAAATATAATAGTTATTATATATTTTTTTCTAAACTTACCGAATTTGCTGATGTCTCAGATGGCTCATGATGGTAAGTAGACAAATGACGTATTGTTCCCGCCATCCCGTATACACTTCCGGCTACATTTCACATGTCTCATTACACATTAACTACTTTGGTTAGATATACACGTAGTTTTCAAAACTTTTGTAAACATCGCCTATTATCATTTGGCTTCTATTTGTTAATTACTTTACTATTCATAAAACGCTTTATGGCTTTAACTTTTATACATAACTACACTAGAAACAAAAAGAAAAGAAATTAAATATTGTTTTTTAAAAATAAATATATAATACAGAAATTAAATATAATATATAATAAAGAAATTAAATATTATTAAATTAAAAAAATCTAGATTCTTTTACCTTTGTTTATATTTACCCAGTTGACACGTTTCTTCGAAAATCCGAGAAACGAATCCGAAATACGAAATAAAAAAGGAAAGATACTCTATTGCCTTTAGGTGACACTTGATAACGGTCAAGCAGTCTTAAAATAGTACAATATATTCACATTATTTGTCCCGTGTTCCTGTGTTGTTTAGGTTTATATATGTAGAGATTTGTTTAACGATTCATTATGTATATTATAAATATAACACACATAAATGTATAATATATTATATAATAATAATAAAATATTATATAATAAACATATTTCTTTAAATAGTGATTATTAAAGATAAAAAGTTGCTGTGTGGTTCCTGGCATATACTATAATACCATTAGGTTTCCATACCATTAGGTTACCATTTTCCATATGGGAAGAGTCATTTTTCATGTTCATGAGACATATATTCAAATATCTAATGGACATACACTGAGTACATACATACATATGTACATATTCTAAGAATAAGGGACTATTGACGAAAATGGGAGCAAAGATTACTAGTGGAGTGGGAGGAACCGCAAGATAGTGACAATCTCAACGGAGGGAAATATTCCGGATCATGTTATCGCTAAGGCGTGGATCGGCCACTACTGTTTATAAGTAGACGTCTTGAATATTCGGATAAAATATTTTTTCAATCATAGTTTTTCACAAGTGATAAATATGTGTTAGTTATAAAGACGGAAATTAAAAAATTAAGCTGAATATCAGTTATGAGTGTGACCGTCATATTAAAATAACAAAAACATTTGGCAAATAAAAAGTTTATCAAAATTATTTTTCTTATATTTATTTTTCAAAAAAAGCACTAGGGAAAGTTATTTTTAAACATTTGAAACATGAGAAGAGCAACAAAATACACGGAGAAAGACGCGTACATATACACACGCACACCTACACACGCACATGTACTCACACACATACATTAATATATTTTCCATCGTTTTCCAACGTGGCAATGCAGGAACTGTGTTTTGGACAGTTGCTACTCGTAAATTATAAAAATAAAAAGAAATTATGGTGTATTATTTGTTTACTGTAAGTTACTCAGATGTCTGATGGATTGCCGAATTAATAAATAAATAATTTTCTTTAATATTTTTTCAAATTAAGAAAAAATTTATGTTCATATATATTATTTTCATATATCATATATACGGTATAAAATCTTCGTTTTAAAAATTTATTGTCTATATATATATATATAATCGTAAAATCTGTCCATTTTCCAAACAAATAATCTCAGTGAGCGTGTAAGAGGACTTTTAGTGAGTGATTAACTTGTTACGTTAAAAAACGTAGAAAACTGTGATTTTATTTTGTGTTACATTTTATTTCGATGATTTTAAAATAATTTCATCGAAATAAATAAAGGATGTGGAAGAATAAGTGGGCTTCTTTTACTTATAGTACCTTTCTGACTGATAAGGTTGGCATGCAATTCAGCACACCTAATTTTGTGTTTAACTTTACTGGCAATAGGTCATAAATGATGGTATTTTAATGTTGATAATTTGGTTTGTGCTATATTTCAGTAAGTTTTCTGTAAGGACACATTTATAGCCCAAATCTATTTATATATAGCATGTCGTGAAGAATAGTATATATAATACTAAATATATTTTCATATATCTTATTCTACCATGTAACACGACTCATTAACACGATTATTTATTTATAAAACAATATAGCTTATATTTCACGAATGTATTAATAATAAAGCTCATAAGATAGATATACCTTTTATAGAAACCACTTTAAAATAATAAAAAAATAGATTTGAATAATAATTTAAAGTATTTAACAAAAATAATAATAAGCATTTGGAGATTTTTGTGTTATTTAATGTGTTCAATATAAACAAATGAGTATGAAAAGGGAAAAATGGATGTCATAATTTGATAAAACAATTTTTATTTATAAATAAACTAAAGCCACAAAATATGAATTATTTATATCAGCAATTTTTGCAATTTTTACCACAAATTCCTTAAATTGAAAAGTCTTTGAAGCTTTATAAGTCTTTTTAGTTGTAGTTTTATTTAAAAGGGCACTTTTAATTCAAATCTGTGCTCGCGCCTTGTCACGTTAGTAGAGTCGTAGAACGACACTTCCGGTGTAGCTTACGGCGTAGCGTTCGTAGCAACGTAGCGGTCGCTAGCGCTGGACTGCCGCAGGTTGCGGCCGCGGTTGCCTCGCTCGCGCCGACCCGCACCCTCCGCACCGTAATGATTGATAAAATACTTTACCTGTGTTTTCTAAGTAAAAAACCTCGCGTTAACAAGTTGTAGCGGGAAATAAGGGGGAAACTAGCGTTGTGAGATTTTAAGGAAGACCAAGTTCCACTGAGGTGAACAAATCGATCTCATTAATACCTGGACCCATGCATTAAAAACTTATTAATATATAAGTTCAACTCAAGTTAGTTTTTGTTCTAAATACATATATATATATATATATATATATATATATATATATATATATATATATATATATATATATATATATATATATATATATATATATATATATATATATATATATATATATATATATATATATATATATATATATATATATATATATATATATATATTTTATAACAGATACCATTAAATATCATAACTTTCCGTGAGTTTTTTTATATTTTCACCATTATTAAACAGATAATAAAACAATGTTTTTAAAACTCTAATAATCTAAAAATAACGTTCAGAACTAACAACCGATTTATGTTTAGAATAAATGTTTGGAGGATGTGCAAGATTTTAAAACAATATTTGTTTTTAAGATATATGGTGTGATTTTATAAATAGTTCTTATTTTTACTATTAAGAAATCATCCCATGTATACTATGAAGGCTTTACTTTGATATATTTACTACGCAGAATCTATTTGTAATCGCTCGGTTGATGCGCCTTATTGGATAATAAAGCATGAAGAATGCCTTTATAATGCCTACTCGAGCTCGTATACGAGTTTATTTTCTGTTCCACTTCAAAAGGCGGATTACATTAAATATAGAACATCGAAGTGGGCTATTGTTACGAGGAAATATATTTCACTTAAATAAAATATTAAAACATTTTACCTTATAAGAAACGGTTTATTTATAAAATGTTTACAGGCTTATAGATTATAAGCTTGTTAACATTTTATTAATAAACTCTTTCTAATTATAAGTCGGTCGATAATCATTTATCATTAGGTACATATGTAATGATTTTTGTTCATTAGCTTTTTATTTTCTTGCTCTTGTATAAAACAATGAATAAGAAATATATTAAATACATTTTAAATGTGTATATAGAACAAGGAAATTGTAATACGAACAATATTTTTTTAATTTAAGATTTATTCAAAGAAATGACATAGTAGCAATAATGAAGAGTTGTAAAAATCATAAAATGTGTTTTGAAAATATAAATCAGCATAGCTACTGTCTCTCTATCTCAATGTTTATTCAAAGTAATGATATGTGGAACAAGATTAATGAGGCAGCCGCAACTGCACTCAGCTTCGGAACAACTTGAAGCTTACGGAGGGAAAATCAAGGAGTATCACACACGTATATAGTGCAACAGAATAAATAGGTTATTTTTATATCAACCCAATAAAGCGAAAACGTAGTAACAAAAGCGTTTTCGCTCTTTTGCGTGGATATATAAATCTATTATAAATTCGAACAAAGTAAATCACCGATCTTGTCCTTATTTATCTAAATTTCAAAAGTACAAACAAGCTTTATACGCGGAGCCAAGTGCTCCGCGGTTAGATTACTTGACTTTTGAACCAAAGATAAACCAAAAATAGAATTTCAACCAAAAATAGAAATTAAAAATACAATTATTTTTAATTTTTGTTTTTTTTTTTTTAATATAATTAACAAATTTTTATTGCATATGTCTTATGTGTTTCGAAGACATTGTATCTGAATTCTCTCACAATTGATCCGAAAATAAAAATTGTTCCATTGGTATATGAGGGGGGGGGGGGGATAGAGGAGAGAGTGTCTTTTGTGTTTGCACACAAAATTAAACCTTTTTCCCGATCAAACTTGCACTCTTATGCATTGTTTTACCACTATTATGTATATTATATTACAATTTAGTTTTTATTAGATTTATCTTACAAAACGCCACAATTACGATTCGCGATCGGAGTGTGGCAAAAAATGTACGCCTTTTTGTTGCCTTAACAAAT
The DNA here is from genome assembly GCA_031353405.1 of Baronia brevicornis. Lineage (NCBI taxonomy): Eukaryota > Metazoa > Arthropoda > Insecta > Lepidoptera > Papilionidae > Baronia > Baronia brevicornis. Next base: position 242,148 of record JASFAT010000344.1, on the reverse strand, counting down.
GTGCGGCCACTTTATTATACTATTCCACAAACGACCGCAAAATGGTATTCGTTCAACTTTTGATATCATTTTCACGCTATTATTTTCGATCTTGTAAATATTTTTTTAAATGTATCCATTTTAGTGTGTATTTTTATTTAAGTATGTAAATGAAATGGAAGTAGAAGAGTACACGAATTACATTTACACGAATAAATTTAACAGTATCTAATATCGTCATAAACTTAAATTAATTTTAACAGTAATATTATAAGAAATTTTCATTTATTTTATATGCCTTTTTATTCTTACAAAATTTCTTTGTATTCAACGATTCATTGACGTAGGCTGCACTGAACTGCACACAAATGACGTGAATATAAACACCTAGTATACACGTGATTAGAAAGAATCCTAGACTATCATTAGGTTTGATATCATTTCATTTCATTTCTATGCGACAAATATATTTTGTGTTATTAAATACGTATTGCAATTTAAGAGAAAATTTGATTTAACCCACTTTGGTGTTCGGGTTTTAAAGTTACCGATTTTTAATGCTGGCAATTTTTATCTGTTGTCTATTCTTTTATTCCAAATTCAAATATATTTTTAAAAACAGTTAAAGAAGTTTCTGTTTCGAAACTAGTTATTCAGTTGTTTTCGGGTCATATGATCTTGTTCATAACCATGGAAAATTAAAAAAAAAAAGCTTTATAATTGAATATGAAATCAGCCGTGGTACCGGCGCTGCAGATACAGGTCAAAGAATCAATGGTATATATTCGGGCCAGACATTGCTCAGGAATGCACACTGTGTTTTTGATTTCAATGTTTAGTTGACCTGTTATTCATTTCACCGTTTTAAACCAGACTATAAAAATTTTGAACAATTGTAAATAATTGAAAATGATGATGAAAAGCTTGCTGATGATTAATGATTCATTCATGCATCATGAATGAAGCCTCTATGCCGGAGAATTTAAAATTATAATATAATATAATAAGGTCCTCATCTATTTAGGTCTGTCATCGTTAATCAGTGATCTTAACTGAAAAACTAACAAATAAATTTGAAAAAATAAATGACGATTAACCAATACATTTAACTGTTTGAGATATTTATATTCAACTGTTTGGGATATTTATATTTAACTGTTTTGGTCTACAATTAGGTTTTTTCGTCAAGGATTCGATATTACGATTTTAGTGCAAATTGAAAAGGACCGTACCTTATGTTTTGACTTCAAGGATGCCAAAATGAACTCTCTTTGTGCCCCTGTAATTACATTGGCAATCAAGTTTCTTCCGAACCGGAACATACCGACATCATTATCGTCGTCTGATGGTTAAATTAGGCGTAAAGAGGTATTTGAGCGAAATTACTGCAAAGGTTTACATACAATAGAAGATTATCCTTTATCAAAAGTACGACTATACGTAAAAATTGTATAAATTTTAAACAAGGTCAACAAAAAAGATTGATCAAAGACACAACGCTGGGCAGATATTATTTATCTATGTTTACTTGTTGTTGTTGTTTTTATTTAAATCGGTGTAAAATTTTCTAGGAAACTGAAAACAAATGTTTGTTGTTTAAAATATATTTTAATGCAGGCATGCAGGATTTAGGATACTTATGTTTCTTATATAAGTTATAAATATAATGCCGTGCCAAAGGATGCGTGGCTAGGGGCGAGCTTAGTCGCAAGCGTGTCGAACGTCCCGGGACCGAGCTCCCCCGGGTACTATAATGCCTTACCTCAGTATGCGGGGCTCTGCTGGGGCTGATCTCCATCCTCCCTTGTGGCTCGTGGGATTTACTATGGCGAATCTTAATATACGTAATTCGTTAAAAAATGACGGCGACGTAGTTCGCCACCCATCACGTCCTGATTCCCACGAGGGCGAGAAGCGACGAACGTAGAGCCGTTTCGCTGCGATGAATGTGAGAGGAAGGATGGATGAGTGTGAAGGAAGTAAGGAAGGTGTGTGGGGATCGTAGCGGATGGAGATCTGTGATCTCTGCCTAACTCTACAGGGAGACAGGCGTGGCGATATGTATGTATGTACAAATATAACGTTATAATATTTATTAAAATGTTATGATGAAATTTTCGCTTTCAAATAATTGATGAGTAATAGCATTTAGGAGATAGATGTTTCAATACTGGCCATTTTCGTTGTTTCGTTTGAGCTTATTTAAATTATTAACAAATATAAAAGTAATGAAACTTAAAACGGTTTTGTAATTTAATGAAATATTTTTTCTTATAAACTTAGAGAAACATTAAACATTAATTGACTTCGAAAAATGATTTTTCAGTTTAATTTTTGTAACTTAAACATATTTTTTCATGGAAACAAAAAGTTTAGCATATCTGTTAAGCTGTGACAGACTAGTATTCACATCTACCTACTACTCTAAGGTATAGATAGAAGTAAAAGAAGCGCAAAGAAGTTCGACTTCCGTGGCTTTACTACATAAAACATATTTTAAATGAGAATAAAATAAATGTAATGGATAGGTATACTTCTGACTGTAATAAAAATATTAATTTAAAAGTCAGCTTTATTGTGACTTTCAAAATATCACATAAAGCCTATGAAGTTAATAAATATGTTCTCATTAAAACTTGAAAGGGTTTCAGTAAGTAAGAATACAGTATCACTAAATACTATTTACAATATATTTATCCTCTTTATATATATGAAGAAAACAAGGAAGAATCAAACACATAATAAAGCAATTCAAGGCACGTAAAATATACCATATGAGACCTCTTAAGCATGTAAAAAGATAACGTCTTTTCTTGAGACAGAATACTAAAGAATTATAACACAATATAAGTAGCTAACTTTTTGTAGAGAACGAAAAGCATAACTTTATTCTATTTTATATTTTATTTAACTCTCATATACAGGAGAAAACGAATAATTATTAGTCCATAATGAACACAAATTATATATATATATATATATATATATATAGATATATTTATATATATATATATATATATATATATATATATATATATATATATATATATATATATATATATATATATATATATATTCACGCCTATCCCCCACAGGGGTTGGCAGAGACCACAGAGCTTCATACGCTACCATGCATCGCAGCGAAACGGCTCTCCATTGGTCGCTTTTCGCCCTCGTAAGAATCAGGACTTGACGGTTGGCGAACCACGTCGCGTATCAATTTTTAACAAATTAGGTATATTAAATTCGTTTTTAGTGAATTACCAGACTCGGAATAAATATTTAGAAATCCATACATATATTGACCCAAGCGCTTTGGACGGGGGAATGGAATCCATAACCATTGACTACGAAAGCAATAGTTTCGCCACATTTAGCCTTCTACTACTTTTACTAAAACGTGACTAGCTCATTGCCACTTCAGATTGCTAACTCGGAGAGCTATGTTGGTGACTTTGGTTGTCAGATTTTTTATTAGAGGATTTCTTAGTTTCAAATCATATCCACCAGATAAATCAGACATTAGCCAATGATACAGTGGTGTAGTGATGTTATTTTAGCCTCAAATACATAAAATTTATATGACAGAAAATTGCAACCGCAGTAAATATATTATTTTCTGAAAGATACAAATATTCTGAACTTCTTTTATGCTAGAGTTTATACTAGAGTATTGACATACTTTTGCCTTCATGTTTTTTACATGCACTTCGTATACTTTGAAATACTTTGAATTTCAACTTACATATGTATGAAAATACATTGCTACATTTTCTAAAATCATAACCTACATTTAAAATCATATCTCAATATGATCTAAAGACGTATTTTCTAATAAAAAATTTGTTCATCATCATTGTGGAAATTCTATATAGCTGGCTATTTGACAACCGTTGGAGTAAACTAGTGCTGGAATTAAAACCGCATCTAGACAACCGTAGTCTGTTTCGCTTACTGGTTAAATATAGCGAGACCTACAAAGATCGGTTGCTTGAAACTGGGTGCGAGTAGCCGTGGAGTAGGCTAGCTGTCGGCAACGCTTCCACACTACCTATGGCGTTGTGGATATCTATGGGCGGCGTTGATTGTTTTCCATCAGGTGACACGCCAGCCCGTTTGCCTTTCTATCCCATAAAAAAATATTTGACATCTGTTTCAATTCCAGCGTTTTCGCTTTCTTACGTCGATAAGTATAGATTCTCTTTGGGGGAGGACTACCTCATGATGACAGCTAGACATGAATCTCTTCAATATATTGAAAAAATCGTTGTGTTATTCGAATAACTTTGTTATATGTTACCAGCCTATCACTATGTATATATAGCTTGTTTTAACCGCGGCCTTTGTAAACAAGGCGTTATTAATATGTTAAGTGGTGTTTGGCTACGCCTAACGTTTCCGGTTTGTTGGTATAAAGTTTACCAAAGTTATGACTTTGGTTATCATGTTGTAAACAGCATCTGGACTGGTTTATGTATTAGGTAGTTTAGAGTGAAGTTATCTTTTGATTCAAATATAAAATATATGATTTTATTGCCTTCACTTGTACTTCATACAAAAGTTCATTTTTTACGTAAAAGATTATTATCTTAATAAAACTCAAGTATTCATCTTGAACTACCTTTTCATATGTTTATTTTATCAACATTAAAACTGAAGCTCACGTTCTTAAAAAATTGCCTCGTCTAATTTTTTTTTATAGAAGAGGAAACAAATAAAATGAAAAGAAAGTAAACGGGGTTGATATTTATAAAATATGATTATGTACGTTAAGTGATATCTGCTAATACTTCTTTTTTATAAAGAAAAGTTTGCTTACAGTAAATTATCTTTAAAGAAGAAGTGTTCTTTGTGAGAAGAAATAACACAAACGTAAAGAAAAATAAAGAGCAGTGTGCCAACTGAGGCCATTTGGAGTAGACAAGGCAACGATGCGGAACTACAAGCTAACAATCAGGTCGAGTAAGTCAAACAGGAATCAATTTTATATGTGTTACTACTAACCCCGCACTCGGGTGAAGCGAAACATATAAACTGGACCAGTTTCACGCCGAATTTATTTAGCTGCATGATCGAATCACCGAATCATTGACCCACTTTAGGGGACATATGTGTATTTAAGAGAATGAAATACGTGATAAAATATTTATGCATTCTTGACAAGGTCTAAATAATTATAATGCCAAAAAACTGATTGCGATGTTGTTGTGGATTTTTTTATGCAAGCGTTAGTCTTACAAGCATGCCGCTTACCTGATGGCATACAATCATCCCCCCCCCATGAACATTTTTCACTGCTTTGCTTTTTTTTTAAATATTAAAAAAGTAAGTAGGTTTTTTATGTGTGATGGATCTATAAGTTATAAATAATTTTGTTTATTTCTTTATTTTTGTATTTATTTTAGGTGTGCAAAGCAAATATCAATCCCTCTATTATTTTGAGTTGATATTTGATGCTACGGTTAGTATCCTTAATATTTGGCTGCATTTGTATCATAAATCGTTAAGCATAAGTTAAATACTTGAACTAAATTCCTAAGAACTATGCTTAATTTTTCATTTTATTACACTTTTTCTATTTTAATGGAATGAATTTCAATAGCACTGATGTAATAGTTTTTATATGACTTAATTTTTTTCTTTTGTGCAATTGACGTACTCTGGCAGATTTTAAATTTAAAGCGGCCAGTAGCAATTGTGTTGGAATATTAGACTATTATTTTGCAGTCTAAATTAAAAAGATGATTCGTAATCTTTCTTTTATTAAAAGTTTTAATGGGTTGGGGAAAAGGTTCTTCGCATATATGAAAACTCAAGATATTTTTTTTTTCAAAGTTTATTTACAATTCATTATAATATATGTGCCATTTCGTTCGATAACTTGTTATGATGATGTATCATGTTGCCGTTGCTGTAGACTTTTAGAACTTCTGATCAAAAAAAAAAAAACGCGACAAGTAATTTTGGCAGTCAGCTGTTGATATTAATCTGACACTGCCTAATCAATCTGCAAAAACTAAAACTGTGTGATCAAACAAAACGGTGCGAGGGTAGGGATATATGGCGGATGCATTGAAACCTCGCACTCAAACCCTCTTAATTTTTGTTGAGTGGGTAAAGATGTATGTCATCTAGCGTTATCGTGATGAAAGACTACATACTACTATTATATTATATTTCTTGCTTTAATCTCATCGGTTATAGGCAGTAGACATATGAATCGATGGTTCTGCCCGCGGTAAAAGCTCACAATGAATAAGGCCCTTCCAATCCCACCATACACCCAGCATCATCTTATTGCGAGTTAAACCTGGTTTTACCACAATCTGTCGAGCCTGGTTGACCTTTGACCACGACCTTTTTCACACGTTCTTGTCGTATGTGGTCCACTTTTTATCGCTAGTTATTAATCTCTTTAAAAAACCGAACCGGGTTTCATTACGTCTCAATATAGAATCGTAAATGAGTACACGGTTTCTTACAATGAACCTTCTTTAAATGACTCAAAACTGTTTTGTGTTCAATTTCCAGTTCTTCAGCTACGCCACTTTTTCAAAACTTGCGCCCATTTTACCCGTAACACGGCAATCAGCCAGATGCATTTTTGACATCGAAATTTCCGTATTGAAAACGCTAAAACCAACTTTGCGCTACTCTTACTGACACTGCACTAGGTCCATAAACGTCGCAATGTTTATTCGCGACTTGCGTTGCACTTTTTTAAATAAAGTTTTAAAATGTATCGTGATTCACTCACTTCGGCAGAAAGAAAAACAAATGAAAATAGCTTGAAACAACATTTCACTAATTTCTTTTTTAAAAAGTAACTTTTTTGATGACTTTTCCCACCATTTACATTTTTTACAACAACTTTGTGTTTTTATTTCATTTTCATAATCTTATACTTACTTTTATATTAATTGTGGTTGAGTATTAGTGTGATATGAAATAAATGCATGTATCGTGACTTTTTAATTTGACTTAAAAAGTCCATAGAAGGTTTTGGTAGAATAGCCACCATTTTATCAAGCCGTAACGTGGCAAACTGACTAGATATTTGAAGAGATTTGATATTAGTCCATTTTAATTGACACTGGCATAATAGTTTAAACTAATTGCCATCAAAGAAAGCCTTTTAAATCAATAAAACCAGCCATTTCCATTAGATAACAGCCAATTTTATACATACTATATGTGAAAAGAGGTTTTTCTCGACTGAATATGTTGTTTAGGTCTTTTAGGGGTTAAAAAACTTAACGATAAATTATAAAATTTTTAATTTATGTCTCTCCATATTAATTTTAACCGTGCCAAATCACGCACATATTTGTGCGCGCAATGAGAACATAAAGGGGTACAAAGTTTTCTTCTCTTCACATATTAATATGTAAATTTGTATGACTGAGATGTAAATATCGTGTCTGACTACCTAATGTTTCAGTTTATAAAGTCATGAAACGTTTAGCGTTCTTATTGAATTGAGGGATACCGCTGACGACGTGGGCGTGTAAATGAAGTGACATCACCATCAGTCACGAAGACGATAAATATTAACGTCGCGTGCGTCCAACAGTTTCACTCGAGGCTAACGAGGCCCAGCCGTTGCTTTTAGTCCTTCCTCTGGCGAAAACGCGAAAACACACATACATAATTCATAAGGCATACTGTTAGCAAACATTATGACAATAACAAGGATCATAAATCAATTGGAAGAAATACAAAACCGTTTAATAGTTTTGATTATACAAGGCTGTGAGAATAATTATACTTAAGTTCGGATTTGATTTTTCAAGGTGTTTTTAACAGATACCCTAGTTTTACAACAGAATAACTTTTATCATTCCTAACGATGTCCTTTGCTTAGTCTTGCATTACTCTTAAAAGTCCAATTGAATGGGCTTAGAAGATTTCAGATAGCAACACTTAAAATGGTAAGAACTCCGCTTACGAACTAAAGGCATGGATTCCATCCTTTCTATTGGATGATTGATGTAATTTGTTTTCGGACACAATTAGTTTTGCCCGATAAGTTTACTCTTAATTTCTACAACACCTTTCCATTATAAGGAAGCAAATCTCCGACAGTGGATTATTATGGCCGTATTGATGAAGGGTGTTATAATATTTTTATACATTGTGAATATGTATATTATGTAAAATCGATTTTAGGTAAAGTTGGAAGTAAATATTTCTCGTTGGATAATGTAGCATAAAGTATCCCTTTACGTCTATTTTGGTTCGTCTTCTGATGTTCTTTGTATTCCACTTCAAAAGACGGATTACGTTAAAGATCGAATAGCAAAGTAGGCTTATTGTTACGATGAAAATGTATTACGTACGATATTAAAATATGTTTTTCTTTGTATAACAATTTCGAAATTAAAATTATATATTAGATAGTTTTATAATGGTAGAGCCATGCTGCAGACGAATACTTTATCAATAATGGCATAATATTCGTCTTCAGCATGAATGGGCCGGCTCGCCCGGAAAAGTACATTCCCGCAAAAAGACTATTTTTTATATTTCAATCAACAGACTACGGTATTCAACTTCTGGACATAGGCCTCCTCCAAGATGCGCCACCTATCCCGATCTTCAGCTTCACGCATCCAGTTTCTGCCAGTCGCCCTGCGCAGACCGTCGCACCACCTAACCTGGGGGCGTCCCACACTACGTTTACCGAGACGCAGTCTCCACTCCAGCACTCGTCTGCTCCAACGATTGTCGGATCTCCGACAAACGTGACCAGCCCATTGCCACTTTAGTTTGCTAATTCGAAAGGCTATATCGGTGACTTTAGTTCCTTGGTGGATTTGTTCATTCCGAATCATATCTACCAGAGAAACTCCGAGCATAGCTTGTGAATTAGATGGACTGTCAGCATCCACGTTTCGGCGCCGTAAAAGAGTATAGATAGGATACACTGGTCGAAGACTTTTGTCCTCAGGCTCTGCGGTATGGACGACGAGAAGGCCTGACGAAGTTTCCTTTCTCCTTCATTTATAAACAAATGTGGGGAAATAGAAAAAGAATATTGACCTTAAAAGGCATTACTACAGGTACATACAGACTCAACTTCTTTCCTTCACACCTCTAACTTCATTATTTTCCTCACTTTCACATGTATACCTCGGTAGACAACAGACCGATAGAAGCGGCCACTTACAATTGCTAATTTATCTCCTTTTTACATAACATCTACATTAAGTCCCCTATACTAAAATGTGAAAAAAAACCCCTCTGTGCGCGGCATGTGCTGTTTTGAACGATCTGACTGTGAGATTTTCTATAATGAAAAGTTCACATAAAAAAGAAGTGAGTAAATTAAAGAAAAAGAGCATTACGATCAAATTGCGACTACTGTACAACCACTAGTATATATGTATGTATGTATTATTATAAAATATGGAATAAGTTACGAATGTGTATTACAATAAAATATGGAATAAGTTACTAAGAAATATTGACACAAAGATATTACAGAACGCAATTCAATGAGAAATAATTAAAAGTCTTTTAAAAAAAGTTTTATTGTAAAATTTCCTTTTCAACGATTGGGACGTTATAAAGCGTCCGGTGATGCGAGGAGTCAGCCACGTAGAACGAGGTGCTAGCAAACAGGTCGACAACATCAAACAACAAGGGCCTCTCGAGTTGCGAACTACTGATGCGAATATCAATTACTGGCGGATATAAATAACAATTTCCCCGCCATTCATTTCAATGTTCAGTTAATACAATACGTACAAACAATTGATTTTGTTGTTTTTGTTATAGAATAGGAAAATAAACGAACAAGCGCCTGATGTAAATATGATATCATATTTTCCTTTTATACCCTGTACAAGTCAGCTTGACCTTTTTGACAGATGTAAATTTTTCTGATCGACATAACTTTGCATTGACGAACATATTATTTTCTTAATTTAATGATTTTAAAAATTGTAAAAATAATTAAAAAATACATATAACACAAAAGTCCCTAAAGATTTAAACGTTATCCGAACTTTTTAAGACTTTTTATTGCTTCAAAGTAAAATTTAAATAGGAACACTGAAAATAATAGACGCTTGTACAATATCACATCGGTCTATACTGTGTTTACCTGTTATTCGTGTTCCATCCGTCCGATCGATCGAAATTTTCGGATAACGCTTGAATCTATAAGGACTTTTGTGTTATATGTATTTTTTTAATATTTTTACAATTTTTAAAATTATTAGATTAAGAAAATATATAAGTTCGTCATTGCAAAGTTATGTCGATCAGAAAAATTTACATCTGTTAAAAAAATCAAGCTAACTTGTACAGGGTATAATAATTTTTTTTAAAAAAAATAATATGGGTGTATAAAGAAGTGAACGGTTAGCAAACGGACGTCAGTTCAGGAAACCTATTTCAATTGTGGGACATAGGCCCAAAGGCGTGTCACTTAACCTATTTTTCGGCTTCACGTTCAATTGCTGCCAGCCATTTTCTATCAATCCCTTAATTCTTTTAATAACAACAGAATAATTCAAACAAGATGAAGCGTGTCCTTTGTAATCGTGGCCTCAAACTTTTCTTGCGCATTAGAATGCTTCACTGTTACATCTGGCCCATTTTTCCATACGGATGTGAGCCTTGGACGCTTAAAGAAGACCTCAGAAAACGTATAGGAGCGTTCGAAATGTGTGCATATAGATGGATGCTCACTATTAGCTGGACTCAAAGGGTGGCCAATGACGAGATTCTCCGACAAGTCAAGCATTCATGTGAACTTTTGCAGACCTTCAAAGGTAGAAAAGTTGCTTACCTGGGTCATATTATGAGACACGACAGGTAAAAGTTGCTACAACTAATCATGATGGGAAAAGTCGCGGGCAAAAGACAAGTTGGTCGAAGAAGAAAGTCTTGACGGGGATAGCGAGTGCTTCAGAACTGCTGCACCTCGCGAAGGAGGAGGAGAGTTGTGCTGAATTGGCTGCCAACCTTCGCAAGTCGGAGAGGCACTCTTACAAGAAGAACAGAATAATATTATTTTTAATTCATTTAATAAAATTAATTTGATTTCAGGATGCAACTTCCTATTAAACAGAAAAGAAAAAACAACCAAATTTGTATAATAGTTGTGATATAGACTTAAGTACAATAACATTTATGGAGACTTAACTAATGACTTTAACAGTATTTAATTACATGTTAATTTTGTTGCAAAATCTTTTTCACTTACCTAAAGGGTTATTTTGCAAGAAAATTGTTACAAATAATATTGAAACCTTTTAAAACCAAATTTTATTAAATATGAAGTAATTTTTCGAAAATAAACATGTAAGTGATACTTATATAAATGTGAATGTGTAAGCTATAGAATTCATTTGTCTTACTGAGGACAAATGGACCCAATGTGGCCAGCTTGTCTCCCTCTCTGGTTCTCCTTGAGTTAGTTCTTCTTGAACTGTGGTTGTGAGCTACTTGAATGTGTTTGGTTGAAATTGTATGGGACGCGAATAAATCGCGTAGGGTTTGCAACGCCGGAAAAATCATTACGTTATATTTATATACCAATATCAAAGGAAATTTCAGGGTGATTTATATGCCGTACCCTTTATATAAGTAAACTAAAAAGTAGAAGCAGCGGTATGATGTCTTTTTTATGTGATAGGAAGGCAAACAAGCAAGTGTGTCACCTAAAGGAAAGCAATCAACGCCGCCCATAAAAATCCGCAGTGCCATAGGCATTGCCGGCCTTTAAGAAATGTATAGATTTGTTTTTTGAAGGTTCCAATATCCTGAAATGATGATAATGATGACAAAACAATAAAAGAATAGTCGTCTGTCTGTACAGTGCCCAATATAAAATACATTTTCTTTACCAACAAAACATAATAAGAACACTTAATTCATAACAAGTGAAACCTCTGCTTACGATTGGTAAATTGATATATTGTGTGTCAATACAATTATATATACTCATACCGACAAAACTTATTATCCAAATGATAGTACTTTTGTCGCCACTAAGAAATGGATGAGAAAATGATTTGAAAGTGGATAGATATTACAAAGAAATAATCACAATTCTTGTTTTTAAGCTAAAGAATACTGATATTTTTTTTTTATGGGATAGGAGGGCAAACGAGCAAGCGTGTCGCCTGATGGAAAGCAATCAACGCCGCCCACGGGCAACCACGACACCGCAGGAGTCGCGGAAGCGTTGCCGGCCTTTTAGGTATGTATAGGCTTGTTTTTTGAAGGTTCCAATGTCGTAACGGTTCGGAAAGACCGCCGAGGGTAACTGATTCCACAAACTGGTGGTGCGTGGAAAGAAGTTACGAGCGAAACGCACCGTAGTAGATCGCCACTCATCCAGGTGGTGGGGATGAAATTTTTCTTTACGGCGAGTTGTGCGGTTGTGGAATTCCGCGGCGGGAATTATTCCAAATAATTCCTCAGAGCACTCCCCATGATAAAGGCGGTAAAAAATGCTGAGAGATGAGACATCTCTCCGCAGCGCTAGAGAATCAAGCCGATCGGTGAGATCTTGGTCATCGACGATTCGGATCGCACGACTTTGAATGCGCTCAAAAGGAAGAAGTTGATACTGGGGAGCCCCGGCCCAGAGGTGAGAACAGTATTCCATGTGTGGCCTGACTTGTGCCTTGTATAGTTGGAGGCAATGGCCAGATGTGAAATATTGTCTCGCTCTACTGAGCACACCCAGCTTTTTCGAGGCCAGCTTGGCCTTTTCTTCCAGATGGCCGCGGAACTGGACATCATGCGATATGTCAACTCCAAGAATTCCGATATATGGCTTAAGATTGAGGGGAGTGTCTCCAAAGCGAGGAGCTACGACAAAGGGAATTTTTTTGGTAGAAAACGCGCAAACTTGTGTCTTATTGGGGTTGAATTCGATTAGATTACGCTGACCCCAATTCGAGACCTGGTCTAATGAGGTCTGTATTTCAGACACAAGTTTGTTCCGACACTCATCGGTATGTGCCCGAGAAATGTTAGCACGGCCGGAGTATAAGGCATCACCTGTGGTGTCATCTGCATAACAGCGTATGCTACTAATTTGTAACATGTCGTTGATATGCAGAAGAAACAAAGTAGGTGAAAGCACACAGCCTTGCGGAACACCAGCATTCACGGGCTTCGTGTCCGAGCAAAAACCGTCTAAAACGACTTTTATGCTCCGATCCGTCAGGAAGCTGGTGATCCATTTGCATAATTTATCGGGCAACCCATAGCACGGAAGTTTAGCTAGAAGAGCCTTGTGCCACACCCGATCGAAGGCCTTCGCTATATCCAGGCTTGCTGCTAAGGCTTCCCCTTTGCACTCCACCGCTTCTGCCCATCGGTGTGTCAAATAAGTGAGAAGATCACCAGCTGAGCGACCCTGACGAAATCCGTATTGACGGTCACTAATCAGCTGATGCTCCTCAAGATACCGTAAGAGCTGGCAGTTAATAACAGATTCCATTATTTTGGAGAACAAAGACGTGATGGCAATTGGCCTGTAGTTAGCTGGATCAGAGCGGTCACCTTTTTTTGGGATTGGATGTATTAAGGCTGTCTTCCATGAGATCGGGACCATACCTGAGTTGTAGGAGTGCCGGAAGAGGCGCGTGAGAACTGGAGCCAACTCTGGAGCACATATCTTAAGCACAATTGGGGGGATGCCATCTGGCCCACTCGACTTATTGATGTCAAGAGAAAAGAGTGCTTTACGCACCGAGTTTTGAGTAAATCGGATTTCTGGCATAGAGCACACACGCCGGAGGATGGTTGGCGGTGGTCTTTCTCTGTCATCAAGAGTCGAGTTTGATGCAAAAAGAGAGCCCAGAAGATCGGCTTTCTCCTTTGCAGTGTGGGCCAACGAGTCATCCGCCCTACGCAGAGGTGGAAATGATGGCTGACAGAAGTTTCCTTGCACGGCTTTTGCGAGAGACCAGAACGCCCGAGAACCTGAGGGAAGGCGAACTAGTCTCTGGCCGATTTCTGCAACGTACTCAGATTTTGCTCTGGCAATAGCTCTTTTAAGGGGTCTGGAGACAAAGTTATACTTTTTCCTAAGCTGCCATTCGGAAGGATCTTTCTTTGCCTTTGCTTTAACCCAAGCCTGAAACGCCTCCTGCTTTTGCCGGAACGCCATTTTGCAGGAGTGGTTAAACCAGGGCTTAGTCTTGCCTCCAATAGGTACCACAGTGCTTGGAACAAACAGTTCCATACCCTGAAGCACCACATCAGTGACAAGATCAGCAATGACGAGCGGATCCTCCGATGCAAAGCAAATTTGCCCCCATGGGTAGGATGCGAAAAAGGTCCGCAGTCCATCCCAGTTTGCTGACCTGAAGTGCCAGACACGGCGGCAGCCCGCGGATCGGGGCCGTGATTTACGCGTGAGTGGCACCTTGCTCCGAATTAGGCAATGGTCTGAGGAGCCAAGAGGGGCATCGACAGTGACATGATACCCATCGGGATGAGTGGTCAGCAAAAGATCCAACAGGGAAGGCTTATGATCTTCAACATCTGGTATTCGTGTAGGCGAAGAGACCAATTGTGTCAGACCATAGGCCAGAGCAAAACTCTGAACAGATCTACCGGCGTGGTCAGTTGACTGTGACCCAAGCCAATCCGCATGATGGGCATTGAAGTCACCAAGTATGATGATTTCGGCGGAAGGGATCTGTTTGAGTACGGAATCAGTCATCATTTGAAGGTGCTCAATGAGTCGGTCCGTCTCAGAATTACCACTATGGGACCTGTACAGGCACGCATAGATGCGAGGATGGTCGTCGCAGTCTACACGAAGCCAGATAGTGGAGAGGTCCGAACCTTCAAATCTCCCTAAGCGGCGGGCGCAGATATCTTCCCTGATGAATACGCATACGCCGGCACGGGGCACAAAATTGTACTCGATTTTGTAGCCGGGATACGAAAGGTATGACGTATCCGCAGGGGGAGAAATCTGAGATTCCGTTAGAAAGAGCAAGGCCGGCTTAACTGTCTCTAGGTGGTGGTGGACGGCGTTAAGGTTGGTATGTATCCCCCTAATATTACAGAAATTCATGCAAAGCATGGTAGGGGGTGCTTTGGATCTGCTGCTCTTGCCTTGGGTAGAATGGAAAACAAGCGGGATTTTGCCCTCCCCAGAGTACGCAGGGCAGCCTGAGCAGGGACGCTCAGGGAGGGATTCTCCAGAACGGGTAGTGCTGGTACCCTCCTGGGGTACTCCTATGTTAAATGCCGCTGTCATTGTGGGAGGGGGGGGGGGTTGGGCCTCCGGAACTCACCGCTCACCAAACGAAGCGCGGTAGCAAAGCTACCACTCAGACGTCGGTTTTCTGCAGGAGTGTGGTACTTCCCCGGGCGAGCCGGCCCATTCGTGCTACAGACAAATATTGTGCAATATTTGAAAAAAATATTCGTCTGCAGCGTGGCTCTACCACTTTGATAATTTATAACATTTAGTTCAAATACCTTCCTTAACTTTTTTCTAGTAACCTTCATATCCTATGAAAAAAAAAAAATGAAAATTACACAAAGTACATGTGTTATATTGAAATCAAACCACTTTATGATTATCTAAATGTATTCAATGAAACGCGAAACAGTCTTGGTTTTAAGCTGTATTCACATATTAAAAAATTTATACTATAAATAAGGATATTAAATAAAAACAATTTAGTCTAAAATATAACTTCGGTGGTATATAAAATATCAATATTATAATGTTTAATTTGTGTAAAGCGACATCTAGTAGTGTTTAGAAATAACAAAAGGAGCAGGGAGTACCCACTCCCAAACAGTTTGGAACGTGCCGTGAAAATTGTGTTTTCACTTTAAAACTATAGATGGCGTTAGCTGTTTGCTTTTAAAATAAAAAGTTCTAGAAAAATTTGTGATAATGTTACTGTTTTATAAAATAATAATCAAAAATTATGCTTAACTAGGATTAAGGCATTTTATTAAAATTTAAGATACGAAAATACACTAGAGAATATGATCGTATTTTCATTCTCTCTCAGCGAGGTACGACTCTCAGATCTCTGACACTTCTCTCAGCAGAGTACGGGGCCACTCCATTTCTGCAGGAATAGACATAAAATAACTTCGTTTGTGCAAGGTTGATTGGCGGGACATCCAGACTCGGAATAAATACCTGAAGGTCATACAAACATACATTTTTGTATGTTTGTATGTTGAACACGCCTTTATTCATTTAATCATTTCAATCAGAAATTTATTCCTAAATATCCATATATGTAGTTTATAAAATATAAAACAGGAAGGTTCTAGTCGAATGGTTAATATTTTTCAGTAAATTGCTTGATTTTTTGTAGTTTAATATAATATTATGTGTATCCAGAATATCGTGTTCAGTTGACAAATCATTGCATCAATATATGAATATATTTCTGATATTTAATAATAATATTCTCAATGGCGCAGTAACGTGATTTAAATTTTTGAATATTGTGCATGGCAGTTTATACACATACATGATATAACCATTTATACGTTATGAGTACTATACTGGTAGGTTTATCAGCCTTACTGTAGCTCTACAGTTGCATATCATTATGAAGCGGAGTGGAGCCATGTTTTGTAATGGTTTTCATTATCACCGAATATGGATATGTTTTCAATCAAAACGAAAATAATTAATTACTAAGTAGTACGAAAAATTTAAATATTTGGCTTATTGTCTACAAAGTATAAGCAACATTAACTTATGGCTTATTTTCTATAAAGTATAAGCAAAATTAAATATTTGGCTTATTTTCTATAAAGTACAAGCAACATTCAATATTTCGTACGTAAATGTTAGTAATATAAAGTTACATGTTGCAGAAACTTGACTCACTTGAGTAGAATTAAGTTACGGTTTATCAAAGTAATTTAAATACCCAAGTAGTTAAAATGGAGTTAAATAACAGTCCACTAAAGTAACACATGTTGCAGTCCTGAAAATTAATTGGTGCAGATTTATAGAGGTAAACCGCCTTTGCCTCCTTAATAGTCAACGTGTATTTATTACCCTCATTAAAATAGATGTAGCGAAATTATTTATAATCGCCATGGAACTTAGCAGCTAATGATCTTGACTTTGGTGAAATATTATAGAGGAACTAAAAGAGTATAGAGGAACTAGAAAAGTTTTGTGTTTGAGTTACTACGTGTATCTATTTTAACTTTTTTTAATTTTCGCAACTTGCGTAAATTAATTCTGTGAATGTAATATACCTTTTCAAGATAGGATCATTTAAAATTTAAAGGAATTTTATTAAATAAAATTTACATATAATACTTGTTTGACACATTGAAGACAGCTTGGCTAAGTATTATCTGACTTCTTTTGGTTCTGCGTTCAGATTCCGGTCCCGGTAAAAAAATAACATAACAAATAAAATCACTCCACTGGATAAGCGAGGATTTGGACGAGTTTTGTAATTAACGAAACATTTTGTTAATGTTATAATGACTATTGCCAAAAAAAGCATATTGTTATTATTATTATATTTTAAATTGTTTATTAAAGTTTTTTCATTTTTATTTTTATTTTTATTTATAATTGGCTGGTGCTGTTGTGGGTTCAATCCCCGCATCAGGTTAAATGTATGTATGGCCTACAGATTTATCATCCTATTTTATTCCCAGTCTGGTTATTCCGTCAATACATATTGGAGAAGCGTGGTGGGTTAATTTTCGTTTCTCGAGAAATGGCCTCCCCGTGGGATATACAAATATGAGCTGTAAAAAAACGCTGAATTTAAGTTATACGAGTACATGTGTTAAAATCATTCTGTTTCAAACGACTCAGTTAACTTGTGAAAATTTGCATGAAACGACCGCCAGTTGTTTTTATAAAAAGGAAACTGAATTTTTTACTTAAATTTGAATCGACTCTGTTTTCCATGAAATTAAAAAAGAAAATGATCCCATTCGAGGGGTGAAATTTCATTACCGACTCATCACTGCGCTAAGTCACAAATAATGTGTATTTGGAGATTTCGCAAAGTTTTGTCAAGTGTTTGGAATAGGGATAAGGACGCCTTCTTGACTTGATTAAAAAAATTAATTGCATCCGGCAATTCTACAAGTTAAGCTTGCTTTCTTATTTTTATGTTTTCAAATCTATTTATTTTCTTAATTTGATTTATTGATTCAAAGCTGCCTATAACATATTTTTTTAATATTTTTACCAATAACATTTGGTAAATTTGGTATTTAAAATTTAATACATCTGTTTTAATAATGAAAACTGAGGTTCTTACAAGATTTATGAAAATTGTTTTGGTATTCGCAAAATGCACTTTTAATTCGTGCTTTTATTATGTACGATGCACAAGTTTCTTTTTACAAAATTTAAGCGCTTTAAATGCTTTATGTTATAACACAAAAGACAGAGGTCAGCACCAAATGTGTTTAAAATATGTGTATATATGCATACATATATCTGTTCTAGAAAAATATTGTTTTTATGGGATAGAAAGGCAAACGAGCAACGCGCGCCATTGGTGGCCTAAAGATATTTTGGGTTCTTTCTTGAAGATTTCAATGTTGTATCAGTTTAGAAATATCGCTTTGTTATCGTAAGATAG
The DNA here is from genome assembly GCA_031353405.1 of Baronia brevicornis. Classification (NCBI taxonomy): domain Eukaryota; kingdom Metazoa; phylum Arthropoda; class Insecta; order Lepidoptera; family Papilionidae; genus Baronia; species Baronia brevicornis. Next base: position 223,576 of record JASFAT010000344.1, on the reverse strand, counting down.
TATAGTTATAATATTATTGTTATTGATAGTAATTTTTTCTCTGATTCAAATTATGATAAAATGGAGTTCGCATGCATACATAAAATGTAAATTATTTGTAGGTAAAAAACACTGATTATAATTAAAATTAATACTTTAGCTTACCATTCGTTTCAGTGCTTAATTAAGTTGTTTTAGTTTTCCACTTGATACTTGTTCTGTAAATTACGTTAATTACTGATTAACTTTAAAATAAAACAGTGTGTAGTGTAATAATTTTCTAAATCGATTCAATATTTACCAAAATGATTTGTACCGAAAAACAAATAGCATACATTTTTTTAAAATGATTTTCTTTGGACATATAATTGTTATAAGAATATTGAATGATCGTCGTGAAACATGCAAACAGTTAGCTTTGTAAAATATTTTAGATAAATTTATTTAAAGCAATCCGTAAATTTTAGAGCTGCCTGAAAATAAAACTTAAGGAGAAAAAGACAAGAGAGAGAAAAAGGTTTGTGTCAACTTCCTAGATTTTACTTTACACAAGAACTACTGTTTCCGCACAAGTTTTGAACAATTTAATTTAAATTTCTCGTTTCATCTAAAGCGTACGGTGGGATAAGTGTAGTTTTTTTATTATTTCCTAGTTTTTTTAGCCTATAACCACTTGGGCAAAAGTGGTGGCGAAAAATGTTTATTTTTGCAGAAATAGGGAGGCCCGTGCCGAGTAGTGCTTAGCCCATATGTGACCTGTTAACGAAATATATTTCTAGTTAAAGATCTAATGCTATCCAAATTAGTCAGATATTTAATAAATAATATCAAGTTAAGCTAATTAACTTGAATAATAACTCAATATATGTACATAGATACATATGTACATCATCAAGCGTGTTTCCTGTAGGGGTATGCAGAGACCACAGATCTCCATTTCCTACGATCTCGGCACACTTTCTTTGTTTCATCCACACTCATCACTTTCTTCATAGAATCTCGCCGGTTAAAGATGTTTTTGACCTGGCTTCTCTTAAGAACTTCAGCAATTTGGACAAAGTATGTTCTCCTTGGACTTCCCCTACCGACCTTTCCATCCAGATCCGCAAATTTCGTTTATCAATAGTATTTTTCTTGTAAATTGACTACGAAGGTACAACTTCCATATTAATCTTTGTTTTATCAAAATAGATGATAATTTGATAAATTTTACTTGAATCGTCTTAACATTGAATTAAAAATCAATATTTCCTGTTCTAGTCTTTTAGTGAAATACTTTAGAAGTGAAAGTTCAGGGATCAAGAAATTATTTTCACATTAATAAATTAGCTTATCTAACCAAGCCCAAAAGGAAACATTCTTACCCAGATATTGATTTGTATGAGAAAGCGGTACTTCCCCGAGCTGCCCCATTCATGTTATAAATAAAAACTGGCCCACAGTTACTAAATATACATAAAATACTTGTAGATACAGGGCCTGTACACATCTTTTTCATTTGTCATTTTTATAACTATTACTTGTTTATACTAATAAACATAATGTTATACTTTATATGTATATATTTTTAATAACTAAATAATATTGTTGGCGCATCGATCCAAAATGTATCTTGGCCTCCGAACAGATCTTACGCCACTGTGCCCCTTCCTGTATGTACCACTTGCTGTTGCAGATTTGAAGGTTGCGCAAGTCATATTTTTAATAAACTTGAAAAATTTAAAACTTGCGATAATGAACAACTTGAAAAATACCACTTACAATGCATCACACCTACATCTATATTGTCAGTTTCACGTTTTTAGTTTCCGCCAGTGCTCTGCAGTTCAGTTAAGTTAGGGCCGGTTCTTTACTATATTTTTCAGAAACCATGTTTTCAGTCCATCCAACTCGAAATGACGACCAATTGCCTCAGTTGCGGGGCACTCCGCCCGCGAAGTCTATTTCGCGGGTTCGATCCCCGCATCGGAATAAATATATGTATGCATTACAAATATTTATTCTGAGTCTGGTAATCCCGCCAATCCGCATTGGACGAGCGTGGTGGGTTAACGTCCGTTCTTCCAGAAATGGAGAGGCCCGCGTTCAACTAGGAGATACATGGGCTGTTAAAAAAAAAAAGAACTGGAAATCCCAAAATTACACGCAAACCTATATATTGGACTACTTTGTTTTTGTTTCTGTATGATACTATTGTCAATGCATTACTATGGTATATATAAAACTTATAATCCTATAATAAATACGTAAGTTTAATTTTAATGTAAAGTTACTTAAAATTGTGTATCCCAATTTGTAGACTTTACAATTAGCGTTCAAACATAAGAATTATTGTGTTAGTATACATATACAGAATTATTTTTAAATTAAACGGCAATTCGCGTCGCAACCGTCGCATAAAGCTAAAAATCTTATTCCACACAAAAAAACTATAAAATCCGAGTTGTGCGACCGCTGAACTTTTAATTCAAACTCGCCGTATCGCAGAAGCGTCTATGAATAGGGGATGGAACAGTTTATTTTAACAACTTTGTTGATTTAACTTCGCTGCATTTCTATCTTTCAAGCGTTTAATACTTTCTTTTCGACAGTATTATTCGAAGCGCTAAATAAACGGAATTTTCCCGAACAGCTATTTCTTATACCGAACGAAGTAAGATATACGTTACAAAGTAAACATCTCTTGCCAAGTTTATTTATTGTGGAGCTAACGCGGTTCCGTATTTAGTTTAGTACTTACGTGAATTATGGGAAAACACACTTAATTCGTATTCATAATAAGAGCCTAAATCAGTTCATTTCTGAAGTAAGGCCTATCTTCAGCTAGGAGTAATTGACCATAGTCCTTCTAACACTGTGTAGGCGGAGTAACGACGCTGTCTTCTACTGACCTGTGACGATTTATGTCTGATTTTGATTTTAGGGTTAAAGATCGGCAACGCTTCCGTAATTGTAATGGAGTCATACACATACATAAATATATTAAATTACGTCGTACAACGTCAAGTCGAACTAAATATTGCATCGTCGTCATACAATGTTTCTTTTTTATAACATTAACTTAATTTAAATTACAATAATAATGAGACACATTAAGAACTCTATACTGTGCACCTCCAGTATATATACATACATACATATGACTTCCGTTTGTCTCAGTGATTAGGATGTATGAGGCAAAGAATCAAAGGAGTGCAAATCCTTTAGAGATAGTGTTCAAATGTTTTAATATGCAAACGAGCAGGCATCTCATTTGATGCAAAGCAATCAACGCCGCCCATATACATCCGCAGCACCACACGCAGCGCGAAAGCCTTGCCGATCTTTAAGGAAAGTGACATTATGGGATTGGGAGGGGGAGTGGGAGGGGAAGGGTGTTGGGCTTCCGGAACTCAAGCCGCTCACCGTACGAAGCGCGGTAGTTAAGCTACCACTCAGACCCCGGTTTTCTGCGGGAGTGTGGTATTTCCCCGGGCGAGCCGGCCCATTCATGCTACAGACAAACAATAAGCCATTCTTGACAAAGTATTCATCTGCAGCGTGGCTCTACCACTAAAAAATTCGGATGGGTAAGCGTCTTGTGAATTTGCGTTCGTAATTATAGCACTTAAGTTATATATTCAGCGCAGTTGACACTTCTAAGATTGTTCAGCAGAGGTTACTGCAGCCGAATCGATTAGAATACCATTTACGATTAGGAAGTCAGTATTAATTTGTTACAAAATGTACAAAGTTGACGTTGCAAGTTAGTCTTATACCATTGTATTACAGGAAGCAAACGAGCCGGTGAAGTTAACAGTTGAGACGATAAGTAAGTACCCACTTATCCAACACAGTACTTACATAGTACTTTTTTACATAGACTATATTAATGACTAATAGGTGGTGGTAATATTTAATACTAAAGACTTTTTTGCTTTAAAAGTTAGATCGAATGTGTGCAATAGATAAATCCTATCCTACTAATATTATAAATAATACTCACAAACTTTATATTATAAAGTTTGTGAGTATGGATGTATGTTTGTTACTCTTTCACGAAAAAACTACTAGACGGATTTGGATGAAACTTTACAGTGATATAGGTTATTATACCTCGGCATAACATATAAGCTACAATTTGTAATAATTTTATGTAATTTTGGTGGTAATATAACGATACATGTCAATTAAGTCGGAAAAAAAATCTGGTCTCTGAGAGCTATTTTGGCGTACGCTGCCTAAAACATTGGAGTTACACAAAGATGATGTACCGTAGGATTGTTTGTCTTGAATAGTTCTAAATAAAAGCCCGCGGCTGCATATATTTATCTTTTATGTGGAAGCCACTATGACCAAAATTAATAAACATAAATTAAGTAAAAATAAATATATTTATTGAAAATGATCTGTCACGAAACTTAATGTGGCAGACCAAATTCCACGCGAGCGAAGCCGCGGGCAATAGCTAGCCAATTATAATTTGAATGACAATGTAACAGTTTATTAATAATTTAATGCTTTGTAACCATAAACGACTTATGTATTTAGGTATATAATAGAAAAAGATTAGAAATAATTATTGAAATTTGTAAGCCAAAAGTGGCAATGGGATGGAGCTTTTAAACGTCTTTTTTTCATCTTGTTACTCCTCACATTATGCAAATAAATAATTATTATGATTATTATTATTAAATTAAGTGTAGTAGTACTACACTTGGAATAACAACGTACGTTAATTATTAAAAAAAATAATATCGCAAAATTAACATAAATTAGTTCTTCACTTTTCAGCATCCCAAGGACAAAGAAAGATGGAACAAATATTTCAGATAAGGCACGTCCCGCACGCACGTCTATTGTTGTTAATGCGCAGATGAAAATTAACTTTGTAATTTTGGAACTAGAAATGAAGAAAATGTTATATATAAAATATTACCTATTTATTTAAAACTCAATATTGATTTATGTATATTTTTTGTGCGTATGACGCAGTGATTCATGGGGTTCTTTATGATGTGGTCAGTAACTACCACTCACTAAATCAGCATTTCCGTATACTTTTTTAAGATGCGATGCGCTTCAGCTGCCGTTTTCTTTGAATGATATAAGAAAAGCAACACTTCCCGCAGATGACGATTATTTGGCACAAAATCTGACATATTCACATAACGCCACAATAAAATAACTAACGTGTCAGAGCGGATTGTTTACCATATGTCTAAGCTTGTTTCATAACGTTTTGGATATGTCAAAATCGACTAACACTTACCGCTATCTAATGACAAACAGCGAGAACTTAGTTGCGCACCTAAAAATCTTGTATAAAAGTGTATTGTACATAATATGTCATATATAATGTATGTACTCTGTATAGTTTCACTAATTGCAAACTTTGGATAAATTAAATTAAAATTAAAAGAATTCCTTTCGCCATTTCTCCACCGTTTAGAAAAACATCGCCACGAAATGATTGTAAAACTTGTTCGTTGGCGGACTGACGTTGTCAAACGAAAGGTAATGTCTGTCGCGAAAAGAATTAATTTGAGTATGAACTAAAAATAAATGGAAATAAGAAATAAACACAAATGGATGGTTATCAACGTCCAACTCAATGACAAAACCAATCTATGATCCCTAATCCGCCCACCGAGGATGATCATTATTGCAATATCTCGCATTTTTAGGGCATCAAAGAAACAAAAATGCGAATAGACTGATAAGCTCACTGAAGTATATTACAAAAGTTAAGTCGCTTTTCACAACAGTAACTCGCTTTTCGATGACGATAACCCAAAGTTGACCTACATATGCGAATGAATACAGATTGTTCTTCGAAAGCGATCTGCATTTTTCAGAATTGAAAGCAAATTACACAGCTTCTATTGTGTGTAAATGTCATCTGAATCTCCCGGGCTGCTTTTCTAGAGCATATCTCATGCATGTTCAATAGGACTAAAGTCCGATGTCTGTATGGTCTGAATTGTTAGGGACAGGACAATACCTAGTTGAACAACTAGCGGCAGCAGGTATGCTTTTAAAGTAAATTAAATAAAAAGTATATTGCGATCATTTTCAGAACATTTTGTCTCTTGCAAGGGAGAAAAATCCTAGTTCTTCATATTGATTCCCTAAAAATATAAATTTATATTTGGATTACAAGACAAACACATATCGCACTTATCGTCAGTTTACTTCTATAGTTTACTGGTAGATATAGGCTTCGCCCAAAGGGAGGATTCATCTTGTACTATACTAGGCAACCAGATTGACTACGGCATTATCAGGATTATTAATGGAGTCAGGCGTTACTTTGCGGAAATCCATCACTATGTGGACAGTCAAACGTTTTATTTAGCTAAGGTTGTCTTCCGTAGAGTCTACTATACCTAAAGATGCCTCGTGTTAGGGTGAAACACGTGCCGTTTACAAGGTAAAAAAGTGGTAGTGTGTGTTTGGTGTTGTGTATAGTGGTTGGTGGGTGGAGAGTCGATGGCCGATTTTCGGTAAGTTTTTGATTTAAGTTCCAAATAAATCCACTTCATCCAGCAGGAAAACACATTATTAATTTTCTGTTATTGTTTTGCTTGTCGCGGATCTTCGCTAAGTAAAACTTTTGACTGTCCACATTATCAGGATTGTCGTACTGTTTACTAGGATGCTCACCCACTTTTGAGTATTCTCCCGAAGAAGCTGCAACTGAATTATACTCGTATCCATAAGACGAAGTCTACGAATAAAATCGTTTATTGGACGAAGCACAATTCGTACAAGAAAACGGCTTCTGTGTGAAAAAGCAAAAAATTAATACTCCAACAACGGTATTGTTAAAAAAAAAAAAAAGTTTATGAAGAATAGTTTTAGAATTTCAAAATAAAATCTATATTTAGTACTATAGCAACTATTACATACCTATTTTAAATTTAAATCCATAAAAGAAAATATTATTTTTGATGTATAAAATATATTAACATTCCTTCCTGGCATGGTCGTCGGATCGTTGAAAAATTCTCTCCTTGTATATGATTGTGACTTAATTTCATTCATCGACAATTAAATTTTAAAAAAGCCTCTAATCGTTCCCTAACATAAACCACAATCGCAAACTATATTGCTTGTCTAAATATTTCTGCAGCGATTGAGTTATCGACTGCAAACTCCATTATGTCAGTGAGTTTGACAAGAAAATGATGGATGGCAAACGACGAAACTCACGGCCCATGCTGTTGACTTAGAATTTATTAATTGAATCAGATTGGTCTTGAGTATGAAATTTTGCAGTTGGTAAGTGAAATATAAAAATAATATAGTATAAAAGTGTACTGTGACAACATATGGCCTAAATTAGTGGTCCCTAATTGATGAATGAATGAATGGATAGCTACTACCATCCCCTTATATGGCATTAGCCACACTGGGAGGATATTTAGCCTTCATTGGCAGCTTTGGATGTGAGCGACACTATAATTCTTGTTGTTCTTCTATTAAATCAAAAATTGTACATCTATAAAAAGTGGTTTCATTAGAAATGCTGCATTGAGGACCATATACATTAATTACATACCATTAGTATCGGGCACATTAAATCAATTGCGTTCCTTGGCTGGATATATCTACCTAGGTAGACTCATATGCTATATTTAATATCAATTAATTATTACATTAGTATTTAATGCTTTAAAATGACTCATTCGGTCACCTACGATGTTATTTATTTAGCTGTTTCTAAATGATATTATCTTTATGTTTATGTCTCTATCTTAAAGATAAGCATAATTTTCAATGGTTTAAAATTGTCCCTCAGTAAAACTTAAGAAAAAGTATAACTTTTAAGAATTGATTCTATAGTCTTGTGAAAATAAGAATGTTTCTTTAATGCCTGTGGTATTGCAGATGTCTATGGGTAGCGTTGATTGATTTCCATTAGGCGACACGCTTGCTCGTTTGTCCCCCTATGCTACAAAAAACTATATTAGATAAAAACAAACATTGGATCAGAGTTACTCAAACATTAATAAATTTATGTTTCTTTTTTACCAAAAAATATATAAAAGGCCATAGATCAAATAAGGCGTCAGACGCTAAGTAAGTCCTCTCAACGACACCGAGCTACGCTGTCCGATGATGAATCAAGACGGACGACGTTCCGCTAGCCTAAAGTCGGGTCTCGTGTTTCGGACTAGACACTCAATCACAATCTTTATACGTTGAGTCAGTAATGCCAATAAAATGTTTTGGTTTTATGAAAATTCGTGTAAAAAGAGAATTAGCTGTAATCAATACTAAATAAAATAATTTGCCTGACTTCACTTAAAATATATATATGCTTACACATTTTAATTTATTAATTATATTATAAAAAGTAAATTATATTCTGAAAGAAAGGAAATAATATCTGAAACTGAAAAAAAGTGAAAATAACATAAAGTAACACAGTTTAATGCATTATCACTTTTTGCGCTCTGTTTACGCAAGACTTTAATATCGCATCACTAGAATTATTTTGTTTATCATTTTGCGAAATTATTTCTGGATGATCATCTCTAATCTTTTGTGTTAATAATTCAGTACTGTTTTGCTATGAGATTTCAGAAAAATTCATAGGATATTAAAAATCCTGTTAAAACAAAACAATTTCTGTAAAAAAATTCTTGTAAAAAGAGAATTATATATATATATATATATATATATATATATATATATATATATATATATATATATATATATATATATATATATATATATATATATATATATATATATATATATATATCTTTTATTTTTAGGTTAGTTTCTACAAATTTAACAAACGTATATGACGTCTCTTCCACATAAGTTGATTTTTTTTAGTCTCATAGTGCGTTAAACTACCTTTTTTAAACTTTACTTTCATTTGTAAATAAATTCCTTTAAATTTCCATTCTTTTCACTTGATGATTCATCATCATTATTCTAGTGTAGTCCAAATAATCTAATGTTTATACATTTTAGTTTTGACAGTCGCTGTGAGCAGTTCAATCTTTCACTATTTATTACGCTTGGCATTACGCGGTCTCCATTCTGGTACTTGTCTATTTTCCTACCCAGCTTAGTCTGATTTTTAACAAACATGACTAGTTTATTGCAATTTCACTATATTAAGTCTGGATTTTGTTTCAAAATTTAGACGACTCCTTGTTTCATTGGCCAAATCCTTGTTGAAAAGATTTTTTTAAATTAGTTTTTGGGTGTCTGGATGTATTTATTGTGTCTTGAAGACACGACATCTGAATTCTATTTCAAATTTATCGCAAAAATTGTTTTATTAGATAAAGGATTTTTTCAAAAGAGTGCATTCTATGTATATATTTGAAAACCAACATTTATTTTGATGGGATAGAGAGGCAACATATATTTGCAAACGAACATTTATTATGATTGGATAGGGAGGCAAACGAGCAAGCGTGTCATCTGATTAAAAGCAATCAAAGTCGCCCATAGGCATCTGCAGCACCCTAAGCATTGAAAATGCGTTGCAGGCCTTTAAGATAAGAAAACTGAAAAACTTAAATATATAATCTGTGGTTGCTGTAGCCGATTTGGCTGGTTTAGCATCACAGATGCTGTTGGTGAATTTTGTTTATTGTTGGATTTTATCTTATGAGAAATAAAAAAATTTAATAATAATCTATCAATAAAATAAATATTGGTGATACAACTTTAGCATTGGTGATAAAACGTTGTTATTTACAATTAATAGCCACCATCACAATAACACGCTGTTATCTTCAAATTAATCTTTTATACTTATTTAATTTACTTACACAAACAGTCTAGCGCTAGATAGCTTTAAATTAATTAACTTCGTGTTTCATACGTTCACTCTAAATAGATATTAAATGAAAAGTCTTCTATTAAAGTAAACATTAATCTGTCAAGCGCAGTTTTAAGTATCGAATTATCATCTGGGAGTTGATAATTCGATACTTAAAACTGCAACGATTTCGATACTTAAAACATTAGGTTATAGACGTGAACCAGCTCATGATACTTTAAGATCATGATGTATACTTAAGGCTATTCTGATAATGTCATTTATTAAATCCATTTTATTTCACTATTGACATTTTAATACAATTAAAAACATTAATTCATTGTGAAGGTTGTGGTTTAAAATATTATATAATAATATTCACCATTTACAATACCTTTTAAACAACTTTTAAAGATATTTTAAATTATAATATTTCTAAATACACGTCTATGCAAAAAACGGGCAATTCTGATTTTTCTATAATACATTATTGGTAAAAAATTAGTTCTAAAGAGGTTTTAATAACCAAACTATGTTATTCGCACTTAATAAAGAGGGTATCTGGGTATGAAAAACAATTAATTCTAAATTCGAAATTTTTTTTTTTAAATTAATCCCTTTCTTAGTTGGGGACTTTTTACTTACTATTCGCGGGTGTGTTGTTAGAAGCTTATCAGGCAACTAAAGCTAACTTTTTGTTACTTTTAGTAGAATAATTTGTTTGTCACATCATCCTGCCTTATTGTGCCTATTGTAATGGCAGAAAAAAACAATAAGTGCTAGTAAAATGAAAAGGAGTATCACGTAAATATTGATTTTTTTATTATTTCCAAATATTTTAAATTTAACTTTTGGACATTTTTTCTTTCATTTCACATTATTTTAATGTTATGCCTATTTATTATAATAATCTAAATAAATTTGATAAATTGCACCAAGAAAAGAAATCTAGTTGAATAAAACAACTACTTCATTCTATAAAATTTGCGTCCATTTCCATAAAACAAATTCGAATGTCATGGGGGATCCGGCATCTTATAAATTACATTCCATTTAAGATATATATATTTAAATTCCGACGTCCTTTTTACCTTTCCTTGAAAAGGTAGAAAAAGTATCCTCACACTCTTACCATTTCAGGAATTCGATTAAAGATTTTCTTCTACTTTTCTTTTTTCGTCAAAATTAAGGTACAGGCCGATTCTTGTGGTATATTTCCCTTTTTTATTTTAAAAAATTTGAAAATCTTACTTAACTTATATTTTCGTTTTTCATAAAAGAAACTTTTAATGTTAATAAGTCATTTAACTTCGTCTTGCTATCTGACTTTATGGTACATGACAATATTTGCATAATACATATATGCATTATATTCAATTCGTATACTCTTGCGTTATATGTGTAATATTTGTATCAAATTGTATGATGCTTTGATAATCGTATCAATTCTGATATAAGAAACTAGAAACTTTTGAGTTCTTGCCTGTTAATATTTAAGAAAAACTAATTTTACGAACTGATTATATTTTCAAATTAAATATTCAATATTACTTTTAAGAAATCTTACGCTTTTTGATACAGACATTTTGATTTAATTTGTCATATTATAGACTAAAAACTAAAATGTAATTGATACAAGTATTGCTTTGTGAGTCATACCAATCATTTTGAGTTGCCATTTATGGGTTAGTTTAGTGAAATAATTGTATTCTACGGTTGCATACGATTAAGGTAATTAAATATTCATTTTAATCAACATTACTGGAATCTTCCCTAAGACACACCTACCTCTTTGACTACTCGGATCCAGTACTACTTTGTCAACCGTTTTGCACAGATCATTTTAGCACATAAGGCAATTATCTTTTTCTTTACAGCACGGTGAGAACAATCAAATTTATATGGTAATTAATACGTTTGACAGTTTTATTGTAAAAAAAAAAACACAAAATTTGGATAGCTATTCATTAACACATTTTAAATGATTGGACATCCAATTCATTACGTTCTGGCAGATTTTTTCTCCGATATAAATAAATTGTGCTGGCTTCCTCTAACGTGACCCCATTTTTTTTTAACTACAGTTCGCCTTATGGAAGAATCTGCTGGTGAATGCTTTAAGGACGTTGTATATCACTCAATGTCTAACATCCAGTTTAATTGTGCTCCATTTTATAGCCACGTTAGGGAAGCGATTGGTATTATATCTTTATTTTGCGGACAGCTAGGAATTTAGAATGTTAGAAAATACATTTTGAACGATGTTAATAACTATAGAAAGATAGCCAAATAAAATTTTAAGCTTAATTAATTTTCTAGAACAAATTATTTAGAATATATTCTAAATGATCAATTCTATTATTTTATGTGAGGTGGGTAATCGCAAATAGTATTAAACCAGTTAGTTTAAGGTGTTTCGTTGAATTCTGAACTCAAATTATATTCTTTTTAAGAATATCTTTTGAAAAATAGCGAGGTTTTTTGAATATTCAATATATACATCGAAACAAGTTAGTTCTACTAGCCAATCTATTCTATTTGATATTTGATACTATCAGCATCTTTCTAAGGCGGTATATTTAGCATTTCTTTTGAGATTACGCCTGATTGATGTTGTTTCACAGATTACATCCACCATTTGACGATTTTAAATTTAACAAAATATTATAAATATTTATATTATCTGTAACACTTTAAAAGATCTTGTAAAATACAGTCAATGGATTAAGTAACTTTGAAATATCTGTCAGGTTAAAGTATTCAACAACACTTTTAAAGGCATGTGATGTCTGCTAATCTAGATTGGATCTCTGTGATAGCATATACATACAATACATTTGTATCGGAATTAGAAAATTGCTGTGTCTAAAAGTGAAACGTTTTGTTACTCAAATATAGTTGATTTTTGACTAAATGCTAATTTTTTCATCTAGGCGTAAATAGCTCTGTAGTGATGCTACCGATTTCGAAATTAATGATCGCGGATTAGGATACAAATGTACACGCACGTATACGTATGAACTACTGAATTTTATTTTGGTCTAGATGTCCTTCTAATCCGCCTTAAACAGTTGCGGCGGATTAACGCTCGTTTCTTCAGAAATTGGAGGGCTAAGAGGAGGGAAAAGAGTCGTTTCGCGACGATGAATGTGAGAGGAAGGATGGAGGAGTGTAAAGAAATCAAGGAAGGTTTTTTGGGATCGTAGCGGATGGAGATCTGTGGTCTCTGCCTAACCCTTCAGGAAGACAAGCGTGACTATATGTATGTATGTAAAACAGTATATCTATTTCCAATACATACACATTAATTTGCCCATCATAATGGAGAGCTTACAGTGTAATAAATGACTTCGAAGTGAAACTGTAGTACGTGACGTATCTAGATGTTAAAGAGGCAAGATTAATACACGGTAAATTCTTGTAAGACAGCACGTAAATATATACCATCTCACATACCATCCCAGTGTCGCGTCCATGTTTCATTTACTGTGGGAATGAAAAAGCAAGACATGCTCAGACTTTAGTGGAAGAAGGAGAGTGATAATAGTCTCTTCACACCCACATAAATAAATCGAATGAAAGTCACTCTGAGTTCATGCATGCTAAGTAGTGCATCATCTTCATGCATTTTACTTAAATAAAGCAAAGACAATAAATATTACACATTAAGCTTATGAAAGAGTATATATCCATTGAATTCGACTAATTTTGGTTTTGCGGAGTATTATCTTCTATTGGATTCAAATTAAAACATTCTAAGAAAATATTTTTATCTAATCATATCCCAGTCTATTTTCAACACATTTGACCACTAATAAACCTGATTTTTAAAAAAAAATAAATGTTATTTCATATTTAAATGTAAAAACGAGTACTAGAAGAAAACTCTTTATTGTATAGAACTGTCCATAATAGCCTTTCAAAGTCTCTTAAAATAGTTTTGGAATTATTCGTTGGGTGTGCTATGTCATCAAAGGTTTTATTCATGAGTTGTCAACCACAAATCGGAGTTATTTTTAATGTAACACGCGGTGTCTGGTTCCAAAGGACTCCATAAATTATATAACACCCTCGTAGACCTTCAGGATATCTCGCGTTGTGACAGTTTCGAATATTTATGTCATTTTTGACAAATAATTTACTGGCATAATATGACAAGCTTTTATTTTTATTACTATGTGGGTCATGTGGACATAGTATTAAACCATTTCCATTGACAGTAGTAGCATCCGTAATATTTTTTTACAGCCCATACACATGTGTATGTATGTACATACATATGTTTCTATTATAATGATTCTTCGTTGTAAACTGTGTAAAAGGGGACTTTTCTTGCCAACTTATGTGCATCAGTGACGTTGTGTTTTGATTTCATTTTCATAATCTTATATTATTATCAGTTATATTGTTTAATTGTGGTGGCGTATTATCCAATATATTTCAATTAAGACTTATGTGAAGTGATATGAATTAAATGCATGTGTCGTGACTTTTTAAGTTGAAGGAAGGTTTTGGTAGAATAGCCACCATTTTATCAAGACGTAACGTGACAGTCTGACTAGACATTTCAAAAGATTTGATATTATTCCATTATACTTCTACTGGCATAATAGTTTAACTTATTGCCATCAAAGAAAAGAGAAACTGTGTAAATTTAAATTTATCTTAATACAAAATATGGTACAATATGTAAAAAATATAGGATAGTTTATTTAAATTGCTATTTTAAATAAAAAAAAAACATCGCAACTTGTTTTATCTTTAGGATACTGTGCTTATTTTCTTCGTTAAAAATATTTTTAAAACATTCAAACTGTCATTTTGTAAAATTTTGTTTTATTTTATGCTTTAATAATATTAAGATATTTTTCGAAAGAAACGCTGTCTAAGCTCTACTTGAAAGCGGTGATTAATTTCGGTTAATAGGGTCAGGCGTCACTTTGGGGGAATATTTTATAAATGGCGTTTTGATAAATATCTCGTGACTGTTGTCCAGTATTACGTGTGTATATCAAGATGACTATTCTTTCAATTAATAAAAGGAAAATAATTACAGAAAGCATATTTATCAATTCAGTGACGTCTATATAATCAATTTTTATTTAGTTCCTTAATTATTTTTAATATACAGTTTCAGGTAATAGTAGATAAAATACATTCATATAATTTATATTATAAATTTAATTTTAGTAGGTTTTAGCAAATGATTTATTGATTATTGATATTTTAATAATTTCATGTCACTGAATGGTAATATTAAGCAAATTACGCTATCAGCTAAGCTATCAGAGGAGGTGCTAACGAAAATTAAACACTTTATAGTTTAAATAATTTTTCTCAATACGAAGAAAGCTTTGACGGAAGACTTTTTTTATAAATTCTAAATAAAATATACTACCAAAATTCTATACCAAAATTCGGATAGCAACCTATGTATGTATGTCCACGGACAAAAACTAATATATAATATAGAAAGGCAAATGATGGGTTTTAAATTAACTTTTATAATTCCTTAAAACTCTCTATCGCAATCAATAATGTTAGGTGCTCTATTACACAAACTACTTAGTATTCATGTCTGACAAGCTCTTAAATAAGAGGTTTAAACCCTTTGCAAATAGCCTTTTATTCACACTGCTTTAAATCTTCTAATTTGGCGAAGAAATGTTCATTTAGGTTATATAAAAGAATTGTATGGACACCTATGTAATATTGTATGCTATAAACTAAAAAGTAGTATCCATTGAAAAATAAATTTTTATTTAATAGTTACTGATAATGATCTTAAGCTGTCCAATTTAAAGTATTCTTTATAAATTTCCATTGTGGCAGGTTATTTTTTAAATAAACCTTTGGTTTAAGTGTTCCGTTTTTCTTCCGGCGATTCAGATGTCATTTTTATTGTTAGTTCATACTCAGATTTTTGTTTTTTTTTTAACTTTGTCCTTTCTTTTTACGGTTAATATTGAATTTATCTGATAAATTATCTTATTATATATCTATCTTGATAAATTATATTATTGATTTACTATATAACATCGAACTTCATAAAAATACATAATGATATTGCACATTTAATAAAATTTGTTTGCAATCTGCTGATATACATATTTTAAGGTTTGAGTTTATAAACGACAAACAATAAATATTGTTACGGTTACGATTTTATCAATTTTTAACCAAAAACCAGTGTGTTCTACCTATACTCTCTTACGGTGCCGAAACGTGGACGCTGACAGTCCGTCTGCTTCACAAGCTCAGTCACTCAGAGAGCCATAGAGAGAGCTATGCTCAGAGTTTCTCTGGTAGATATGATTCGGAATTAACAAATCCGTCCGAGAACTAATGATGACGATGATGATGATGAACTAATGAAGGGAGACCTATATCCAGCAGTAACAAAATCTTACAATATATTCTAAAAAATATATAATTCAACTGACCTGTAATATTTTACTTACTGAGAATACAGCGGAAGTACGGGGCTTTTGAAATATTTTGTTCGTGTTTATTATAGAACTTATTATGTACCAGTTAAAAATTTAAGTTTTCCTAAATCCTATTTTTTCTATTTAAAACGTCTCTATGTAAGGTCTACTATTTTAGAATATAAAAATTGGTGAAAAGCCAAATAAAGTGCTAAGGCTCGCTAATAAGTAAATGATATATTAGAAATGAAGAAAAATGATTTTTAATAGCAGTAATATTAACTTAGTAATCGTGTTTACATTATATTCTCTTATTATCTGAACTTTCATTCTAAAACTGGAATGATTAATATTTTATTTGTAATGAAATATATTCATGAATTGAAAACTCCACATATATCGTACATATTTCATACGCACGGAACAAATCATCATCATTATCATTAATGCAGTCGTTTGGTCTCCCCCCTCCAAATTGACGGGAGTTACTGTAATTTTCATGCTTGGCGGGTGGTTTGGGGTATAGAACAAATATCTGCATTTTAATCTGTGATTAACTTCTTTTTTTTAAGGTTGTTTCTATATATACCTATAAATGAGTATAAATAGGTATCTATGGTTAATCATTTTAATAATATACTGCTCATATTCTAAGTTAGTTATGTGCTATATATGCCGTTAGGAACGACTGTGATAGGTTCGAACTGAAAATCAGCACAGTTTCTTCGGCATTTGTTAACTTGGGACTTTTTTGTTTGTACTTCATTATATCTTTGTTTGTTTTTCATTATGCCATAGATACTGATATTAATTAATTATTTATAAAATACCGTTATTATGTGTTACAATTCGAGACGCCAATGAGTTGGTTTGGTTATTTTACAAATTATAAAATAACATTGTACATTGAATTCAATTTACGAAACATATTGCGTTAGTTCCCTTTTAAACATGGCATATGGAAGGTGGATCGAGTTAAATATTTGCCCGTTGGCTCCTTTTGATATGCATCGGTATACTAACTGGCAACGGAAACGCACACAACATTGTTAGAGCAACTGATGAATAATTTATCAAATCGACAGTTGAAAGGGTTGAAAACCATTCACGTGCATGCGTGATTCAAATATTTCCTACTGGCAAACGTAATATTTCTAGTTCCTAGTATCAAATGTATACAGTATTCTATATTCAAACTCTATTAGAATAAATTGTCCATCATAGTTCATTAAACCGCACCTAACTTTTAACATTAATTTATTAATAACTTAAACATTGTGTCATGTTGCCATGTTAATTACCGTGTTTGATAACCACTTGGCTTAGTTATTCTTTTATCTATCTTAACCCTTAGCTATATATAAATACAGCTTTCAGCTTTGTGTCCGATGGGAAATCATCCTTTCTTATATCTTAAATCGTTTCTTACATTGTTATAAGAAAATATTGTGCAGTTTCATGACCCTAGACCCATCCCATTTATTAGTAATTGCACTAGATAGAAAATTAAATACACACATACATGTACATTATATTAAGATAAGATCTCTTTTAAGTTTTTCGAAATTCAGCAGGAGAAGGATTGACACTTTATTTCAAGTATTTTGTAATCTCTGTTCCAAATCCTTTGCTTTTCCTTTACTTCATTCTTCCCCTTAAGTACTTCTTCATTTTCTTCCTATTAAATTTCTTCCTATTAAATTTCTTTCTTTTCTCCCATAATTTATATTCTTACCCTAAACTAATCAATGAATCTGCGGTGCATTTGGTATGTGGATGTCTATGAGTGGCACAGAATGCTTATCTTCAAGCGAGACACTTTTTATGGGATAGAAAGGCAAACGAGTGGGCATATTATCAGATGGAAAGCATGCTTGCTCGTTTGCTTGTCTAACCTATAAAAAGTTAAATGTTAATCTCAGATAATGTGCTAACAAAGTTATTCTGGCGTTGTAGGGTGTGAAAATATTGTTTTTATTAGTTTTAGTATGATAAGCGCCCAAAGAGAATAGAAATGCTAATGAAATTCCTGTGAACATTAAACTTTCCAAATTAAAAAGTTAACACGTCTAAATAGTATATGTTTATAAAAAATATATAGAAAGCTTTACACTCATAGCCCCACACTAGGACTACCTGTGTTGCGGGTACCATTATGAACACACTAATGACAAGCATACACACCTACACTCATAAAAACTTACACGCCCTTGGCTCAGAATGCGAACATTTCGCCACTGTTCCATTTGGGCCGTCATATAATAAAAAAAAAATAGAAACTGTCATGTTTTTATTTTAATACATATTTATTAACCTCACGACGACCGATTGGCTCAGTGGCGGGGCCGCGGAGTCAATGGTCGTGGGTTCGATTTCCGCATCGGAATAAATATATGTATGAATCTATAAATATTTATTCCGAGTCTGGTAACCTACCCAATCCGCATTTCCTTTTCTGTCATTTCCTTTCCTCTCTATCATTTCCCTTCCTCCGCTAATCGGTTTAGTTGCAAGCGTGTCGATCGTCCCGGGATTGGGCTCCCCGGGTACTATGGTGCCTTACCTCAGTATGCAGGGCTCTGCTGGGGCTGACCTCCATCCTCCCTTACGTCTCGTGGGATTCATTAAAAGACGAATTTAATACACCTAATTTGTTGAAAAATGACGGCGACGTGGTTCGCCACCCGTCACGTCCTGATTCTCACGAGGGCGAGAAGCGACCAATGGAGAGCCGTTTCACTGCGATGCATGGTAGCGGATGGAGCTCTGTGATCTCTGCCAACCCCTGCGGGGGATCGGTGTGAATATATATATATATATATAAATATATATGTATATATATATATATATATATATATATATATATATATATATATATATATATATATATATATATATATATATATATATATATATATATATATATATATATATATATATATATATATATATAAACAATTGGTTTTATGAATTTTTATAAAATCTTTTCATGTTCAATTTTATTTCTATGAATAAATATATATTTATTAATTGTTCATCGAAGATTCATTTAACCAACAGCTGTGTTGGTTTAAGTGTGGAAAGGCGTTGTTAGTTTCAATGCATTTCAAACTCCGTTAGGGCAACAACGGTAATACTGATGACTTGACGAAGAATTGAAACAAGGGAAGTCGCATCATGAAAGCAAGAAAAGGGCTAGTAGCTATCCAAAGGCATTTCATGTGAAGTCTAATCTCGAATTGGACCGTAATAGGTGATTAATAATTTTTTTTTTGAGAATATATACAGTGATAGTAATAACTTAAGTGTGGAAGTGACAATTACTTACGGGATTATTTACGGGAGAATATAATTTAATAGCAGACATTGGGTGGCAAATTTTTGATTATTGAAATATATGATATGATAAAAGCAAACACATTAATCAAAATAATTTCCCCACCGGTGCTACGAGTAATAAATCACAACTATACGCTGACGTCACGTGATGTTAATATACTATCTCTTTATTTATTACCATAACGCAATGGACTAGACGTTAATAGAGTTTCTCTAAACTGCTATGTATATATATATATATATATATATATACACATATATATGTATGTATCGACGTGAAAAAGCGTAATCGCTGTAAATGACACATATACAAAAAAATAATTGCTTATTCGGATCAGAAAAAATCTGAGTCTCATAGCTTTATGACCAATAGAAAACTTTGTACAGCGTTAAAACTTAGTTCTTTTTGCTCTGCGAAAGCGAAAACGCAGTAAAGCGTAAAATGAAAATTTATCCCTTTCATTTTGCGGTTTACTACGTTTTCGCTTTTTTGCGTTGATATGTATGCCTTTATTTATTTATCTTAGTAGATTTTATTTATCTTAAAAATGTGTTTTCAGTATTTAATATAAGACGACTTTGAGTTGCCCTATCAGTAGACTACGATAGTCTATTGCTAGGCATAGGACTTTACTAAGATATGTCATCTCGTCTGATTTATCGCTTCCTGTAACCAGTTTGTTTCGTCTTGCGCAGATTGTGGCCCCATCTGACTAAGGGTGTCCATACTACGCTTGCCATGACGCGGTCTCCACGATGGCACACATTTACTCCAACGATTGTCTGTTCTCTGGCAAACGTGACCAGATTATGTCTACTATAGTTTGCTAAGTTAATTGGAGAGTCATGCTTTTTCACTGGTGAATTTCTTCCATTTATATACCAATTTACTTCCATATACTATGAAAGTATTAAATTTTTTTTATGGGATAGGAGAGCAAACGAGCAAGAATCTGATGGAAAGCAATCAACGCCGCTCATAGATAAGTATTATGATATTGTAAAAAAAACTTCATAATCTACATATATATTTATAACATAATAATATTATTGTAAACTTCTCACTCTTAAGAACTAATAAAATAAAATAAACATTGCGTGTAGGCAACTCACAAATCTCTCCCAAGGATTCGAAGTAATTACGTTTTTGATTAAATTCAAGTAATTAAACCCATATCAGTAGCAGTTAGTGGGTTCTGAATCACCAAGATTGATATTAAAATAGAGTGTATTTTAATTATTTTGATCAATTTGTGTGTAAATTAATTTCATTTTTGTATTAAAACATGTAAAATATAAAAAAATATTGTATAATGTTTGACATTTATCTATATGTAAATATATATAAAAATGGAGAGCTATTTTGTTTGCTTTGCTAAAAATCAAAAATGGCTCGACCGATTTGAATATTTTTTTTTATTTTGTTCGTTCTAATAAAGGGAAGGTTTACGAATAAAAAATATAGGAAAAACAGCTTGAAACAGCTAAAAGAACAGTTTGAAAAAAAAATTCTTCCTTTTACTTTCAATAGATGGCGTTCGTGACGGCTTTATCGTCTAACGGACGCGTTATACTGTCGTTTCTTTTGTGTGATTTTGAAAAGTATTGCATACCTTACTACTAACATGCTAGGAGAAGATAAATACAGGGGAAAAAATTGTAAGTGGTTCACAAAGTTCACGGGTCCATTTCCATCTAGTTCTAAATAATATAAATAATCCATCTAGTTTTAAATAAAAATTAATATTGTATATAATATTTCATATAGAATAAATATTTATAAAAGTTAGTTTGGAGTTTATTTTGTTAGTATGTGAATTATTATCTCATTTGTTTATTGGTGAAGTAAACATTTTCAAAATTAATGATCGCGGTTTTAATTCCTCTTCGGGATAAATATGTGTGTAACAAGTATTTAATTATATAGGTATTTCCGAGTGCAGATGTCCTACCATTTTGCTTTGGACAAGCGTGGTAGGTTAATAGTAGGGCTTGGGCCTCTCTTTTTCTGAACGAGTAGATCCTCTTGAAATAGGGAGTGTTAAGCATATGAAAACACTGTAGGAATGGCTATCTACACGACGAATACAACCGGGGTACACTTACTTTCATTACAAATTATTCTGAAATAAATACTTATGAAGATGTTAAGCAAGAATCTTCAACTAAGGATCTACATTTCTTACTAACAAATTTATTTCAGGTAACAAAAGACGAACGCGTTACTTGTGAGGTCATGTGGAATATCTCCTGCTTGGTAGGGCGCAAATCATTCTTATATAACAAAAGTAAACGTTGGTCATAACCTACTCGTATTAGGCTGTAGCTGCTTCAGAAACATCGTTTACCGAAGACTAATATAAGGAATACTAATATAATATAAGGAAGTTTGATCATTTTGTTTAATTCTTCATCATCGTCCTGCCAATACCGGGTAAGGATAGGCGTCACACGGGAAGCTATCGCCCTATATCTCTGCTTTCGCACATCGTAAAATTGTTCGAGCGCTTGCTGCTACGGAGGATCAGGCCGGAGATTACTCTGCGTCCTGAACAGCATGGCTTCCGCAGCGGCCACTCAACGACGAGACAGCTGGTCCGCGTTCTTCACCACATGGCCGAGTAGCGTAATCGCCATCGCACCATCGGAGTCTTTCTCGATATCGAAAAGTAGGGATGTCATTCGTATACGCGACGAATGACATCCCTACTTTAGAAGATCGCACTCCGAAAACCATTCGCAAGTTCGTGGCCTGGTTGCTTTGGAAGATATTCGACGGAGCCGACAATGGGCCACACTCGCACCTACATAATTTTGATTTCATCCATGTACCTGCACCCGAGGGACGTCCGTTCCCACGAGAGCTCCTACTAATGCCGCCTGGCCTTCGCGAGGGGTGAGGGTGACGGCCCTGAGGAAGGAAGAGGTTCAACGATATCTAGACAACGCGAAGTCGATAGGATGCCCCAAAAGCCGCTGAGAACAGCGGCACCAAAGATTGGGCGGTCATCCTCTGATTTGCCGCTCGTGCAGTGGGGTTTTGGTCCCCGAAACTCGTTCCCACACTCTGCAAAAACGCATTACGCGGGGTTATTGATGTCCCTGTTTCATATTTAATTCTATTTCTATAGAAAAGGGAGATAAAGAATCAAATGGTTTTGTAGATGCTAATTGCATGCTGATCATAATCGAAAACAAATCGACAAAACAAGTTGGTAAGTAACACGATTACTAATAGACGTACAAACAAAATCTATAAATACTATTATCTGTCTGTAACTTAACTCCAGAAATCTTTATTATAAAGCTCTCGCATTTACATGTATAATTAAATGTATTTTGCACTTATATTTAAAAATATGTATCACAGATATTTGTTTTGATAAAATATTGTGTTATAATATAGGATATGTCTTGCAAGATGTTTCGTTCACCCACATTTGACAAAAAAAATCCGTACCTACTTACACGCTACGTACAAAAATGATACATGTAGACATTTCCTTTAACACCTTCATGATAAATCCGTCCTTGAAGAAAAATTCCAAGGTATAGGAGCATGAATACTAAAAACTCGCATAAGAATCGCTGATGGGAACAGATATATCATTGTAACACTGAGGTCGTGTGATTTAAAATAAACCTTATATACTCGTATATCGGATAACGAGTATCCAGTATATAACGAGTAACAGTGTGATTATTTAAAAATTTCGTTGGAAATGATTTTACTCATTAATAATGAAATGTAAATTAATTTTACCGTTGTAGTTTCCGGTATTGAATAGTTATATTGCCAACCTATTTATTACTATGGATGTACGAGGCGATTAAAGGAACAAATCTCTACTATCCAAGCTATATTAAAAGAACTGAAAGAACCGGAGAGTCATCCCATCTCCCTTCCTTCAACTCCTCTACTCTGATAACTTTCCACCCTTCCACCGTTCACTATCTAATATCTTTTCTTAAGCAAAAAGACCTCCATATTGCAAATGTCCAAAGGCGTTGATTGCTTACCATTAGGTAATAAGATGGTTCGTTTTTTGCTTACATTTACCATCAAAAACGTAATATATATAGGTATCTGGAGATATATGTGATTAGTTGACTAATTTATTTGGAACTATAATTAAAATCTAATATAAAAAATATATGGTATAAAGAAACAGGAGAAATAAAAATAAGCATACCTGGTATAAATAAATAATAAATTCACAATTTTGCAACCCATACCATTTTAAAGCAAATTTTATTTTACAGGTAGTATATATAAAATCACACACATTAGGACAAGCAAAGAGAGTCAGTGATTGTTTCCTTTGCGATGCTTAGACGCTATCCAGATATGTAATTAATTTTCCTGTTCCCTCGCGAGTTAGCCCACTTCTTGACAGTGACGCTCTGCAGGGCTAGAGAATAAATGGATTAGACGATAATAAGATAAAAGTTGTTGGTGCGACCTGATTTCATTAGTATTTCCTTAGGTAAGAAGATAAATTATTATACAATCTTTACACATAACCTAAGGTTGCCAAATAAATTGAACAAAATATTTTACTATTAATTATTATTATAAGAAAACCAGTAAGCCCTTTTTTGGCATGCATGTTTTTATACTAACCCGACAAAATTTTATATAAAAGTGAATTACCGTTATTGGCGAAACTGTAAGAGACGGATGATAAGTTTGTGTGGGGAAATGTTCGGAACAAACTTATCGTATAGCTCGAGGTACACAAATTAGACTCAAACCCCTCGAGGTTTGAGTCATCATCAGATACTGCAAAACTGTTCAACGGCCTGCCCGAACCGTAACACCTACCGGGGTCGGTCTCAAACTAAAATATTTACAAGTGTGAACACATGGATGGGAAAAAAAAACTAAAACAAGATGGCCGCCATACAAAGTCAAAAACGCCATTTATGGACCGATTTCACTCAAAGTTTTCATTCACCCGAAACGCTAACGTAGGTTTGAGGGGTCGCCGCAGGTGGGCATCGAAAAGCGCGTTCTATTCAAAACAACAAATCATCTGTACGAGGAGTGTTCACATTATCTGTATTTATTTACAATTACGACATGTGTGCAAGCTATTGTTTATTTTATCTTCATCATCTGGATGAGTGGAGATCCAGTGCTGTGTGATTTTCCTTAAACTTTTCTACGTATTACCTCTGTGTAGCTATGTACCTAGTGAGGTATTTTAGAACCAATACAACATTAAAACGTTTAAAAAACAAAGGCCGGCGACACTTCTGCAATGCCTGTCGATGTCCACGGTTCGCATTGATTGTTTTCCATCAAAAGACTGGCAAACGTTGGCCTTTATATCTTTTTCTTTTTTTACTATAGTATGATAAATATAAATTCTATAGATTTTTGGGGTAACAGATACTAATCTACTACGCTTTTCCATGACAGATTTGAGGTTAAGAATTAATACCTGTAGGTCATACATATTTTTATTCCGACGCGGGAGAGTAATTCGCGGACATTGACACCATTGCAGCTACATCATCGATTCATATATCATCGTTCTTGAAGATCCTGCAGTTATATAGTTTATTCATACGATACATATGTAGACATAATTATGATGTATTTAGATACTTTGCTGGAGTAATTAGTGTTGGTAATCCGCGTAATCTGTTTATCTTATGAACTTATAATGAAAAGGTCAACCCCTATCAATTAAGTAAACTGAACAAGTTAGTCACACAAGCATGACATAACTACGAGTATTGTACTTTACCTAAAACTACGAGGTACTGGCACAGTGCCTTTGTGTCAGTGCCTCACCGTAGTATATAAAAATAAAATTCTTGCTGACTTTGAGTCACTGAAAAGTATACTCTTCGCTGACTTCGAAGTCTTTGTATTCTTTGATGGCAATTAGTTATAATTATTATGCCAGTGTCAAATAAAATATAATAATATCAAGTTTCTTTACATATTCTAGTTAGCTTGTCACGTTACGTCGTGATAAAATGGTAGCTATTCTATCAAAACCTTCTATAAACTTTTTCAGTCAACTTACAAACTCACAATACAGGCATTTATTACATATCACTTCCTTAATACGCCTTAATCGAAATATTTATATTGTATAATACGCTACCACAATTAAACGATATAACTGATAATAATATAAGATTATGAAAATGAAATAAAAACACAACGTCACTGATGTAAGTTGGCGGAAAAAGTCTACTTCAAAGTCTCTCCAGAATTAAGTGTACTTTTTTTATTTTAACTACAATATTATAGTTTGCCAGTATGCTTGTGATTTCTTAACATTTTGTCGTACGTGTTGTGGTCCTTTATTAAAATGTTAGATTTTTAATAAAAATAAATTTAAACATACAATAAATGAGTGCTAGCCCAAAATCATAAATGTAATTCTGTTTCAAATAAAGTAAGGACATGATATCCAAAGTATAAAAAACAAAATGGAAATCCACCGTAGTCTGTAATAACCTTTAAATCCATTGATATAGGTAAAACCACAGCAAAACACGTTTATTGTACTTTCCACCTCGTAAATGTAATGCTTAATAAAGTTTTGTGTGAAAATCGCAATTTTCGGTGAAATTATTTTACCCTATATATCCAAGAACAGAGAAAGAAAGCCTTGTACCTCTATAAAGAGATTAAATAAATTCTAAGACATAAACGATTTTACATATATTCCGATGCGGGCATCGAACCGAGCCACATGTGACGGAATATTTATTTATTCTTAATGTACAATTTTCGGTATGAAGGCGGAATTAATCCCGGAAAGCTTTCTTTGCCAGTCAAATTTTGACTTTCGGTTGTTTAAAAAGATAAGTACAAAAACTATATAATAAAATATTTATAACCCGAATTTCGGCTTCTTTGTATTTTGTAGTTATACTTTCTCCTTTAAATATATGATACAATCATTGATAGCTTATCGATAGGATATGAAAAGCTTAGAGATCTTTTGATTGAGGGTGGTAGCTAGCCGTGAAAGAGATATTAATAGTTCGAATTCTGTGGTGATGAAAATAGTTTAACTCTTACTTGTTTGGCAATTTGTAAGGGTAACAAATAGCACTTGTATCCGAGTACTTCTTTGTAAAATGTATTGTTGAAGTGAAAACTTCTATAGCCGGGTTAAACGACTTTGGGTAGGGGAAAAATCTATGAGTTCGTATCAGCAACAAGCCAATGCTTAAGGTATATATTATTAAAATTATTTATATAATATTTATTTATTATTTAAATATTATGAAGACTTCGATTTTAATTACTTATATAATATTACAATTAGTTTGAAATTTTAAAATAGAGTTTTAAGCTTTCATTTCTGTCGGCAGTCCTCATGACAGTCTCCGATTTTTATTATTTTAGAACTGGCAGTTTAAATATTTTTTTTTTATTAAGAAGTGCATTATTATTAGTTTATATGTTATTCTTTTTGTTTGGACTCTTATTGATAGAGGCCAATACTCATTTCGGTCATTGCGCCCGCCAAAGTAAGTAATAAATATTTTTGAAAATTTTATAATTAAATTTCAACTATAAAGATAAATTATTTAAAAGCATTAAAAGCAAATTAATCAATGCAGTTGCTAATGGTTAAAACTTATTACATTTCAAATAACTTTATTCCATCTGCGCTCATACAACACGTCTTGTGTACTTTGGAAAGTATGGTTATGATTTAAACTTAACCCATAACTTGCTATAAATTAATATTAAATATTCTTGAGTCGATTATGAAGAAATCTATTAAATTGAAAGAACTTTAACGATTTTTTATTTAACGCTTTACAATTTAATGATATTATTAATAGTCCATTACTCTCTAATGACCGACCGATTGGCTCAGTGGCGGGGCC
This sequence comes from Baronia brevicornis, assembly GCA_031353405.1. Taxonomy (NCBI): domain Eukaryota; kingdom Metazoa; phylum Arthropoda; class Insecta; order Lepidoptera; family Papilionidae; genus Baronia; species Baronia brevicornis. The sequence goes on along the minus strand of JASFAT010000344.1, from coordinate 196,186 downwards.
CTCCGCTCGCGGAGTCAATGGTCGCGGGTTCGATTCCCGCATCGGAATAAATATTTATATGGATTTATAAATGTTTATTCTGAGTTTGGTATGCCCCCCCCCCCAATCCGCATTTCCTTTCCTGCCCCTTTCTTCTCTATCCTTTCCCTTCCTCTCTGTCAATCCACGGTCTGCCGTGCCAATGGATGCGTGGCTCGCCCCTAGCCACGCATCCATTGGCACGGCAGAGCCTAGTCGCAAGCGTGCCGATCGTCCCGGGGTCGGGCTCCCCCGGGGACTATGGTGCCTTACCTTAGCATGCAGGGCTCCTCCATGACCTCCATCCTCCCTTGCAACTCGTGGGATACACTAAGACGAATTTAATATACCTAATTCTGATTCTCACGAAGGCGAAAAGCGACCAATGACGAGCCGTTTCGCTGCGATGAATGGCAGCGGATGGAGCTCTGTGGTCTTTGCCAAACCCTGCGGGGGATAGGCGTGAATATATATATAAAAAAAAATAGTCTCTAACATATCACGTTCAAGGCACATTTTTTTTGTTTTTACAGTAAACAAACATGAAAATTCATAATTTGTTGTTATATTTTAATATTTCTATTTACATTCACAGAATAATGAATGGAAACACAATATTTTATTGTTATTATTCTGAAGTCTCGTATATAATTCGTATATAAAATGAGGTAAGCTATGATCTAAAGATATAAAGGGGGATAGATCTTAAACGGTATATACATAATTATAAGAAAAAATAAAGCTAACGTTACTAAGACGATCTAAGTGACTCAGTGGCCTAAAAAGTTACCACTTTCGGAGTTATTGGGTGCGGGTTCAGTTCCCGCATCGTGATAAATATGAGTAAATGTATGATCTACAGGTGTTCTAAATCTGGATGTCCCTCCAATGCATCTTTGACAAATTTGGTTGATTCTTTTCATCGGGAAGCCTGTGCCCTACGGTGGGATATATATTATGTACATACATACATATCATTACGCCTATTTTTTGAAGGGCATACTTTTCTCGCTTCCTCCGCACTCATCACACTCTTCGTGCAAGTTCACCGGTTAAGAATACTCTTCTTAGACTTCGTATATTCTAAAAACTTCGAGTATCTGGCCATGGTATCCACATCCGTAACGTAAAGTTCTTTCACCAGTATTCTTTTATGGACAGTCAAAAGTTTTACTTAGCTAAGATCCGCGACAAGCAAAACAATAACAGAAAATTAATAATGTGTGTTTTTCCGTTGGGTTAAGTGGATTTATTTGGAACTTAAACCAAAAACTTACCGAAAATCGGCCATCAATTCTCCACCCACCAACCACTATACACAACACCAAACACACAAAACTTTTCGGTTGTCTTCCGTAGAGTCTACTATACCTGAAAATGCCTCGTGTTGGGGCGAAACACGTGTCGTTTACAAGATGGAAAAGTGATAATGTGTGTTTAGTGTTGTGTATAGTGGTTTGTGGGTGGAGAATTGATGGCCGATTTTCGGTAAGTTTTTGGTTTAAGTTCCAAATAAATCCACTTAACCCAACGGAAAAACACACATTATTAATTTTCTGTTATTGTTGTGCTTGTCGCGGATCGTAGCTAAATAAAACTTTTGACTGTCCATATAGTGATGGATTTCCGCAAAGTAACGCCTGACTCCATTCATAAGTATTCTTTTATCCATCTTCTCTATGTTCCCAAATCATCAAGGCGTCCCTTTCTCAAATTTTATCACGACACCTTCTTTCAGTCCACATCGCTCTTGCGAGCAGTTTTTTCAGCATGTACATATATTAAGTATATGATGAACACAATATAGATTTCTTATTTATACCGAAATCAGTTTTTTATACAACTTATATATGTCCAGCTGGGGACGTGTTCCTTCTATCTCTGGGGGAATAAACATTAATTCACCATGACCAAAGGATATCAAGAATTGGAATAATACTTGCAGTAATAACCACTCTATTGACTCCAAGAGCACTAAGCTAAAATCAATTATTCTGGTGTAAAAAAAAATGTTTTATTTTAAACTACAACATATCTAATTTGAAAAAGGTTTGATGTTAAGAAAATTATATTCAGCATAATTAAACACTTAAATAACTCGCAAACAAGCTTTTACCTTTCCACTTAACGATGGTTGAAAGTTTTAATCATCTTAAGGAAACTCCGTCTGGTTAATTCTTGCTAAAAGGTAAAAGTACTATTTACGTATTTTTATTCTACATTAAAAAAGAAACACTTTTTCTACAACAAAACTTAAAGTGCCATTCCGAAATATCAATTTAATATTTTATCTATGGTATAAAAATAACTTTATAAAATACTATTTAAAAACGCAATAGTTGGCTTAGCAATTTCATCAGAGTCTATGATCTGTATTAGTGTTTGATAAAAACTTCTTTATGTACCTTCATCGGATCAGATCACAGAATAAATAAACGAAAAAGAAGTTAAATTGCAAGTATACTAATCTTGTAATAACAAGATAAGTGAAGAAGCACAAACCAAGCAGTTTGTATTTGATAAGAGTTATAATATAATAAATAATTATTTTTTTAATCACATTTTCAATTAATTATGTAACTTGTACTATTCTTAGTTACACTGCTTATATATTATAGATTAATCATAAATAGGAAGATATAATCTACTGGAATGATCCATCAATATCAGCCCGCGGCAGTCCATAGGCCTCACTCAAGGCACACCACCTAGCCCGATCAGCTACACGCATCCAGTCTTTGCCAGCCGTCTTGCGCAGATCGTCGCTTCATCAAGCAGGGTCACACTATGTTTGCCGAGTCGCGGTCTCCACTCTAGCACTCGTCGACATCAACGATTGTCGGTTCTCCGACAAACGTGTCCAGCCCATTGCCACTTTAGTCTGCTAAGTTCAAGAGTTATGTATACTTGAATGATCCATATATCTTTCGATTGTTATGAGATATATAAGGTACTTACAATGAATACTGAGTAACCAATTTTATTGCAAATACATGACAAAGAAAAAAATACACTCAGAATATGTATACGTAAGCTTTACAAATATTCATCTCGATATTTGTAAGTCCTACGGATAAAACCTAAGGTAGGCAATATATCTACAGTACACCCACAAAGAGATTTAGCCCGGAAGGAAGTAAGATTTAATGCAAATTTGCATAGTAAATGATAGATAATCATAGTAATATCACTATTATAACGGAAGTTTACACAGTACGTTAACACTTTGAATTATTTAAGGTACTATAAATACTCTAAGTAAAGCTTATTCTCGCAGAAATCTTACCAAAGTAAAACAATAGCCAAATCCAGCTTGAATAGTTAGAATTACAAACTTTAAATTATTCTACCACCCCTCATCCACTACCCTTCTATCTACACAAGCTAATGGTTTAACCACAGTCTGTTGGTTTAGATTCTCGATCGGGTCATTTGGAACAATAATGAAAACAACTCGAATAATTCAATATACCTAACAGTGTTTGCATACCTGGCTTCGTTAAATATTTATGCGGCCAATGGCTCATAGTTTTCCGTATAATCGAACAGCGATGTGAGTTCAGTGCGGTAATGGCTACCAATAATTTACAAATATTGTCCTAGACGACTCGGTTGACTTCGTTTTTAGCTGGGTGGCACTTCCTTCTTGATTTCAAAACATTCAGTTTTTATACGAAAATTCAAAGAACGATTTAAAATACAATCAACTTTTCACAACGGATTATATGTAAATTTTTGAATAAGAATACTTTGTAATCCGCAAAATAACAATCTATTTGTACTACGAATCATACTACAATACATAATTATGTACATATGTATATAATATGAATATGAAATTTATTAAATTAAACATCACAATGAGGACCTAATATTTTATTATAAAATAAAACATCATCAGTGGTGCGTACAAGTTACAACAGTGATAAGCCTGTCGGATTACAAAGGGCGCCGGATTACACAGGGTACGAATTACCTTGTGTCCACTGTAGTGTATAATATCATTTTGTGTATGTAGTCTATGGTTTTATATACCACGTTAGTTGGACGAAGTCCGTCACGAATGCCATCTACTAAAAGTAATTTGAAGCGGCAATTCCCACATAAAACTGTCAATTATGAATTTTTGATTTTTCACTTGTTCTTTTAAGTTTTCCCTAATTTTATTTTATTTATAAACAGTATAATCTATAAGAGACAGTGGATACAACATTCGCATTCACATAAGCTCGTCTCTTGAATACGCATACAAGAGACGCGCGTATGTGTTTACAAAAGGCAGGAAATGCGTCTGAGACACCTCCAGCATTGCAGGTGACCCGCATGTTCGTTTGCCTGCTCTGCTATAAAAAAAAAGAAAACGAATACGTGATCTACAGTGCGACCCCTTATCGTAGGGATTACGATAACACCCCCTCAATTTTGAAGGAGACCCACGTCTTGCAGTCGATTGTTGCAACTATATTGATGACTATAACGATAGAAATGAATATTTTATCAACTAAAACAATGGAATATAATTTTTCGTTAGTTAAAAGCTTAACGTTTATTTCAATCGTTTTAATTGCACTGACTTACCTTGGCTGGATCTTGATGGTTGCTTGTGACGTACACAGAAGCTCTGCGACCAAGTAGTGTACGACTCACGATAGAGCTGCTCCTTCGCCCTGATATGCGATCTTGAGGCACCGGTAACATGTTGTATGTCACAATATTTCACTTAATATAGAACCAAACAGAAAGACACCTTATCTCACTTATTTTTTGTTACAATGTTATATATCATAATTTGGTAATTTTCAATCACAAATTCAATAATTGTTAAAATTTACTTTATTTCTCTTAATACATTAAATTATTTATTAACGAATAAAATTCATTTCATTTTTCTATGCAAACATACTATTAATTTTATTTATCTAGGCACATTAACTTCAAGTTTACGTTGCGTATCCTTATATATACATAAATGCATATACATAGGTGCATTTAATAAAATATTAGAAATAATCTTTAATAGACGCTTTATATTTGCAGCCACTTATTAAAATGATTTCATCTGAAACAAGAGAAAAGATTCATTAAGATTCAACCAAAAAGCATTTGGAAATGTTTGTGATTGCTTTTTCATTTTATCTATTTCATCCCCTTTTTTATCTATTATAAGTACCTGACCATTCGTCCATTATTTAATGCAATGTTTTGTAATTTGTTAATAGAGGTTATTTTTACATTTTACAAAGGATTTTTACAGTAATATAAAAAAAAAATTGAAAATCTCATCGTCTTAGTAAAATGATCTTCTTCTTTCTAATTAGAAAATTATTAAATAAAGATTCTTAGTAAAATGATGAATAAAAGTATATATATATATATATATATATATATATATATATATATATATATATATATATATATATATATATATATATATATATATATATATATATATATATATATATATATATATATATATATATATATATATATATATATATATATATATACTTTTATTTATTAGTATTATATTATATATTATTAGTATTTATATGTTTATATATGTATGATTTTATATAGTATGTATTACTATGTATATTATTAATATATTTTGTTGTTGTACACTTATTTCTATCCTCACAGCTTATCTAATCTCCCTTTCACTCCTGAGTTTGCTGGATGAAAACTCAATTTTGAGTTAAGCTCGCCTTACACTTTGCTTTTAATTCTTGTATGTCATCTTTTATGTGTACAATAAAGTATTAAATAAATAAAAAACAAATATGAGTTATTTATTAACATTCAAATATTTCTTCTTTATTCCATGCATTGCTTTCGACATTATATATATATATATATATATATATATATATATATATATATATATATATATATATATATATATATATATATATATATATATATATATATATATATATATATATATATATATATATATATATATATATATATATATATATATATATATATATATATATATATATATAATGTCGAAACTTCGTTAGTAAAATGTATTTGAAAATTGAAATAAAATTACTTTTAGCCTGAGTTAATTTTACCCCATTTGCCAGTTGTGCAGTCCGTGTTCATCCACTAAAAATCAAATAAAAGCTCTGAGAGTCAACTGCAGACGTACGTTACTTAGAACACGCTTCGTTGACACTCATAGTTGACCTCACAGCGTAAACGAACAAATATGTAGTTCTGACATTTATTTTGTTTCTTTTCTTTTGGCGGCAATTAGTTATAACTATTATGCCAGTGTCAAGTAAAATACAAAAATATCCAATCTCCTGAAATGTAACAAGTCAGCTTATCACGTTACGTCTTGATAAAATGGTGGCTATTATACCAAAACTTTCTATGGACTTTTTCAGAACTTAAAAAGTTACGATACACGCATTTATTTCATATCACTTCTCTTATTCGCCTTAATCGAACTATATTGCATAATACCTAAAATTATAAAAATAAAATAAAATAAATACGCCACCACAATTAAACAATATAACTGATAATCATATAAGATTATGGAAATGAAATAAAACCACAACGTAACAGATGGAAGTTGGCGGGAAAAGTCCGATATTTATTTTTATCAAACTTCATAAAAATGTACTCGTATATCTAAACAAAAAAGTGAAAACGCTGTAAATGACAGATTTGAAAAAACTAATGCATATTCGGCTTCAGAATAAATTTTGCGTTATTATTCCCTCACAGCTCTACGACTGTTTTTGAGTGAGCAGGTACAATTTTTTCAGAAATCTTATAAGTTTTTTGGCTCTGACGGTAAGTTTTCATTTTGCATCATAAGTACATAATATAAAATATCATAGTTATGAGAAAGATGATGTAAATGTGGAAGATCTGTTGTATCTATTTTTTTAAATATCTAAAAAAAGTAACATGTAATGTGGCTATGGTGTATAAAAAGAGTTTTTATACACTCATAGCCACATTATATGGCCAACCCACCCAGACTCAGAAATTTCGAGTCTTGATCATTTCGTTACTGAGCCATGTTAGTATTTGTCAAATTAAATTTTTTTCTAAGAAATTGTATCGAAATTTTGTTTCTAATCAAAAACAAAATTAGTTCTATTAGATAAGGTGGAATTTGGACTAAGTTGCGCCTTCTGTGTTTAAACATATGTGTATATCCATGTATTTAATTTTTTTTAATTACATTCTTTGTTAATATTGGACGGAAGGCGCTGAAGTAACAAGTATATTTATGAATCTACACGATTGCAGTCGCAGGCACAGCCATAATTTTCATACTTTTTTATTTCATACATAGTTTATCATCATATATTAGTTTATCATTAATTATTTCAGTGATTCACGAAAGAAATTTGTCCAGTTAACACAGTTACCAGTGACAGGAAAAAGACGTCAGCACTTATTACATTAGATGTCTTTGCCGAGACGTGCATTTGACGACATCACATATAATATTTTCCCCTATATCTTATAATTTGAATGGTATAAGATTTCCTTTTTCACTCTTTCATTAATAAATAAATCTATTCTAAATATGAAATTATGATCACTTTAAATAGAAACTGCAATTTTGTTTTCGTTTATTTCTCGGCGAAACACGTGTCGTGTACAAGATGGAAAAGTGATAGTGTGTGTTTGGCGTTGTGTATAGTGGTTGGTGGGTGGAGAGTTGATGGCCGTTTTTCGGTAAGTTTTTGGTTTAAGTTCCAAATAAATCCACTAAACCCAACGGAAAAACACACATTATTAATTTTCTGTTATTGTTTTGCTTGTCGCGGATCTTAGCTAAGTAAAACTTTTGACTGTCCATATAATGATTTACTGTCAGCATTTATTTTATGTATTTATTCATTTATGTGTAGAAAATCTATTTATTTATTCTCATTTATACTTTTTTTTATATTATATAAGTTTTTGTCCCAGCTTTTATCAACCAATAAACTCAAAGGTTGACTTGTGCCTTCCGGCATTAAGTCCACATTGGTACCAATAACTGTAATATAAGGATAAATATTATATTTGTTTTTATTAATCAATTATGTATTAGCTCATTTCGTTCTGCATATACTTGTATGGTTATTCCACATATACGGAGCCGAGGGGCATTCTACATTACCTTTTTCAAGGCGCGGTCCGCTCCAGCACTCGTTTAATCCAACGTTTATCATAGGAATAACGTTGGAGGTTCTTCAACAAACTTGACCAGCCCAGTTTAATGAGGAAATAGTTTTTGTCTATATGTACGTATGTATATATAGGGAAGTGGTTTTCGTTTGTACGTAACATTAATTGACATCAAATACTGGACTTATTTGTTTTGCATTTTCATCGCTCTGTTTCCTAATCGTCCGGGATATACAATATATACCCTGTTATCGGCTAAAAATAACCTACTTAGGTTATTTTTAGGCGATAACAGGGAAAGATAATTTATGTATGGCTTTTTCATGCATTTCTGAAATGTAAATTTCACGATCACGTCTGTTTTCCGTAGGGTTAGGCAGAGACCACAGACCTTATTCTGCATCGATCCCAATATACTTTCTTTGCTTTAACGAAATTTATTTCTCTTTTAATACAAGCAAATCAATAGCAGCAAGGCAATACAATCGTTGGTTAAGAGTGCAACCAATATAATTGCACCGGGAATCAGAATTACTTTGGTATATTTGGAAATACTTAAAAATAATCTTAAGATGATAATAAAAATCTTTAGTTTTGATTTTTATGTAAAATATTTGACAAATATTTTTTTAACCCTAAAACAATATTATAAACTTCTCTATGAGGGTAACATAAGGGAAGTTATGAGTATAACAAGTGAGTCCGGCAAAAACTTAGATATTAGCGCAAGTGTTCCCGATAATATCAACCCAGTATAATTTTATACTTAAACAAATTATAGTAGTTGCGTTATACTTTGCGGGATCTGTTTATTGTCGATAATATATTACATTCTTATCTGTTACATATTGTCTTATAAAATCACGAAAGTAAGTAAATAAACTATATACGGAGTTCATTTTACCATAAAACTCCAGAAGCAGTAATTACTTTAAGTAAATGATATTGTGTGTGTGTGTATTTGTGTGTGTGTGTGTGTATGTTATATCAAACAAGTGTATAACAAACACACAAAAAGTGTTGAAAGATATTTTTACAATTGAATATATTATTGAATGTAATAATTATAGAGCTCAGTGAGCTTCAAATATCGTAGGTAAAACAATAAACTTATATGCATGCAGGTGACAGGATTTGTAGTTATAAAAGGTTTTCAAATTCATAGTGTACGGATTTTTTAAAATTTAAATTTATTGCACATGCAATACAGTTACCTGAATTTGTATTTAAACTTCTCGTGATACGATTTAGTGCTGAAAATATGCAAAGCATGCAGTTTTGTAAGACCGTCAATTCCTTTGAAAAGTTTGGCTCACATTCTATGAAATAAAATTTAAGCGTACTGCGCGAAATTGCAAGGTAAAAAAGCTTAAATGTAAAAAACCGACGACAGAGCAGAACCTTTGCTTCTTTTCTTCTTTATTCCTTTCTTTCTATCATCTTACTCCTTGATCAAAGTCAGGCAACGCAACATTTACTTCCCCCTTTGTTTAAAAAATTGCTTTTCTTAAACCAGAATTTAGATTTTGTTTAACCACCGAATCTCTTCACCGGCTAAACAAAAACTCTCGTGTCAGGGAAAGATATTTATGACTAAGACATAACAATTAGACGGAAAAAACAATTTGCACAAAGACTTTAATTCCAGAATTTTATGACATCATTAACATTCAGTAATGGGAGAGAATACTGTTTAATCGCGTTAGAGCATTATTTTTTACTGAGACAGTACCATTTTCAAATTGGGATATAGACATAAATTATAGAGGTAAAGTAAAAAAGAAGAAAAATGGTGTTGCGAGATCTAAAAGTACGTGCGTTCTTTTCATTCACGACCACTTTGTAGAATCAGCTATCTCTCGCGGTATTTTTACTGAGACCATACCATTTTCGACTATTATTTTGGTACCTCAACCTATGCTACATGTAGTATATACTACATGTACATAACTATATAATACATTTTGGTGCCTCAATCGACGACTCGATAAAGTACACTAATTTTTAACTGTTATTCATATTTAAGAGTGAAGGTACTATTCCGAATATAACTTGGTGAACAAGAACTCCGAAGAATAAGGTGTTGCTTGGTGATAGCGATACAACAACGGGTTATTATTATTTTGCATGTGAGCTCGAATGCAGCATGCGACAAGTTGCAGCGTGATACTTGTGTTGTAGTTTTTTTTATGGGATAGAAAGGCAAACAAGCAGGTGTATCACCTGATGGAAAGCAATCAACGCCGCCCATAGACATTCGCATCGCCTTAGGCACTGCTGAAGCGTTGCCGACCTTTAACGAAAGTGACATTATGGGAGTGAGAGGAAGAAGGGGAGGGGAAGGTGTTAGGTTTCCGGAACTCAGCCGCTCACCGTACGGAGTGCGGTAGCTAAGCTGTAACTATTTGTCGCTGTTGCTGTATTCGGTACCTTGAGGAACTCCAGTAATGATTCAAATCGCGGTGTCGATCTTCAATAAAATATATCAGAGGTGATCGCTACTATCCCCTAGTGTCAAGCCGCGTCTTCCATCGTTCTAGTGGAGTACCATGAATGAGTTACTACTCGCTACTGCTTTATTCTTTTGATTTATCGCTGCGAGACTCCTGCTCGGAACACCTTCCATAATAATTAATGTATTAAAACTAAAACTCATACCATAATTGTCATATTGGTTCTATTGCTATATCGTTTGTATATTGATTTAACACATGTATATTAATACATGAAAGACTTTTATAATAGTTCACTTAATTTTCATTTAGCAGACGGCTATTTATATGAAGTCGTTGCACTCTAATATTAAGTTCTACGTGAGGTAATTTTGTAATGAATCTTTTGTACCATCAATAATAGCCTAATGTTACTGAAACTGTTCTACGTGACTTAAATTATAAGCGGAAAGTAAATGATATCTCTTTAGTACTATCGCAAGAGGATTTATTTTAGTTTATATATGCGTACATAAGAAAAGAAAAGAAAAAACATATGATATATTTCAGTCATATATATCAACATTTTATTTACAAACAACAAAAAAAGTCAATGAACATTTAATTTGTATGAAATTTGGAATTTAATTTAAATACTAAATATCAATTGAAAATCTTTTGTTGGTACATATGAAGCTGCTGCTGAAAATATATGTCAATATATTTTCCAGCCTATATGAATGAACGTGAGTTAAGATTGATTTAAAATTCTTTTTTAAATGTAAATTAAATAATAGAGAACAAAACTTGCATTTATTTTTAGATACTGGATATATTTTATTTTTATACAATCAAAGTAATTTGACTTTGTAATAAGTTACCTGTTTATATTAAAATTTAATTCTCTCATGACTTCGAATGACGCAAAGCATTTTTTCGCGATTATTATAAGGTTCGAAATTAATCACTCAACTTCTTTTCTTTCCATTTACACTGCTCTCATTATTTTAGCTTAACGTACCTATTATTGTATTTTTATATGTACATACATATGTATGTATATTGTTGGCCTCATTATTAGAATTCGTGAAGCCAAAAAAATATTTTTTTTCGCTTCTCACATTTGATGCTATCTTATGTATTAGCAATATCCGATGGAATATTTCGTATTTACCTCTAAAATACCTCTTCTTATGATTTAAGTAAGATTGATTTTATAATAAGTTATCAAACTATGAAAGAAAATCAGTTTTTGTTGTTCCCGTAAAATTTACTTATATGGTTTTACGAATTCTGATAATCAGGCTGACGATATTGTTATACTTATATAAGTTGTAATATTGTAGTTTTATTTGCATTTGAACAATTTTTATGGCATTTTCAGTTCATTAATTCTAAATATACTAGTAATTATTAAAACTATATAAATAGCAAAGTAAACGTTATAAGAAATGTTACTATAACAACAGTTATGAGTAAAAAAAAAAAACAATATTGTGACCCATAATTTATTTATCGATGGTTCTCTCAGTTAGTCTCTATACCACTCGATAGAATTGAGTCAATACTTCTAAGTATTTTATTTTGGACGTCGCCCTTTCTATTGTTAGTTTCTATATATTTTTTTTTATATATTCACGCCTATCCCGGGGTTGGCAGAGACCACAGAGCTCCATCCGCTGCCTTTCATCGCAGCGAAACGGCTCGTCATTGGTCGCTTTTCGCCCTCGTGAGAATCAGGACGTGACGGGTAGCGAACCACGTCGCCGTCATTTTCGACAAATTAGGTATATTAAATTCGTCTTTAGTGAATCCCACGAGCCGCAAGGGAGGATGGAGGTCAGCCCCAGCAGAGCCCTGCATGCTGAGGTAAGGCACCATAGTCCCCGGGGGAGCCCGACCCCGGGACGATCGGCACGCTTACGACTAGGGTCGCCCCTAGCCACGCATCCATTGGCACGGCAGACCGTGGATTGGCGGAGAGGAAGGGAAAGGATAGAGAAGAAAGGAAGGGGCAGGAAAGGAAATGCGGATTGGGGGGGTTATCAGACTCGGAATAAACATTTAAAAATCCATATAAATATTTATTGCGATGCGGGAATCGAACCCGCGACCATTGACTCCGCGGGCGGAGGGCCCCGCCACTGAGCCAATCGGTCGCAGTTTCTATATTCTTTATCTATATATAGTTTCTATATCTATACATATTTCTGAGATATAAATTAACATTATTAGATTTATTTTTCTTCATACTCATACATTTTATGTATCAAGGATCGCAGATGAAACGCAGTTTCTATCAGGAAATAAAACAATAGAACGAGAACCAAAAGCACGCACTTAATTACAGAAAAGTAATGTTTTCGGTAAAAGATTTATAAGTTCAGTAAATGGTTGCTACGTACTCGTATAAGATATTTGATAGGGACATTTCCGTTAGCGGAATGGATACTAGTCCGGCAGTATTTATATACTCTTCCGAACAGCTATATTTTGAATATTTTATTACATTGTTAAAACTGAATCTAATAAAAATTTTATTCTAAGCAATTTGCGTTGCATATCATGTTATCATGGACAATTTTATTTCTTTTCTCTAATTCTAATGATTTAAGCAGTTTTCTTGAATATAAATATATCTTAAAAATGTTAATTTTCTAAATTTACTTTTCTTCCGACATTTCAAGTCATTACGATTTGTCATTCATCTTCGATCATCACGTTGTGATTCAAATCAATGTTTCTGATATGTTTCAGTAAAGACATTATATTATTCCTAAAAAAACTACATCTAAAAATTCCAAATTTCTAAGATTTGGAATTTCCAAATAATTCTAGTAAGTGACAAATGCTTATATAAACTTTGTAATTAAGTGCTTAAATGGAGGAGTTGGAGAATCGAAATCGTGTGGTCGCATCTCATTTATATTAAAGCAAACACTCGTCTCTCTATACTGCCTATGATTTACGTTCTCTATATGTATATAAGTGTGTTGCATAGAAACAAACATACATGTTGTATAAAGTATATCATTGCTGCGCCATTAACACAAAAATTGTGTTGTGTGTGTGTTTTGTTATGTGTGTACGTGTGTTTATGTGTTTGTGTGTTTTTGTGTTTATGCGTGCGTAAGTGTTAGTATTTACATAGGTGTGTCAGTGCGTCTGTACGACTGTCGTTTCACATCGACAGTAGGACAGTCTGTTTTAGATTTCTCAATTATTGTTTTTACGACTGCAACTAATATGGAACATTTCAAGCTTGCAATTTAATTTATACGGTTGGCAAATTATACAAATAATTCAAGAGTTTTTATTTATCCTAAGAACTAAATTATACTCATAATTATAAAGGCCGGTAATGCTTCTGTGATACCTGTGTTATCGCGGATGTCTAAGGGAGGCGTTGATTATTTTCCATCAGGCGATACGCTTGCTCGTATGCTTCCTATCTTATAAAAAAAATGAGAGTATTTTCTCGTTCTCAAAGTTCTCAGTACAACTTGACTAATAATGACTACTAATTTCATTGAGATTTTCAAAACAAAATTCATTCGAAAGATGCTCGTACAGAAAAATTGAAGAGTTCCAATGGCAATATGATCGTAGGAACAAATATAAAGGACCGTCCGGTTTAGGACCAAGTCGCGCCAAGATTCGTCGGAGTGGCGTGGAGATCACAGATTTGAATGAACTTCAAGTTTGGTTGATTGCGTCCGTAAATATCTAAATTCAGGGTACGAAATCATTTCGAATAAATACATTTAGTATTAAAAAAGTCAAAAGGTTTTTAATTAACGTTTTAAGTTAGGTTTTTTGTATCGCCATTAATTCTTTTTTTGGACAAAACTCTACAAAAGTTTTTAATTAGTAAAAGATTTGAATATTGCTCTCCAATCGAGGACTGTACGAAATCCAGAATTCGTCTTAGCAATTGTAATCTTAAATTCCGCTTTAGTAAGATAATTAATATTTGATTGCTTTTAAATTTTGATGATAATTTCTTTTTTATCTTCATAAGAAAAGAGCGTTTTTCTCTTTTTAAAAAATGAAAAACATGTGTACATTTGGTACATTTGGATTTGGTAATCGAGGACTGTACGAAATCCAGAATTCGTCTAAGCAATTGTAATCTTAAATTCCGCTTTAGTAAGATAATAAATATTTGATTGCTTTTAAATTTTGATGATAATTTCTTTTTTATCTTCATAAGAAAAGAGCGTTTTTCTCTTTTTAAAAAATTAAAAACATGTGTACATTTCTTATACACTCACATACATTTATTTACAAATATCTATATACTTCACAATATACCACTATATACTACAACGCTTCAAGTGTCAGTAAGGTACAAAATTAAAGCTAACATCACAACCAAGTGTGTGGAAGGCGATTAGGTACGGTACGTTTTTCACGAAACTTCCATTCACGTATCACTCCGTGTATCCAGCTCACTTTAGCGGCAATTATAAACCAATATTGTATGTAAGAATTTGATATCTTAAAAAAACTTACACATTTCTTAAAAGCAACAATTCCGCCACGCAAATAATGTTTTAGATTCTTATGAAAGTCATTGGTTGTTTTTCATTAGCAGATACGCTCGTCTCTCTTCCTATATCATGAAAAAATAATTTGAGTATTTCAGTCTATTGTCTTCCGAAATCATTTCGTAATAATTTATACATATAATATGATAGCGCCCTTTGAGAGCGTAACCTTACAAACTTCATTTAATATTGACAGCAACATCTTTGTTAACTATTCCAACTAACTAACATGCGTGCGTATGCTAAGAAACGTGATTCATGTTAATATGTAAAAACGTAATAATGTTAGAGAAAAGCGAACGAATTTGTACAGTAACGGCAAATCTTAACTAATGAAGTTATTCTACTTCTAAGACCGCGTCTCCGACTTGCAAAGGTTGGCAGCCAGTTCAGCACAACCAGTTCTAGAGCACTCGCTATCCCATTTCACTCCCTGATATTACGTAGCCAAGACTTCCTTCTCCGACCAACTTGTCTTTTGCCCACGACTTTTCCCATCATGATCAGTTGCAGCAACTTGTGCCTGTCATGGCTCACGATATGACCTAGGTAAGCAACATTTCTACCTTTGACGGTCTGCAAAAGTTCACGTTTTTGCTTGACTTGTCGGAGAACCTCATCATTGGCCACCTATTAAGCCTTTAAATTAGAATAACGTACTAAAATGGTAGCGTTTATGCCATTCATGGATTAAGAATAAAATATTAAATTCAATATACTCTATGATAATCTCGTGTATGAGACCGACTTGGTTCGACCTTTTGGTTTCCTTTATCTCCCAAAACTAACATAGGCTTTGTAGCATGTACTCGTGTTGTAAAGGGATGAGAATAATATAGGTTTATATTAATCTAGTCTACAACATGTACATACATACATATAGAGGTATTAAATCCCTTTAAGATAAGAATATCATACTTTACCTTTACTTTAATAGAATACCAAGAATTTAATTCCTTATAATTAATATCCTTATACGTATAAATTATTAGTAACAATGTACGTAACGTAATAACTTATTAGAAAAAAATAGTAAGAAATAAATTCAGTCAAGGTTTTTAACGTATATTTTTTAAGGTTCTATTATTTATTATAATATTTACGATTCGATTCGTACCACCAATTTGTTTGAACAAGCATACATACATATGCACATATATGGGTTGTGAATTTTTTTTTCTTTTAAATGAATTAACTTTATTTATAAAATTAAAAGTCATCCTCGCATGCCTTTATTATCAGAGGACGGGCAGTAATAGCAGCTACACAGTTTTTCAATTAACTTGGTTATTATCGTGTATAAAAATTTACGCATATTACGTATTTTGGTTACGGTTAGAATTTATACATTTACTAGTCCTACAGGAATTCTCACCTGGTACATGGTAAAATGAAAAATTTCCATACAAAATTGAATGCGTTATTTAAAAGCCTGAAAGTTTCGAAAGTTAGTATGCAATGTTTTATATGAAGAACTCTTGTGCAAAAGTTATGAGTTTGCACTTGTATGGGTTGTTAGTTACTAATTATAACAAATATTAACTTATGTGTATGTTATGTATATACATGTGTATATATATATATATATATATATATATATATTATATATATATATATATATATACTTTTATTTATTAGTATTATATTATATATTATTAGTATTTATATGTTTATATATGTATGATTTTATATAGTATGTATTACTATGTATATTATTAATATATTTTGTTGTTGTACACTTATTTCTATCCTCACAGCTTATCTAATCTCTCTTTCACTCCTGGGTTTGCTGGATGAAAACTCAATTTTGAGTTAAGCTCGCCTTACACTTTGCTTTTAATTCTTGTATGTCATCTTTTATGTGTACAATAAAGTATTAAATAAATAAAAAACAAATATGAGTTATTTATTAACATTCAAATATTTCTTCTTTATTCCATGCATTGCTTTCTATTCTATATGATAAAAGAAGAATTTGAATCTTCCTTGTACTAAATATTCAATTATAAATAATTTAAGTATTTATGCGCTAGTCACTAACTTCGGTTTTGACGTGGTGAATAAGCGAGCTTCGATTTACATAATATGAGTATATATTAAGCAAAAGTTCCTGTACTACGAATACATATATATGTATAGTTTATATCTGATATATTTTAAAAATTATCAATTTAAATTAAATTATTAGAAAAAGAAAACGATACACCGATATAGTTAATTTTAAATTGATTTGTTTATAGTGGACGAAGCTGTATTAAATAATAAAACATTAAAAGTTTTTTCCACTCGTAAAAGGAATTTATAAGTACCTTTATTTACTTATCATAGGACAGGATTTTGTTGCCAATAGCAGGCACTTCATGCAGAGATGCAATTACGTACTGACATCCGGATTTGACTAAGGAACACTGTTGTGTGGGTGCATTGGGAACAAAGAGCCCAGTTCATATAATGGATATCGAAGGTAGGATTATAGAAATTATGCCTAAGTTCTAGTAACTCTAAGTTACAATAATATAGAAAAACCAGATTATTTCAGATTTGTAATTAGATATATTAAATAGATAGATGTTATTATATAGATTAAAAGTGCATAAGATCTCAAATAATCTATTTATTCCCATTTGATCATCCGAAATGAGATATTTTACATTATATGAATAAATTATATTTCTAATTAACGAAATAATATAGATAGATAAAACGAAAATATGTATAAAATTTAAAAAAAATAAAATAGCAAAATTCTAGTTTAATACCAAATCTTAGTTATGTTAAATATATTTTGTATAATCAAGGATCTCTTTTAACTGTTGAATTGTATTGTATCATGACTAGAAATTAAGGTAGTATTTATCAAAAGGCCAAACTAACCGTTTCTGTAACAAGATAGGAACACAAACAGGAAATCGTTTATATAATTGGAAATGATGAAAGGATTCTGCTTCATCATCTTTTGGGTCTGGTTACTTCCAAACGAACGTTCCTTTAAAAAGAAGTTGCATCGTCATCACTTTTTGTGGTTTACCAACAATGTGTTTTAACAATGATTTCTATAGGTAGATATAAACTTTACCAAATGCGTGCCAAGAAATAACCAAACGAATATTTATCCAATATTAATATTTTATTTCTTTGCATTAATGTTCTTTATAGAGTACAAGTTCTCAGATTTTTTGCTACTATTTATGATTGGGCTCTCTATTCTTATCCGTACATTGTTAGTATTTTGTAACTCATATTTTTTTCATTATTTATTGCTATTGACGCACAACTTACTTGTCAGTCGTTTTCTAAAACAACAATCTACCTATTTATATATAAAGCATCTATCAAAAATGTAAACATATGTAATATATATTGTAGTTATGTTATACACATATGCAAACATAAGTTATATGCATATACAAATATGTTTAAACACAATGACAAGCAATACATAAATGAAGAAAAACTTAGGCATATGAATGTGGATTTTTAATATGAATTCTAGGATGAAAAATTTAATTTGAGAATTTTTATTTATTGTGTGGGGCGCATAAAAATTCGTATAGTCACAATATATTCCATGTTTTTATTTTAGTGTTTGAAAGGTCCCAGCTTTTGACTTATTTTATTGACGTAGTGACACAATGTGCCCCTTGGCATCCAACATCAGGAGACAGCATTGCGAGTATAGCACGATTTCTTACAGGACGTTAGAATCTGAAGAATATCTACGTTTGTGTTCTTATTATTTTCTAGTCTTTGGTACAACTGATGGATGATTGACATTTAACTTCATTTACCTATTTTTATATGTTTATCTAGCTTCAGCATCTCCAGCTGGTTCAGAATTGTGATACTTTAATCATGAACCACATATATATATGTACATAAAATCTCATAAAATACACAAAAGTTCCATCCGTCTGCCCATTTGAAACATTAAACGCGTACTTATGTGTATGTATAAGGAAAAATATATGGACAGTCAAAAGTTCTACTTAGCTAAGATCCGCGACAAGTTGATCCTGCGATCGCGAGACCGCGACAAGACTTGTCGCGGATCTTAGCTAAGGAGAACTTTTGACTGTCCATATAGTGATGGATTTCCACAAAGTAACACCTGACTCCATTAATAAGGAAAAATATGTCGAACACTAAGAAGTTTTTTACATCCCATATACGTATATGCATCTAGAATCTAAAATCTATCTAGAATGGATATTAACCCATCACGTACGTCCAAGATGGATTGACGGGACAATCACACTCGGTATAAATATCTTATTTTTTATCTTTATTATTTATTTCGATGCGTGAATTGAACCTGCGATCATTGGTTCCGAATTCGGTAAATAAGTCACTGTGACATCATTTAGGAGTTTTAACTCCAAAAAATTGTTTAAAAGCATTGATCGATATTTATTTCTTAAATGGTCGTTATCTGCTATATCCCTTATTCTCACTAAGCTATATAAAGATCTGTTTTTATCACTAACGAAGTGTGCACATAAGTATCGATGCGAAGGAACGAGATGTTGAGCAAACTCTGATGCCTTTTCCAATATCCTGCCTTCAGTGGACGGACCGACATATTGTGCGCTACAGTTCGCAATACACCTAACTCTTTTTTTTACACGGTCTCTTTTACACGATTTTGAAATAACGCGATTCACCAAGTAGAATAACATATATAATTACAATACACTGTATTGTAATTAATATATTAATATATTTATGTAAACACACGTGTATTTATTCTTATTGGTGAACCGCGTTATTTCAAAATGGTGTAAAAAAGGATTGGGTGTGCATCTTTTCTATTCACCAAAAACCTATAAAAGTTATGCTTAATAACCAAACGTATGTATTTGCTACTTAAGGTTTGAGTTTTATAAAAAAAAGAAATGTTCTTCAATTCCTTGTTTATTAAGAATATTTAGTCTTTATTTTATATTAGTTTTTATTTTAAATTAGTTTTTATTTTAAATTAGTCTCCATTTTAAATTAGTCTTTATTTAAAATAAGAGATTTTATTTATTTTAAACCTTATTTATTTTAAATCGTTTAAGATTAAGATAAAAATACACGAGGGATAAAGGTTATTTTCACTCGCGTCAATATCAACTACGGCAACTTTCCAATTTCCTATCTTAAATCCTGTTCTGGGGTGTGCGGAAATCGCTGAGGTCATTTTCGGCTTATTCTATCACGGAAAACTCAGTGACAAGTTACGATACACTTTTTTTAGGTGACAAGGGAGAGATTGAAATAATTCGGCAGTAGAGTAAAATCTTGAGATGTAACCTTCAATAAAGGCAAAGTGAGTTAATAAATAAGAAAGGACAATAAAACTAGATAAAAAATTACTTTATCTATGGATTTTAAAATTATTTACCTTTTTTGATGATTGAGTCTTTTTATTGAATGTTGTAAATATTGTAGATGTACTTTGAACATTATTTCCAAGCACTGTATGGATTTGAAGTTGTAAGGCTTTTTTCAACATTACCTTGAGTAGATTTATATGAAAAATAGTGGAAAACACAAATAAAACGTGTAATAATAGGAGTTTTATTATTGAATTGCCGTCTTAACATACTGGCCGCTTTGAGTTAAAATAAAAAACATTTTTCGCATGAAAACTATAACATTCTGAATTTAAAAAAAAATGATATTTGATTGTTTTTAAATTGATTAATATTCAGTTTTCAAAACGAAGATGGATGCTGCGAAAATTAGAGTAATTTTTTAATGCGAGTTCGGACTAATGCAGCAGAATGTTTTCGTAATGTCGATGCTATGTTTAGAGAGGATATGGCTAACGAACGAACGAATGATGAACGTTTTTGGTTTAACAACTTCCATAGTAGAAACTTCGACTTGATGAATAAACTACGATGAAGATCAACCACCAAGGTAAACATTGATCAATTAAAGGTGGTGGAGGAAGTCAAGAGTTGAAAAATGAATGTATTATGATTTGCCTGATCTGAAGAGACTAGCGCGCTGAAGTTTGTCTTGCTGCGTTAAACCCGTACCAAATTGAAAAGATTTTTGACCAAATTGTAACGTGTGACGAAAAGTGGATTTTTTACGGATAATTGCAAATGAATAACGCAATAACTAGCCCCAGGTCAAATGCCACAACAAAAACCTAGAACAAAAGTTACCCATAGAAAGATTATAGTATTTAACTTTTTAGTTGTTATGTATGGTGTAATCCAACAAGTCACTACCAATAAGGTTTGTTCAAGCAATAACATCACATGTATACTCAACAGAACTCCGAACAATAATGGCGAAACTCGCAGCAAGACAGTCCCGATTCGTCATTCGATCTTTTTAATTATTGTTCCGTGACAATGCAAGACGTCACCACTACTCGAGAAACAGTTTTAACACTACAAGAGCCACAGATATAAACTAATTGTCATCCTCCGTACTCGTCGGACCTCACCCTAACTGACTACATTTTTTTCCGCGATATGGATAATTTTTTGCATGGAAGAAAATTTTCTTTCAGAAAGTACAAGGCAGTTTATACTGATTCCTGGAAAGAAAATTACACCGTTTGAGGAGTCAACGTCCCCAGAGTTCTATTGCAAAGATTTAAATGATCATCCAATATGATAAATAGCAGAAATGTATAAACAAGGAGGGAAAAACAAAAATTCGGTACGAAACGGTAATTTCATAATTTGACCCCTACTATTATTATATGCATAAAACAAAAATTCGGTACGAAACGGTCATAACATACTTTGACTTACATCTATTTATTACATGCATAAACGTGACTGTACTACAACACGATAATGTAAAATCAATTCTTGAAAATAACAGTTGTGGCGATAGGTTTGTGCAGGATAATTTGTATAAAGATATTATTTGCCTAATATTTAAATAAAAGGTTAGACAGAAAATTTTATCTGCTTGAATACACTAACATTATAAAATATATTAATTGTTTAGGACGTTGGAAACAGTAAGAAAAATGATAATGGCAATAGATAGCAGGAAGAATAGGGTCACTCTTATTCTTCCCACGGGTATCATTCTAAGCGACTATGGAAGCATCTACCAATAGATGGACAGTACTTAGTGTTTACCCGAGTAATAAAAATCAATTTGCGATCCCCACCAGTCCATCAAGCTTTGGATTACGTGAATGTTCAGCAGTAGATTGTTATGCCTATATATATATATAGATGATGATGATGAAATAAGCATATTGTAGTGTTAAATTAGTTTTTTTTATCAGTCCATACATGTCCTACTGCTGAGCACGGGCCTCCCCATTTCTGGTGGAACAGACGTTAACCCACCACGCTTGTCCATTGCGGATTGGCGGCGTTACCAGACTCGGAATAAATATTTGTAATCCATACATATATTTATTTCGATGTGGGGATCGAACCCGCGACCATTGACTCTGCGGGCGAAGGGCTCCGCCACTGAGCCAATCGTGGTAGTTAAATTAGTAATGATCATTTAATAAATTAAGCAAGTAGGCCTATTAGTTTTATTACCGCACTAAAATATAAAAGATTTATATCAGCGTTATTAAAGTTTTAAAATTAAAAAAATCTAAGTATGCATATTAAACAATTAATCATTTAGTTACACAGCTCGATATACTATGAATGGCGTTGACAATTGTAAGACCTGAATGGTGCCTTTATAATTATCACTTTGGTAATCTGATGACGCACGAATTTTGTGTGCTATTTTTAGATTCACAATTGTAAAGGCTGGGTTCGCCCACGTGGCAATAATTCATACGTTTATGCCAATGCCCCGCCACTACCGTGATCAAATTGCAAATGTACCGTACATGTATATGCATATAGACAGACAGTCGTATTAAGATCGTATCAAACACTTTACGCGGTGAAATAAAACACGTTGGGATTGCGTGCGTGTTCGTTTATACTTCTCATTCATTCGCTTTATCTTGTATCTAATTGTTTAAAAATTAATGATGGTCACCTTATTATAACATACATATTAAAGATAAGTAAATTGGTAATGTGATCTTTGTAACCTGAATCTCTCGAATTTAATTTCATTAGTTTTTTTATTTATTTATTTTTTTTTATATATTCACGCCTATCCCCCGCAGGGGTTGGCAGAGACCACAGAGCTCCATCCGCTGCCATTCATCGCAGCGAAACGGCTCGTCATTGGTCGCTTTTCGCCCTCGTGAGAATCAGGACGTGACGGGTGGCGAACCACGTCGCCGTCATTTTCGACAAATTAGGTATATTAAATTCGTCTTTAGTGAATCCCACGAGCCGCAAGGGAGGATGGAGGTCAGCCCCAGCAGAGCCCTGCATGCTGAGGTAAGGTACCATAGTCCCCGGGGGAGCCCGACCCCGGGACGATCGGCACGTTTACGACTAGGCTCGCTCCTAGCCACGCATCCATTGGGACGGCAGACCGTGGATTGGCGGAGAGGAAGGGAAAGGATAGAGAAGAAAGGAAGGGGCAGGAAAGGAAATGCGGATTGGGGGGGTTACCAGACTCGGAATAAACATTTAAAAATCCATATAAATATTTATTCCGATGCGGGAATCGAACCCGCGACCATTGACCCCGCCATTGAGCCAATCGGTCGTCGTTAGTTTTTTAATTTGGTTTATTAATTATTATTTTACACAATTTAAACCTGTTTATAGCGAATATTGGTCTTATTTTTATATTTAATTTAGGAACTACATTTTTATATGCGTATAGTGGTTTACATTTATTTATTTATTTAAAACATAATCCACAGCACATCTGATTATTAAAACTTATATAAATAATAAAACACTTATGGAGCCAATAACGGACTTAAATTTTATTATCTTAACTAAAAATATATCGAAATTCGTTCGTCACGGCGTTAATCTATAAAATATTTGTTTATTCATGTGTGTGTGTGTGTATTTGTGTGCATGTGTGAGAGGCAAGAGTGTAAATTTTATAATACTTATTTTCGGATAGGATTAGTAAAACTTTTTTTAAATGTGGCTTAAGTGATGTAAAATATATCTTTAAATATAATAATTTTAAATAAAATACCTTACGTAAGTAGTTTGTGTTTATATACAATATAATACATTTAAATATAACTTATTAGTACATTGGTTAATTATAATCATAGTTAATATTTATTGTAAATATCTTTATATTACTTTTATGTCTTCCTTTTTAGTTTGCTGCTCTGCTTTTCGTAATATTTTTTTTACTTTGCTTAAAAGTTGAGGAATTATTTTTGGAATTATTTTATAAATAATTGATATTATTTATAGAATTAAATTTTAAGAATTTTTGCATGTAAGTAAAAATACATGCAAATTTCTTATGTGGTGGTTTCTTCTACTGGGGAAATTGAGTATGACTTTAGAGATTAGCGTCGCTTTTTTGTCAATTATTATAAAACATGGAACCTATATGTGTAAAAAACCATTATTTGTGTTGAAGTTCAGTGGTCATTTTAAAAAGAATTTATAAAAAATCTTTTATGTACGCTAATTTTTTTTATTTTATTTTCTTTCAAACTTCAAAGTTAAAGGAAAATATCTCACAATTTCTTTAAAAATATTTTTAAAAAAATATTATAATTATAACTTGCCTTTTATGAAATCATCGGTAAATAGTTCTTTATAAGAAACACGGAAATTGAAGACGATTTTTATCTTCAATGGAAAGTAAACGGGAAAGAATTTAAATCTCGCGGCGCGATGCGAGCGGCTGTTTCATACGGATCGCGCGCGCTGACTAACGGCTACGAACTACGAGCTACGCGCTACGAGAATCGTTTCACTTGCATCGCTAAGTGGTAGCACTACAATATCGTAAGATATGATAGATACAGTTAGGATCTCGTCAAAGAATATATCTTGGTTCCTATAAATATAAAACGTTTCTTATAAAATATAAAAAATTGTTGCAATTATTAATAAAATATATTCTTACCATAGAGAAACGAAAAAAGTGCAAAATTTTGATAATTTGTGATATTTTAAAAAAGGAAAAACTAGAAGGCTTTTATAAAATTTAGCAAAACCTTTAATATATTTTTATACTATTTGATTGTCGTATTAAAAGCATAACTTAGATAAATCTCAATTCTGTGTGACAAGGCGGTAATTTTCAACTCTATGGAAATAAATATTAAATGCGAAATTTTTAAATAATGCTTAGGTGGTTTGGGCACATAGAGAGAACGGACGAAAGACGACTGGCAACAGAAATTTAGGTTGCGAATGTGCATGGAAGGCTCGGTAGAAAGTCGCCTTTCTTAAAAACTTCAGTTTTAAAAACAAAATTCAAGAAAGATCAAGAGTACCTTTAACCAGCGGGCTTGCATGAGCAGAGTTATGAGTGTAGAGGAAGCAAGGAAAGTATGCCGGGATCGTAGCAGATGGAGATCTGTGGTCTCTGCCTACCCCTACGGGAAACAGGCATGACGATATGTGTGTATGTATGTCAAATAATTTTGTAACACCTAAACTCTACTCTCTAAACTTCTGCGTTTATTTTTTTCTGCGAACAATATAAATTGATTTGTGTTTGATCACCAAATAATTCGTGATATGAATGCTCTGTATACCTTCGCTGAAAATTATATTATAATATATTTTCGTTTTCAATAGCTATAAATTCAAATCAATAAGGATGCCACATATTTTCTCCTTGCTTTACTTTGTTTTTTCTTCTATTAAATTCTTCTTTATTAACATCCTTATCCTAGAGTAAGAGACGCATCTATGTATGTATCTTTAGTGTCGCAGAAGTCCATGAGCGGCGGTGATTATTTATCATCAGAAGAATCTTCAATAAAAAAGTGTAATTTTAAAGTTTGCTAATACGATTTTGCACCTAACAGAATTCTTAACATGAAGCTAGTTATAACAGTGAATTAAATATTATATAAGACTGCTAAGCAACAAAGTTTCACGCCACCTAGTAAATATTTGAAATGCAAAAATATTTACAAAATATAATTAATCCTCTGACTAAACAAAGTATTTAATACGTTAATATACAAATTTGTAAGATTTTTGCTTTAGTATCAATGCATTAATAAGTAAGTAGCACCTTATATATGGTTCATTTCTAGGTTTCTAGACAATATTGCTTTCTAGATACATACATATCATAACACCTGTCTCCCGTAGGGGTAGACAGAGACCACAGATCTCCATCCGCTACAATCCCGGCACACCTCCTTTGTTTCCTTTACACTCATTCGTCTTTTCATCCATCCTTCTTATGACATTCATCGTAGCAAAACGGCTCTCCGTTAGTCGCTTCTTGCCCTCGTGGGATTTAGATGTGACGGGTGGCAAACCACGTCACCGTCATATATTTTCATTCATTTTCATGTGAAAATCTATCACGCTTTCTATTTTCTGAAAAATTGTACACCATTAAACTCCGTTCACAATTGATAGCTTTTTCATTTTTTCAATAAAACAACGTTTACCAGCTTCCCTTACAATACTTCTTTTAACGGAAAGTACGCGCTTAGTACGTATTTAAAATTATAAAAAAATCTTATTCGAATACGGTTTGTTTGCATAACATAAAATTTCCATCCATATCAGTAAAAGACAACATAGAACACACTATTATCTTATATGTCCATTATGTCAAGGAGTATTATTCTGGAGAGTCCTATTATTAGCACTATTATAATTTTTGACAGTATCTCAAGTTACCTCTATTTGTTTTGCAATATTATTTAAATGTATTTTTAAATAATCCCAGTTTAGTTATTCAAAATTCAATTTAAATAATTACATTTTTATAATTAATTCCACTAGTCGCAAAGAAAAGTTTCATTCCCACTATCTGGATAAATGGCGATCTAGTATGTTACGTTTTCCCGAAATTTCTTTACATGCACCACTATTCTGTGAAACCAGCTACTCCAGCGGAGTTCCCAAACCGATACAACGTTGGAACCTTTATTAAGCAAGCCTACACATTTCTTAGGAACGGGCATACTTCCGCAATGCCTATGGCACTGCGAATATGTATGCGAAAACTTATTATGATGATAAGTGCCAAAATTATTTTCATATCATCATTATTATCAGCCTTATTAGGCCTACCTCACAAATGAGGGATGTTCTCATAATTCCAACGCTTGAGATATTACTCGCATATACGCGAAATATCTTCCTCTTTAAAAGTTACCCATCCTCTGGAAATTCAGCTCTTAAATCCTTCCTTAATTGCCTCGTACATAATCCAAAGGAAAAAATAACAAGTTAACATTACATCATTAAGAGAGGAAATATCGTAACTAATGAAGTTAATCCTAGGTGCGATAATTGCTAGTTAAAAACTTTAAAAGCCGGCTACGCATTTGCAATGTCTGTGGTGTTGCAGGTGTCTATGGGCGGTGTTGATAGCTGTCCATCAGGCGTCACACTTGCTAGTTTGCCTCCCACTGTCATAAAAAAATTTTAAGAACTTATCACAGCACGAATCCGTAAGAAAACAAGTAATAAAATGATCGTGTTTTGTACTTGAATGAGTAAACTCAAGATGCGAATAGAAGAAATAACTCACGCACCACTATTAGTGTTTGAAGTCTACACGTCGAAATTACGTGAACGTGGCACGCTTACCTACGACTGTATTTCTACGAAAATGTTCGCGTTGAAAGGTAACCTGCGCGCTTCATGTACTTTTGTCTTTACGTACACCAATTAAAATAAATGTTTCTCATAGTTTACAACAGTATCATAAACGAAAGGATGATCAGTCCGTTACTATATATAATGGCGAATACTATATATCCTTTCTCATATTTATATAAAACTTCATCTGACATTATCAATGAATTATGCATATTTATTAATTATATACTAGTATGTCTGCTAAATAATCTAAGATGTGAAATAATCATTGAAAAAAATCATCTAGTCTACATTCCATTTGCCAAGACGCGGCCTCCAGTTGTTAGCCCAGCACTTCTCTAACAAACGTGATCAGCTTCACTTCACTTTCTTAATATAGGTGACTGTGGTTTTCTGCCGAATCTCTTCATTACGAATCTATTCGCAGAGGATTTAGGATATTATGTCTGGCCTTTATTTTGACATATATTGTATTTACTTAGTCGAGCTTCGCATTATATTTTTTCACATACAACTGGTTTATATAGGGTGTCCGGTGGGAGAATTAGGTTACGGGTCGAATAGTCAGTAAATGTATGCTTACTGATTACTTTCTGCCAATATTGAGAGAACATCCTGCCTTCACTTTACGCGCATGGTTTCAATAAGATGGCGCCATGCCTCACGATGCTGGAGAGACCATGGAGTAACAGTCCACTGCTGGGCATTAATCTTCCTCGGATATAATGCCCTTATGCCCCTTTCCTTTAGCGTAATTGGAATCGTACGGTGAAATAACGTACGTTACCATTAATTTCAGTTTATTAAAATTAAAGATACATATATGTTATTTCTTGCGGCATATTTTATCATATTACATAGTCATATAATTATTAGTAAATAAAACTAAAATAATGGTAAACCAACATATTGAGCCAGAACCGGCCACGATCGATGGTGAAGTTCTCGAAGTTGTCCAGGAATATGTCTACCTAGGCCAAATAGTGCGATTAGACGGAGACAACTTCGAGAAAGAAGCCGACAGAAGGATACAGTTGGTCTGGGCAGCGTTCAGGAAATTCCGTCAAGTCTTCTCGTCGCCCATACCACAAAGTCTGAAGACAAAGTCTTCAACCAGTGCGTCCTGCCCGTACTCTCTTACGGTGCCGAGACGTGGACACTGACAGTCCGTCTCCTCGCCAAGCTCAAAGTCGCTCAGAGGGCTACGGAGAGAGCTATGCTCGGGGCTCGGTGGACAGAATTTGAAATGAAGAAATTCGCCGGAGAACCAGAGTCACCGACATTACTCTTCAAGCTAGCAGACTGAAGTGGCAATGGGCTGGACACGTTTGTCGGAGAACCGACAATCGTTGGAGTAAACGAGTGCTGGAGTGGAGACCGCGAC
Organism: Baronia brevicornis; assembly: GCA_031353405.1. Lineage (NCBI taxonomy): Eukaryota > Metazoa > Arthropoda > Insecta > Lepidoptera > Papilionidae > Baronia > Baronia brevicornis. Next base: position 167,025 of record JASFAT010000344.1, on the reverse strand, counting down.
TCGGCAAACGTAGTATGGGACGCCCTCCTGCTAGATGGAGCGACGATCTGCACAAGGCGGCTGGCAGAGACTGGATGCGTGTAGCCGAAGATCGGGCTAGGTGGCGCGCCTTGGTTGAGGCCTATGTCCAGCAGTGGACTGCCGCGGGCTGATATTGAATATTGAATAATTATTAGTATATTTAAAATGCAAATTGTATTTAAATTATAATTCACACATTTTAATGGAGTCACTATAAAATATGATATTTTTATTTAGCGCGCTCGTCCTTAACTAATAAAAATGTAAATGCAGCTACTGCGTTTTAGTAAGAATTTTAAAAATATAGTTTACATGAAACACATATTAAATCATATAATATAATGGTGGTATGTCACCATTTATATAATTTATACAATATTAGTAGAGTCAGGTATAAACGGGTAGACTATCAGAGAAGTAATATTTAATAATATTTATAATATTATAATTATTAATATTGTTAATATTAATAATTATAATATTATAATATTATAATACTATGCTAATATTTTTTGTACGATGAGTGCAGGATTGTAAAGACCCAACTCTTTTTCCCATACTTTATTTTTTTATTCTACTCTCAAATAATCCTTCTTCTCATGCCATTGACATTACCTTTATATAGGTAATGTTTCTTTAATACTCTGAAAAACTGTAGATGCTTAGATGGTTTGGGAACATAGAGAAGATGGATAAAAGACAACGTTGCGGATGTGGATGAAAGGGTTGGTAGGAGAATATCAAGAAGAACATACCTTGATCGCTGAAGTTCTCAAGAAAGACTAGGTCAAAAGAATGTGGGTGAAGTGTAGGTGGGGAAAGTGTGGATGAAGCAAAGAAAGTTTTTTTTTTATGGGATAGGAGGGCAAACGAGCAAGCGTGTCGCCTGATGGGAAGCAATCAACGCCGCCCATGGACAACCGCGACACCACAGGAGTCGCGGAAGCGTTGCCGGCCTTTTAGTGTGCCAAGATCGTAGCAGATATAGGTCTGTGGTCTCTGCCTACCCTAAGAGGAAACAGGTGTGATCTTTTTATACTGTAGATGTCCGCGGGCGGCGGTTATTATTTACTCCACAAAAAACTAAAGTTTCCGACGGCAAAGGATGTGAACCAACAATTCTGTCAACTGTCAATCTTACCTACACATATTGTATCCTGCTAATTCTAGGATGAGGTTCTGATGGCCGGCTGATGGTGAAATACCACAGACCAGTGATGAGTTTCAGTATACTGGTTATATGCTATATCTCGGTTAGTGTGGTGATTATATGTAAAGAAAAGTTTCATTCTCACCATCAGGATGAGTGGGTCTACGGTGCGCTTCTCTCGGAACTTGTTTCTACATACCACCACTCTGTGGAACCAGCTACCTTTGGCAGTCTTTCCGAATCGATACGACATTGGCACCTTCAAAAAACAACCTAAAAGGACGGCAATGCTTCCGTGACTCCTGTGGTGTCGCGGTTGTCTATGGGCGACGTGGATTGTTTTCCCTCAGGCGGCACGCTTGCTCGTTTGCCTTCCTATCCGATAAAAAAATATGCAAATATTTCCAAATTGAGTGATTGCCCATGGTCGTTGAACTGTTTTGGTGAAAATAAAATTTCTGAAGAGATTGATACCCACATTTACAAATACCTATTGAAATAAATTTCAATTTACCGACAGCTTTATTTGATTTAGGGTAAATAGGGAAAACGTGACCGCACTATCCACAAAGGGTCAGTCACATTGCTTTTTTTTCATTGGACGTGTCGGCTACAGAAGCTGCGTGGGTTGCGATAAGCAGCTACATTTTAGGTTAATTGAAATTTTAACGCAGTCTGCAAAGTATGTGTTAACTGTTTGAAGAAATATAATTATCATAAAAAAAATAATCAAGGATAAAATATAGCCTATATAACACATTTGTTGTTTGTCGTCTTCGTTGACATACGGGTCAAGTTTAATCGAAGTTTCTTTTGTGATTTATTCATAATATTGAAGACAAGACATTAATGACAAACGACCAATTGGCGGGTTCGATTCCCACACCAGGATAAATAAATGTATGGTCTACTGATATTAATACTGAGTCTGGCTACCTATACTAACTATTCACCTATTTAAAATATATAATTATTGGATAGGAGGTATTTTATTTAAATATCTATCTAAACTTCATTTTGGAAATTTTTGTCAGCAAATGAATGGACGGGTCTATCCGTCCATATTTTAATACATTCGCCAAACAAAAACGGACTTAGTTGCTTTTCTACTTCACTGTGCTCGTTGGAACGTTGTCCCCTTCAGTCACCCCCTACCTCTCTTCCCTTAAGTCTGTCATATATATCTCACATTTTGTAGTGTCTGTTTGCGAATCTCTAGTGTGTGATTAAGTTTTCGAATTCTTTTTATTGTTTTATTTATTATTGAATTTTTATATTTTTATTTATATTATTATACATGTCCCACTATGTTCCACTGTTGGGTGCGGAGCCTCTACACTTTTGATGGTATGTACATATACATGTATCATGGTATGTACTCAACATAATTATGTAAGAAAGATTAGAGGGATACACAGACTCGCAACGAAAAATGTAGGCCATACATACATTCAGTTTCATTAAAAAAAGGATAATTTAAGAAAAAAATTTTTGCACCTTTTTTTGTTAAATGCCAAACCTGACTAAAATAAGAAAAGTAGTAAAACAATAAAAGAGTTATACAGCATTTGATTGTACGATTGAAGTGTAAATATTCTTTGGGAGAAAGCTGCAAAAGAAAAAGGGGAACGTGTTACGATTCTCGATAATTCGACTATCGAAAAAGTTCTCATATATTTTACTTTTATCACTACTTTACTCTTTGACCCTTCTGGAATAAGAGTTCATTTATTGTTTACCGCTCCTTGCTTTAAAAATGGAACGCTCGGGACATTGAAGGTTCTAGTAATAGGAAACACTTGTGCGATCTACGTCTCGCATAAAATTATTTCTATATATAAAAAATAAAATTATTAAAGAAACAAATATAAATATTAAATATATCAAAGTTTTCATTTAAAAAGTCTAATAGATCATTTTAAATACAATGACAAGCTTAAAAATTAAAATAAAAAATAAGAGAGACAATTAAAAGACAAATTGTTGCAAAGTAAAACTCACTATAATGTTTTTTAACATATTATTTTTATAGGAACATAAAAAGGGAATTATAAGAAATGGTGACCAAACCAAAAAAAATTGGTGTATCTAAAAAATCACACAGAATCTGTTGTGTTGGTCACTTAGAGAAAATGGGGGAAGAATGAACTGTGAGTGCATATTGAAAACTCTGGTCCGTCGACCAGATGAAGTACCCATATAATACTGGAGGAATGAAGTTGAGAGGGATCACTGAAGCTTCGTTAACAATTAGCAAGAAGAGATGTAGAATAATTTTATTGGATCGGAAGCCATAATTCACTTTGTATCACTATATGAGATAGATGAATAGGATAAGAGATGGATGAAATATCTAAGGAACTATTCTGTTAACAAACAAACTGACGGTATTTAAGCACGTATGCAGTACAGTCAACTTCTTGAAATATGGGACTATAACTATATCTGCAAGAATAAAATAATACAATATAAATAATATAAGATAAATTATATAATAATATTGGTCTTGGATTGATTGATACGTTGATGAACACATTAGGATGACTACAACTATGTCAATCTATGGTATGTCAAACTACACTCGGCGATACATTCGAACCGATACGACTTGGGCACGAACAAAAAATAGATCTACAAATTTTTAGCCACGTTTCTGCAATACCTCTGATGTTGCTGCCTATAGGTGACGTTGATTGCTTTCCATCAGGCGACACACTTGATCGTTTGCCTTTCTAGGCCATAAAAGCCTTTTGTTTTTATGAAGTGGCGTCCCACACTACGTTTATTGAGACGCGGTCTCCACTCCAGCACTCGTCTGCTCCAATGATTGTCGGATGTCTGACAAACGCTTGTCGGATGTGCAGCCCATTGCTACTTTAATTTGCTAATTCGAAAGGCTATGTTAGCGACTTCAGTTCTCCGGCGGATTTGTTCATTCCCAAACATCTGGTAGATATGTTTGGGAAAAACTTCAAGCATAGCTCTCTTTCTATAGCTTTCTGAGCGCCTCTAAGCTTGTGAAGCAGATGGACTGTCAGGTTTCGGCGCCGTAAAAGAGTATAGGTAGGACACACTTAGGGATTTACTTTCGTGGTGTGTAATTACATAAAATATGTATAACACACTAAAGTAGGACATCTAATATCTTTCAATAGTATTATATCAAATTTGAGCGGCGGTGGTTGCTTGCTTGTTCGCTTATCCCTTCTTTAAAAAAGCTATATAAGATTGCATTCAAAAGCGTGACGTTTATAATGTAAATATTCAAATGCAAACATACAAATTGATGGACGTGATTGATGGATTGATTAGTGGTTTAGTTTGACATTTTTACTAGAAGCCAATGTTACTAAAATATCTTTATCTATTTAGGATTACTTTCGTCTAGACGCTATTTAGTAAAGCTAAGTTGATGCGATTTAAAAACTTGGCGTAGGTATTTAATCCTATGCTAATGAATCGCTCTTATTTGGTTTTTTTTCTGAGTTATACGTAAGAATAAAATTTGTTATAGATGTTGATAAATACTCTTTGATTTTTATTTCTCAAAATTTTGGAAAGGGCAATAACCTATTGCATTTTATATAGTTATGGTTCAGACAAATATTTTTTTTTATATTTGTATGAATGGGTCATTTCGTAAATATAAATATTTTATATACTCTTAGACCAACATCTAATTATTAAATATCCGTACCACACTTCTTCGATGAGCGTTGATCCCCGAACACGCAGTTCCTAGTTTTACTCTGCATATTATCTTACTGCTCGTCCTATCTTTCCTTCAACATTAGTTATTACTTACTACAGATCTCCTGCGTGTACATATTTATCTTTCTTTTCTAAAAATAATGTCACTTTTGTTGTAATTCAGAAATACGATCATGAAGAACGTACGGATAAACTTAATTACAACATAATTGACGGCAAGATACCATAAGATAGTCTTCATAAATAAAGAATTTATCGAATATTCGAACTTTGTATAACTTAGTAACAACAGAAGGTAACGTAGTCACAACCCGGCAGAGCGCATTTTTTCATTCCGATGATCCTACAACTTTTATAATATTATACTTTGCTCCGATATATGTACTTCAGGAAGATACATACCAATAATGTTTTGCTACAGATGCAAATGTAAATGATGTGAATTTAAAAGTAAAGGATTTTAATTTTTTCGTTTTGAACAAAAATTTAATTAAATAATTTATTGTTGATTAGATAATTTAACGAGTATAAAAATTGAGCTAAGGAACGTACCTATGTAAGTTCTATGGTTGAAAAAATTCAAAGATTCAAAATATATGAGAACTAGTAATATAAAAATATCTATATAACTAAAAAGAATCTGATTCGATTTGATCAATTAAAACAAATCGGTGATAGGTGGAGAAATACTTAACCGTGTTATAATATCATGCATCAATTTGTCCTGTGCACACTTATTCTATTCTAAGTTTGATATTTTACATCTGATAATTATAAAAAAAAAGTTTTAATTCATCGACAGTTCCTTGCTAAACATCGTTTTGAAGTATGCTTCCTTATCGTTTACATTCCGTTTTATTTTGCTTATTATCTCTTTTTAATTTATTTTTATTTAACTTGTATTTGACGGCTGAAAGCATGAAATTTGTCAATATTATTAGCAATTGGTATAAAGGTAATAAATAAAAATATAAAAAATATTTGTGTTCTTTTTAGGAAGCTTCATTACAATTTCAAAATTAAAAGTAATATCAAAGAAATGAAAGAACTTTAATAGTTTCAAAAAATTATGTATTACATTATTTATGAGAATAGTGAATCCATATTTTTCTTACGGAAATAACAATAGAGCTTTCTTGATAGTTGAGCATTCACTTCAGATATCAATATTCTCAGCTAGTATCTGTCTATTCTATAATATTTATATTTTCCAACTTGGCGTATTCAATATATTGAATTAATAACGGTTCGCCGAATACACGTGGAAATCACCTATTGACAGATGTTGGTACATTGCCTTTTTTCATATGTATTTTATATGATACGATTTTATTTTTTGTATTAATCCACTATTTAATGGAGAATAATGGGCTTCAAGAGATATACCAAGGTTCCTGGCAAATATAAGATTTTGATAAATTGCATTTTTGTTTTATCCTTTTCGTTTGTTAAAACTACAATAATACCGATGAAAAACTGAAATTCACTCTTTACATAATTATTTTTATTTTTAATGTTTTTTATACATTCACGCTTATCCCCCGTAGGGGTTGGCAGAGACCACAGAGCTGCATCCGCTACCATTCATCCCAGCGAAACGACTCTCCATTAGTCGCTTTTCGCCCTGGTTAGAATCAGGACGTGACGGGTGGCGAACCACGTCGCCGTCATTTTCAACAAATTAGGTATATTAAATTCGTCTTAGTGAATCCCACGAGCTGCAAGGGAGGATGCAGGTCAGCCCCAGCAGAGCCCTGCATGCTGAGGTAAGGCACCATAGTACCCGTGGGAGCCCGATCCCGGGGCGGTTGGCACGCTTGCGACTAAGCTCGCCCTTAGCCATGCATCCATTGGCACGGCAGACCGTGGATTGGCGGAGAGGAAGGGAAAGGATAGAGAAGAAAGGAAAGAGCAGGAAAGGAAATGCGGATTGGGGGGGGGGTTACCAGATTCGGAATAAATATTTATAAATCCATACATATACTTATTTCGATGCGGGGATGGAACCCGCGACCATTGACTCCGCGGGCGGAGGGCTCCGTCACTGAGCCAATCGGTCGTTTTTAATTTAGTGTACAATAAATATTTTTTTTTATTTTAAATTAATGAGTATATGGAGTATATTGACGAGATACCCAGATTTGGGTACCGTACCATAGTTCTAATACATATATTTAAGTGGATACCGTAGTTCTAATACATATATTTAAGCGTCGAAACCGCAACCATTGACCCCGAAAGCAGTAGTTACGTCACTGAATCAATTAGGTGGTCGAATTAAAATGGTTAATTTGTTTTATTAGAATAAATTTATTGTTACGTACGAGCTATGGAGAGAGCTATGCTTAGAGTTTCTCTGGTAGATTTGATTCGGAATGAACAAATCCACCAGAGAACTAAAGTCACCGACATAGCCTTTCGAATTAGCGAACGAAAATGGCGGTGAGCTGGTCACGTTTGTCAGAGATCCGGCAATCGTTGGAGCAGATGAGTGCTGTAGTGGAGACCGCGTCTCGGTAAACGTAATGTGGGACGCCCCCTGGATAGACGGTGCGACCATCTGCGCAGGGCGGCTGGCAGAAACTGGATGCGTGAAGCCGAAGATGGGGCTAGGTGGCGCTTCTTGGGGGAGGCCTATGTCCAGCAGTGGACTGCTGCTGGTTGTTAATTGATTGTTTGTTACGTAATCGATTAAAATAATCCGTTTTAGTGAAGCAAACGTCATAAGTAAACATATTATCGACATGTCCCTAAGGATAATCATTTTTATCATCCTTCTGCCCGGTCTGCATCCAATTTGCTTGTGAGCGCTCTCGGGTGGTTGCCACTACTAAGCTAATAGGAGCGGGTGCCATACACAAACTCATTACCCTCTGTATTAAAACAAAGGCAACTGCCGCTAACAAGTTAATTAAGCTGTTGCTTTTACAGGACGTATAGAACTTATTCTATCACATGCTGTTTAATTATTTTTAGATAATGCTTACACGACGTATTATTGTTGGTGTTGTAGCTGAATTGGATGGTAAACCGTTATCATAATTATAAATAATATATATGTTACGTGTGCAATATGTTACGTTTCGCGACGTAAAGCAAATGCCCGCCCGTAATGTTGGCAATACCGTCGTTCAAGCTGGTCGATTATTGGGTTGATGCGTTGATGGGACGTCCAGATGTCATAGCTAAAGCACTTCATTTTAGGGCATAAATAGGCCAGCAAGCTCGTTTTATAAGTCTACATTATATGCTTTTAATTTAGAAGTTGCCAGTGTCTATTCAGTTTACTGTCATTTTAAGAAGTAATAATTATTTATTAAAAACAAACAAACTCAGTGAACTATTCAGAATTCAAATAGTCGCGCGGCTGTCGGTACTATATACTCATTTACACCACACTACAAACGCAATTTGCGCTGTCGCACCCACTACACACCCACGCCACATCAAGACATAGTAAGGCGGTATACATAAAAACTTAGTTTAGTTTATATATGCGTAGCAAACAGTGTTAAATATTATGAGAGAAAAAAAATCTGTAAACTTAAGTTTGGAGCATTTAAATGTATTTTATCGTTAATATCATTTTCAGTATTTTTTTCGCAGGCTTAGCCAACAACTATTCATCTTCATATCGTTTTACAAACTGCTATGACGAGGGTAGCTCGTTAATCACGAGGCGATACTGAAACGTCACGCCGAATGGATTTTTACCGCCGTCCAAGGCAGAGTGAATAACTCAAAGAAATCGTATCTAAACCATATCTTTTTGCGTGATTTTTATTCATAATAATTCTTATTCAAATAATGCTGATATAAAACAAACAATTAAAGTTCTATTATGGTGTTAAAGCCACGGTAGTATGGCTCGTTCGGGGAAGTACCAAACCCCATACAGAATATTGGCGTCAATTTATAGTATTTACCGTACTACTGTACAGTAATTTGATTGCGTATATCGTACAGCAAGTGCAGGGATCCCAATTCCTTCCCCTTCCTTTAGTTTCTTCTCTCATTACTTCCTTCTCTACCCTTCTTATCAACATTCTTGTGCTGTGCTCTTAGTCCCGTAGATGATAATGTACGGCAGTGGTTGCTTACCATCAGGTAATTAGTACTCGTTTGTAGTTTTCATAAAAAAATCCGTATCATCCGCACTATAAATAAATATGAGAGATGACCTACTTCATTCATTCGGAGAACGCGAACGCGGTTTTAATTGCACCGGGATAAATATATTTATGACCTACAGGTCATTAATTTTCGAGTCTAGATATGCCGCCAATCCGCCATGGATATGCTTCACAACATTGCGAGTATTTCGTGCACAACAGTGGGACATATATATAAACCTCTAGGGAATAAATTGCATTTATAATACGTACGAATACACAATTGTTAACAAATTAAATCCAATTTTGATTACACAATTTATCGATCAAACGTCCCACTGAACTCCACGCTTCATATTCATAATACATCGTTCTAAGGTAGGTAAATGCAGCCCCTTTTCGCCTCTTCAACTATTGGATGTAAACATTCAGCACACGTAAACACACTTTCAGAGTCGGTATCGATTTTAAATCGAATAAATGTGCACGTGGAGCCTATCTTATGTAATAATTGAACTAAATCGAAACGATCACAATTTTCTTTCGTATTCATTTTTATCGTAATATAAATAATTTTATTTACGCTATACGATTTTGAAATCGTCTGCGTTATTATTTTAGTTACTTTTCGTGTTCTTAAAAGATATAAATTTAATGTGATGTGTGCAATGGATGGAATTTTCATTCAACATTAAAAAACTTTCTAATGTTTGTCACCGAAATTGAAAGAAAATGAGATGAGTAGTATAGAGTAATGACACAATATATGGACACTCAAAAAGTTTTACTTAGCTAAGATCCGCGACAAGACTTGTCGCGGATCTTAGCTAAGTAAAAATTTTTGACTGTCCACATAGTGATGAATTTCCGCAAAGTAACGCCTGACTCCATTAATAATGACACAATAGTAACACTGACTTTAAAATAGTATCGTAACGCATCAAATTACTAATAAATAAATAATTATTAAAATAGTTGGTTTATCCGTTGTTTTGCAGCCTTCGATGAACAATTAGAAAACAATTCGATGAAAAGTTAGAAACTTGCAAAATTTTACTTTTTTTTAAGAAAAATATTATTGTACTTTATTTTTCCAAGAAAACACTGAATCATTAGAGTTTTATCTGATTTTTTTTTTATATTCTAAAACAAAAAAGATAATTTAATCCAGATTACATTACCAGTCCTATATTAAAGGATGCGGCATATCGATTGTGATATAAATATTAAATGGACGAATAAATATATAGTTTCAAGGTCAATACTCATTATTCGACAAATATTTAGTACAAACAACTAAATGTGTCTAAGTTCAACTAAGAAAATTAAAAACATTAAATGTAATATTCTTTAAATAATGAAATTTCTTTCGAACATCAATAATAATTAATAGATTTCTCCTTTTTTCTTTATTCATTTATTTTGTTTGTTAGATATTTAGTTTTTATGTTGTTTGTTACTTTTATAAATATAGAATTCAGATGGGGATGACGTCGTTGTAGTTGCAGTTAAGGATTCTTTACCATATATAATAATATTTTGGAGTTAATGGTGTATTGTGCTACAGTTTTCTGTCATATAATTAAAAATGTAGTTTTAAGGAGGTTTTGCGTTGAGCGTTACAATAATTATGGTAGTTTTTAGCGGATTGGCTAGGAGAAATTCCCTGACATCTTTTCAGTATCCCTATTATTTTATAGTCTGATTCCGTAGAAGACAGTCGAAGACAGTCGTAAATAGTCCACTATTGAAAATTGACCTTTCTAATCAATAAGGAGTATTAATGACCGCTCAATCTTTATACACAGCGGACATATTTGCTATCTATTTAAATATAAACTAAAATCAATTACGATGCTTAATGTTTACAATTTCTTTGATATTAATAAAATCAATATTTTTTATTTCAAATGAAACAAAATGTTGAAATTTGTTTAATCAGATAATTATTTATAATTGTTGTTGTTGTTATACTATGTTATTCTTTCAAATAATTCTATGTAGATAGAATACATATAACTATTTGAAAGAATAATGTAGTCTTTTATAATTAATTGGCTTTTAATTATAACTCAATTAGTAAATATGGTAAACAAATTAACCAATAAAAACAGTAATATAGTGTGTGACCGCTTTTTATTAATTTATTAAGCCAATTTAACTGGTTCTAATAAATAATGAGGCTTAAATAATTATATTCTCTTTACTTTTTTTTTACACACGTAGCCCATATTCGAGTATGTCGGACGAATGTTAACCCGTCACGCTTATCCAATGCGGATTGGTGGGGCTACCAGACTCGGAATAAATGATTGTAGGTCATACATATATTTATTCCGATACGGGGATCGAACCCGCGACCAATGGCTCCGTGGGCGGAGGGCCCTGCCATTGAGCCAATCGGTCTTCTCTACTTATACTCTTGGAAATATTATTTGGACATATATTGCTTATGTAAAATGACTTTTATATTGAATACATAAATTGAAAAAATACAAATTTATATCACAATAAAAAAAAATATTCATATATTTTTGAATAATCATCTAAGGTTAGATTAAATTTGTTTTATTTATAAAACTTATTATATAATATAAAAATAAAACATTCTTGTATTATAATCTAAGTATTGTTGACATACATAAATCAAATTATTGCCATAAGAAAGAAATGCTCGCATTTTTCTCCTCAAATTATTATTGTAAAAGTAAACTGGTTTTCTTGTACATATAAGTAGACGTGTAACATTTCTGAGAGGAGGCAGTCGTTACGTCGTAGTTCTTGCGAGGAGCGTTACTGTAATTGCTTGGAAAGTTATGGCCTAGGCTGCGAGTAATTCAGTGTAACCTCTTATTTTCACTATTACTGACAAGGAAACTTTATTTAAATATTAAGCAAAAAGCAAATACTTTAATTAGAAAATATATATAATAGTTCCGCCATTATATTAGAACCGCACACTTCAAAAAGTCTAAAAATCCACATCTTGGGTTCGGTGTGAATTTGTAGACTTTTTTGAAGGATGCGGTTGGGTATAATTTGAAATATTTAAATTTATAACAAAAAAATACATGCTTAATACATATACATGCGTGTACTCACATGCACAAGCTTTACAACCATGAGCTATATGAGCTATACAATGAGCCGAACGTCACCAAACCATTAAGATTGAAGCCGTCATTGGGCTGGGCACGTGGTACTGATGGACGAGGCTAGAGTACCCAAACGCCTACTCGATGGCAAACCAGATGGTCTTAGAAGCCGCGGAAGGCCTAAGCTCAGGTGGCTAGATGGAGTCGAGGATGACTTAAAGGCAATCGGTGTGAGGGGCTGGAGGGAGAAAGCTAAACGAAGATCCGACTGGAAAAATTTACTGGACCAGGCTAAGGCCCACCCGCGGGTGTAATGCCTTTATGATGATGATGACTCACATGAACATACACACAAACACGCGTCGAATATTCCTTATTTGTTAGGTATAGATATCGCCGCCATTTTTATTTAACTTTACCGATATATTTTTTTTAGCAAATATTTATTGCAAAGAAAGTAAATGAGCATGATGATCACTTGATGGTAAGTGACCACCACCGTTTTTATGCGTTCGCGACATCAAAGGCGTCCCAAATACCTTGTCTGCCTTTTATGGACACATATATACGTCTCTAAAATACCATAATATCGTAATTGATCGGGTGCACCACGAAAGGTCGATCATATTTTCACCATTTTTGGAAAAAATCGCGACGAAATCTCACGGGGGTGGAATCAACAAAGTACTAAATAACATTGGATATTTTTACATTTTATAGACCATTCGCTTATTTTCATAATAAAACATTGTCCAAATGTCATATGTTGTCGAGTATCTTATCATTGCTATTAATGGTGAATACGCTTTCATTAATGCTCACCTGGACTTTTCCCGACAAGTTACATGAGTGACGTTGTGTTTTTATTTCATTATCAGTTATATTGTTTAATTATGGCGGCGTATTATGCAATATAATTCGATTAAGATATATAAGTGGAGTGATATGAAATAAATGCGCGTATTGTGAATTTCAAGTTGACTGAATAAGTCCATGGAAGGTTTTAGTAGAACAGCAACCATTTAATCAAGACGGAACGTGACAATTAAACTAGTACGTACATTCGAAGATATTTGATAGTATTATATTATACTTGATACTTGCATAATATAATAGTTATGACTGATTGCCATCAAACAATACAAAGTGTGTTGCCTGATGGTAAGTAAACACTGCCGCCTGTGAACACCTGCAGTACTACAGGTATTGATGCGTCGCATACCTAAGGTTTAGGAAGTGAATAATAAAAGGGAAAAAAGGTAGTAATGGGAGAGGGAAAAAAGTAATTGGACGGGGAGAAAAAATAAAGGAAGTTGAAAAAATCGGACCTCCTAATCCCTAAAAAATCGAGCTTTGCATGTTTTTACTAATTAAGATTACGTATTTATTAAATTGTCCTCGCTTTAGTCTTTTTCGGTGTTTTACAACCAAGAAACAATATTAACATTATGTAAGTGCCAGCTGTGAAGTAATTCTATGCGATTCTGGCTAGTTGCCAAATACGAAGTATGCTAGTACCGTAGTATTCTTTTGTAGTGTTATGCGCTGACGTGACTGACTTAATATCACAATGGTGCTTTAGTTTTAAAGTTTTATGAGTAAAAAGAAATATTATTATTATTTATTTATTTATTTTTAATACTTTTGTTATTTTTCAATATCTGTTACAAAAAAGGCTTCAGTTCAATTTTTTATGATGATTTAAGTGGCTCAATGGCAAAGAGCAATAATTGCAGGTTCGACAACCCTAAATATACATTTGTATGGTCTACAATATTTATTTTAACTCTGGGTGCCTCAATAATTTGTTTTGAATAGGTGTGGGGAGTTCAACGTTCATTATTCCAGAAATGGGGAGGCCTGCTCTTCCACATTTCTGGACGAATGGTTTTAAGAAGGAAAATTAAATTAGACAACTGATTATGTTCATCGTACGAAATAACACTTGCACTTCGTTGTAACGAAAAAATAATGTAATTGAACTAATTGACAGTTTGTGTAATTATTGATTCTTGTCCTATAATACCATCAGTAAATTAGTGACATAATATGAAACATATAAAACTTAACTTGTACCATGTAATTCAATTGTAATTTATCCTTATCCCACTCAAAGTTAGTTTAATAAAATAAATCAGATACAAATGATAAAGAAACTATTTTTGAAAGTTTTTACGATGAAAATGAAATGTAGGTCTATTCCATTTAAGATGTATGTTTATTTATAATAAAGTTAATTACTACAAGGAAAAGATGACTTGTTAGTTAATTTTAAAATAATTATAAAGAGAATAGTAAGAATAGTAAAAAATAATCTTGAACAAATTGCTTATTTTCATATTTATTTCTTATAGTGTTTTACCGTTAAACGCAAAGCTTTCAATAAATAATGTAATTCTCAACAATTACTTTATTAATTATTTTATTTTACGCATATAAATATTAATATGTTAATTGGATAATACATTAAATGTTTTGAAAAATATCCGTAGGTTTCTTAGTTCTATAGAAGTTAAAAAAAAATAATTAAAGTTCAGGAAGCTGCTAGAAATCAAAATCACTTTCATGTCGTTATTCCGACGCCAATTGCTTGAAATTTATTAAGGTCGACCCTAAACATTGAGCACAGGAAATTTCACTAAAGCTTTTCATAGTTTCAGTTTAATATATTGATATTATCCAATTATCAATTGTTTTTATTTTTAATGATATATGAACAGGATATTTATAAAATATTAATAATATAAGTTTCATATTTATTACATGATTAAGTTGTTTTTAATTGTATGTGTATTTTATTTATATATATATATATATATATATATATATATATATATATATATATATATATATATATATATATATATATATATATATATATATATATATATATATGTATTGTATGTGTATTTCTGCCAGCCGCCCTGCGCAGATCGTCGCACATTCTAGCCGTAGGGCGTCCCACACTACGTTTACCGAGACGCAGTCTCCACTCCAGTGCTCGTCTGATCCAACGATTGTTGGATCTCCGATAAACGTAACTAGCCCATTGCCACTCTAGTTTGCTAATTCGGAAGGCTATGTCGGTGACTTTTTCTTAGGTGTTTCTAGTTCTTAGGCGGAGTTGTTCATTCTGAATCATATCTACCTGAGAAACTCCGAGCATTGCTGTCTCCATAGCTCTCTGAGCGACTCTGAGCTTGTAAAGCAGACGAACTGCGCCGGGCGGCTGGCAGAAAGTGGATGCGTGAAGCCGAAGATCGGGCTAAGTGGCGCTTCTTGGGGGAGGCCTAATGGCCAGCGTTGCCGGCCTTGATAATACCTAATTCCGATCTTGATTTTTTTTATGTTTTATCTTGATTTTTTACAAATTATTAGATATGTTATGGTTTGTTGAGTTACTATATTAATATTAAAGTCGTTGGTTGTAATTTTATTTTCGTATATTTTTTATTTTATTTTTATTTTTTTGTGCTTGTTTTTTTGCTACGGTTTTGCTATTTTATTAATTTGAATAAAGAGTAAAAAAGAAGGGAAAGGCTAATAAAGGAAATGAAAATGCTTATTAGACAAAGCGTAAAGTAAAAAAATAAAAAAAAATAATAAAAAGCCACGTAGTATCACAAATACTTCCGTGATTGTCACCAGCCAAAAGCTGATTACTTAATCTATTTTTTAAAAGGAAACATTAATCCTGTTAAAGCTTCTATGTGTTCATACTATGCCTAAAGAAATTACCGCCGTTTTAATAACTTGCCATCAAAGACATGGATGGATGGAACATTTCCTCTTTGTTATGGTAATTTTACATCATGTTTGATAAAGTAGGTCACGTCATGTACATAAAACCTTTTATGTAAGCAAAGGGTACAGAGTATCTTCTGTACTACTATTAAAGTAAAATAATACAATGATGCGTATGGATACATACAGTTTAGTTACATATATTACGACTATATATGTATGTATAATGATATGTTATCATTATTAATGGAGTCAGGCGTTACTTTGCGGAAATCCATCGCTATATGGACAGTCAAAAGTTTTACTTAGCTAATATCCGCGACAAGCAAAACAATAACAGAAAATTAATAATGTGTGTTTTTCTGTTGGATTAAGTGGATTTATTTGGAACTTAAACCAAATGCTTAAACCAAACTTAAAATGATGGCCGATTTTCGGTAAGGTTTTGGTTCACTTTATACAAATTGTCTGCAGTAAATTTCGAAATATTTAATTTTTTATTCTCTTTTTGATTTTTACGTTGGAAGGAATAGAACGGTTAAATTGGGTTGAACAGCAGTAGGAAGCTTTGTCAAGTCTTTAAGTAGCACTTACTTTAGAGCTTGAAGACGAAAATCTTTGACCAATGCATCCTGCCTGTGCTATGTTTTGGTGTTGAAACGTGAATAGGTATAGTCCGTCTACTTTATAGACTTAGAGTCGCTCTGAGTCGCATGGAC
The DNA here is from genome assembly GCA_031353405.1 of Baronia brevicornis. Lineage (NCBI taxonomy): Eukaryota > Metazoa > Arthropoda > Insecta > Lepidoptera > Papilionidae > Baronia > Baronia brevicornis. The sequence goes on along the minus strand of JASFAT010000344.1, from coordinate 150,473 downwards.
TAAGTTCGGAATTTCTTTTGTACATATGGTTCGAAATGAAGAAAAACACTGAAAACCCAAAGCTACTGACGTAGTTCTGTGTGAGCAAATTGAAGTGATTATATTCAACGCGGTTTTATGAATATTGAAGTGACAATCGTTAAATTATTCGAAAAAATTTTGGAGTAATTGAGTCCACTTCACAAGATGGCGTCTTCGAACAATCGCCCTCGCGCCAAATGAGACTATGATCTCTGGTGGTAGCTGGCACAGACTAAGGATATATCAGAATATGCAGCGTCTCATGAACGTTACGTACGTAGATAGAGCTTATATCCCTTAAGTACCAGAAAATATGAAGATAAAAACATCCACATTATAACACTTTTGTTATGTACTTATAACTTAAAATACATTTTTCTATAGGCGAAACTGAAAACATTTTTGTCTCAATTTATAGAACAAGTAACAACTTTACACAAATCAAAGTTTCTAGTCTTTTTCTATGTTAAATTCAAGACTAGATAAGAAAAAATGAAGATTATTTTAAATTGAATAATATCAAAATGATGTCCTTTATGCAGTTTTATCTCAATTCATAACGCTGCAATATCCCTGAAGTTATCCTTTTTTTACATTTAAATCTTCATTTGATACTGAGGAGACGAAATTCGAAACCGAAAATTCATTCGATATAACACTCAGCCCTAAGCCTCGTTTAGCTTTGACGACTCTGAATTAGTTTTTATTGCCTTTGTATCTAGGGATCCATAACAACTAGCAAAAGTAAACATAACACTGGACTGTCCTTTGAAGGTATCCACATCGTTTGTGATTAAACTGCAACTCGACTGGGTAGCGTTCTGCATGTGCTAAACGTATTTCTGTGGGTTTAATTTTACTATTGAACTTCTGACGTTAAGCATAATTTGAATGTTTAACAATACTTCTAGGAACAAAATAATGCCTTTAATCACATAACAAAAATATTTGTTAAAACAGCATTTTATTTCTTGTTAATGAAAAGATAGGCAAATGAGCAAGCGGTTCATCTGTCGAAGATACAGGCAGGAGAAGGAGGAAGTAAGAAAAGGAAGTAAGATAACTAAGACAAATAAGAACGGAGGAGCGGAAGATCACGGACTGAGGGAGATAAAAGTGGCCTTCTTTATTACTTTCAATTTTTTTTGCTACATAATAAAAATGAAATTGTTATTTAGCGTTGTGTATAAATAAATAAACATTTTACCATCAAATAATGTTTATATATTAAATAATGTTTATACATAAAATAATATTATATAATGGCTAGATTTAAAAAAAAGTTTGTTTTGTGATATATCATATAATAACGAAAAATATACGGGTCCCAAAGGTGACGCAACAAACTAACTTGACTCATTTCTCTTCAATTTTCTCCGGTTTAGAAGAAAATATCCAATTATTTAAAAGGAATTCTTTAAATGGGATTTGTGCAAGTCCCGTGTTTAGGATTTTACAATTCTGTTATGCGAATGAATGAATCAATATAAAATTCAGGCAGCACTCCCTTTCAGAGATTTTATTTGGATGCGTCCTTTTATTTTAGGAAGAGGAATCTGAGTAAAGTTCCTACTTAAAGTAAGTAAGCGACAATAATGTAATTGGTTAGGGTTTACGATTATTATAGAATGCCTCAACATTTTTTTTTTCACCTATTATTGGACTACTCATCTAATACATTTTTTCAAGCGTAGACTCTTAGCTTAGTTGAAGTGTTTAACAAGAATACTTGTATTGTTAATATAATGGTTACTTTAATTAAAAAAGAAAACTATAAATAAACCATGATGGTGCGGATTGCAGGAGAAAAGGTCGAGCAAGTGAATGAGTTTTTACATTTGGGGTCATTGCTTCTCAAAGCTGGTAATCAGCTTAATGGAGCCCTGCACTCCTTTATGAAAAGTCAGAATGTATCTAAAACGGCCCGCCTGGCGGTTCATCGAGGAATGCTTATTCCGACTCTGATGTACAGTAGTGAAAGTTGGGTTTGGCAGAAGATTCATGAAAGCAAACTGAATGCAGTGGAAATGAGGGCATTAAGAAATATGTGTGGGATAATTTTGAATGATAGAATAAGAAATGAAGATATAAGAGCGATATAATGAAAAAGAATATCATTGTCATGTCAATTTAGTATTTCCGTAAATACGACAAATCAAGTGTTTGGATTAGCGATTTTTTGCATTGGACGCTTTTAGTTCTGTATCGAGCGAATGAGGCCGCAGGGATCCTTTTTTCATGGCATTAATACTTTTATGCACCAGTCGCTTTGATCGTAAATCGTTTTGATTTTATTTACATCATACAACTGTATTAAAAACGTTACGGATACCCTGCCGCCCTAGGGTGGACGGCGGACTACGGACGACGGCGGCTATGTCGGACTCCGCATGTGCGCGTCTACCGGCTAAAATTCCACGACGGCCGCCATTGGCACCAAGGAAGAGTCCCGGGATCTCTTAAAGAACTGCTTCTGCCGGGGCTCCTTCGGCGCCTGGCTCACTAAGCCCATCTCGAGGGTTGCAAGAAGTCATAGCCTAATGTTTTTATTTATTTTTGTGTACCGCGATACGACGATTAACACGTATTTGTGGCCACTTTGAAAAAAAAGTTGAGTATCTATGCTATAAACTATATAAAAACATAGGATAGCTATGTTTGGATCTAGTTTAATGATAACTTGGTTTTTCATATATTTTGTACATCCATATGTATTACTTCACAATAAATACGTTGTTGTGAGAAAAATGTCTACTTGATTGTGATAAGTCATGAAGAATCGCAACATATCTTTACTGGTTATTTAAGGCAGCAATGGTTTGAAGTTTTTGTTAGCCCGGTAAAGGTATTTATTATAAGTATCATCCACAAAATTGGTTCATTTGTCTACTTGTAGCTAGCTCCCTTAAGGTCGTTATATACGACGGGGTTTTATGAATATTGCCTTGGTAATGATGCAAATTTTTAAGCATATTATCAATTTGCATTTTGTGGCTGAACTACCTTTATTTTTCTCTAAAATCCTGCATATTCATATATGTATATAGGGTACTTTAGAAAATGAAGGCTTTAATGTTACCAACTCGTTAAACTGTTTTTTTTTCTTAAAGCAAAATATTTCAGGGATTTTTGTATCTTTACCGCCTCTGTTTATTTTGCGGCATTTTCCTCTTTTGAGTTTTCTCTATACCTTATGACTTCATTGTTTTTTTTAATATTTAAATATTTATATAAAATCAACAACATTTGGAGATAAAAGAAGGTAAGAGCAAATTGTCGTGTCGTGACAAAAGTTGAGAAAGAGATGCTTAGATGGTATGGGCATATAGAGAGGACGGATGAAAGATGACTGACAAAAGAAATTTACGTTGCGGATTTGGATGGAAGGGTGAGTAGGGAAATTCTTAGAAAAACATACCTTGACCAAATTGCTGAAGTTTTTAAGAAAGGTCAGGTCAAGGGTATCGTTAACCGACGAGCTTGTATGAAGAGAGTGGTGAGCGTGGAGGAAGCAAGGAAAGTATACCAAGATCGTAGCAGATGTAGATCTGTGTCGGCGTGACAATATGTATATATGTATGTGACTTGAAAAACTTTAATTGCTGTGAAAATACATTAAAAATACATCAAATATTACATAATGCCAGTATTAGATAGTAGTGATAATCTCTATTAGCGATAATCGCTATTAGGGATAAGATCGCCATTTGTATATAAATACTACAATCAATAATTGTATAACTTTGTTTTTGGGTACAATAAAGAATATCTATCTATCTATATTCTTCAACACTACACGTTTTAGTACGATACAACACTTAAAGCTTCATCCCTACCATTAGAATGAGTGGCGATCGAGTACAAAGCGGTTTTGTTCGTTTGTCTTCCTATCCCATAAAATATACTATTACGTTCCAAATAATTAGTTAAGTTCCAAATAAATCCACTTCATCCAGCAGAAAAACACACATTATTAATTTTCTGTTATTGTTTTCCTTGTCGCGGATCTTAGCTAAGTAAAACTTTTGACTGTCCACATAGTGATGGATTTCCGCAAAGTAACGCCTGACTTCATTAATAACCTACCGTTCAGAATAGCAAATCGAATGTGGGTCAGTCACATGTAAGTATCCCGCGGGCGCGGGTACAAACTAATTTAATGCGATTGAGCTGGTTCGTATTTGTATTGGTGCTCTTATATTAAGTTGGTTGTCGGCATTTGTTGATCGCAAACGTTGTACGGGTCTTAATTAAAAACGTTTAAGTGTTATTGACATAAAACAGGAAATAGGTTTCCTTTTTTAATTCATACATACGCTTTACTTATACATATTTATATGTCTTGTCCAAATTTTCAATCGTTTCGTTCTTTTTATTCATCTAATCAAAAGTTCAAATACATTTTTTTTAATTTCTAATTTATGACACTTGATATTAATACAATGTTTTCAAATATTAATGCATTAATGAAATTTAATTAATTAATCTTAGTTTTATATGGAAAAATAATCTCTTATATAAGATATTTAGCAGGATTTATGCAGGATGAAGCGTGTAGATCACTGGATAAAAGTGGGAATTGACTTTAAAACAATTATTTATTAAATTATTATTACATGTTTTTAGTTCTTTGACCCATGAGAAATGCTTTATAGATACTGTTCGCCTGAGGGATGCCGGAGGGATATGTTGAACTTCTTATACCAACTATATATCCCTTGGGTGTTCCTTCGCGTCACATCGGGGTCACGGAAAACCATATCTGATATGCGTAACTCTGACGATCCGCCTCAGGTTTTACTCCCACTTCGTCAAAAGAATACCCCAGAACACTTAGGGCGCTCTTCAGCTCGGGACCTAAGTGAGTATTAAAGCAATATCATTCTTTACTTAGATGCAATGATTGCCTACCTGTTCCAAAAATTATTGTTTTTAGTTCCATTAATAATTTTTTTTATTGTATTAATACATTTGGAGAACTATTTGTTTTACTAAATAAAATACACATTTTTATTTAATTAATATTACAGACAAATTATTGTTAACGCTGCGTGCAACTGTGTCGTGTCGAAAGCTCGTTCAGAAACAACCAACACTAGTAAAATGTATGTGACCGCGAATGCATGTAAAATATGAAAGTACAATTAATATTGCTAGATAATTATACTAGTGTTCCAAATAGTGCAATGGCAATACGTTTTGAGCGCTAAGGTTTCAAATTCCAAATCAGCCCCAGAGTCTTTTAGTCAGTCCTTTATTTTGTGGTATGTTGCCAGTGAGTCGCTGGAAAAGAAATATTATAGATAACTAACTGCAAATATGCATGGGCTATTCAAGTGATGGTAACCGTGATGGTAAAATATGTAATCTAAATACAATATTATATCAATTTAATATTATCCATAACCTCATTAGGTATGCTTTGCACCAGAGGACGAATTTTGGTATCTAATATAATATAATGGTATAATTAAGCTCATAGTGAAACGTAAATGTATATATGTGTCTTTATCAATAAAAAGATCAATATTCATTTGTCGTACAGGTATTTTTAATGTCCCACGGACCCTTCCACTTCCACACTCCGACCCTCCTGGAGGATATTCTGGAGGAACGGACATTAACCCACCACACTTATCCAATTGGGGGTAATCAGACTCGGAATAAATATCTATAGGCCATACTTACATACGTATATGCATCTATTTATCCTGATGCGGGGGTCGAAATAGCGATCATTGCCTGCATTGGTCGAAATAGCGGGAGCCCTGCCACTGCGCTAATTGGTCGTCAAGTAAGTTTTACTTGCATATATAGGAATATGCGTGAAAAATATTTGTGTACAAAAAATATCTTCTACAATACAAACCTAAAGGATTATCTTATGAATAGCTAGCTCAATTTATAAAAAAAAGTAAACGTATAGATAATGTATTTTTGTCTAATTAAATATGAATAATTGTGTTTTAAATTGAGTATAATATCATAAATCGCATGAAATAAAAAATATGTTTTGATAAATTAATTATTATAAATCTGACCCAGAATCAGTGTCGCGACAAAATTCAATGTCCTGTAGGAAAACTTCAATAAAAATCGGCATTAATGCTCGCGCTATTTTATTGTTCGGAAGACATTTAGCCGCCGTAAAAACCGACCCGTTGCCTAGAAGATGTTCATTAAAATGGTTTTACGATCTCTTTATTAATCTGCCATGGATTTTTATGTACTTATACATATTGTGATAGGATTACAAACTATATATGTAGCAAACTGAGTGTCATTGATGAGATATTTATTTTTAGAAATGAAATAAACATTTTAAATGATGTATATAGTTAGCGAACATTGGCCTCCTTCAAACGAGAGGAGTGTTGCGGTAATTGTCACTATTCTCGGGTGAATCGATTGAAATAGGTTTAATTTTTAGGTAAACGCTTTGTATGGCACCGACGGGAAGAAATGGAGCTTTTCTTTTCCGAGGACCACAATAAACTTAGGACTTAAAGTTTATGACAAATATATCAGAATATCTAGAAAATATGTTTCGAAACGATTGTGTCTTTTTTTGTTTACTGGTGCCTGTTATAAAACAATGAAAATAAAATACATGGAATGAATAAATAACATTTAATAAACGCTTTAAATAACGATAAATTAAAAACCGATTTTGTTATAAAACCCGAAAAATCGCATAAAATTAAAACCCTGGCGTAATAAGTTGCTTATTATTATTTATTCCCAAGTGAAACGAAATTAATTATTGTTTTATTGTTTAACATACATAAATAAGATAAAACTAGTATTTTAAACGTTAAAAATGACTATGCTTCCAAGCTATTATAGCTATATATATATATATATATATATATACATATATATAGATATAGATATATATATATATATATATATATATAGATATATATATATATATAGATATATATATATATATATATATATATATATATATATACGACGACGACCGATTGGCTCAGTGGCGGGACCCTCCGCCCGCGGAGTCAATGGTCGCGGGTTCGATTCCCGCATCGGAATAAATATTTATATGGATTTATAAATGTTTATTCCGAGTCTGGTAACCCCCCCAATCCGTATTTCCTTTCCTGCTCTTTCCTTTCCTCTCTATCCCTTCCTTTCCTCTCCGCCAATCCACGGTCTGCCGTGCCAATGGATGCGTGGCTAGGGGCGAGCCTAGTCGTAATCGTGCCGATCGTCCCGGGGTCGGGCTCCCCCGGGGACTATGGTGCCTTACCTCAGCATGCAGGGCTCTGCTGGGGCTGACCTCCATCCTCCCTTTCGGCTCGTGGGATTCACTAAGACGAATTTAATATACCTAATTTGTCGAAAATGACGGCGACGTGGTTCGCCACCCGTCACGTCCTGATTCTCACGAGGGCGAAAAGCCACCAATGACGAGCCGTTTCGCTGCGATAAATGGCAGCTTAGCTTCCTTTTCAGTAAACGTTAGTTATCTTAAAAACCAACCCGAAGCCACATTTCGTTTATGAGTACAATTAAAAAAAAGATAAAAATGTCATCGTTTTCCTCACTTCCTTTATAGCGTTATTTATTTCCGATATTATATAGCGTCCCAAAATAATATCATGTTATTGTATTTTCTGATTTCATTTCTATCCTATTTAGTTACAGAAATATTATTTCCAAGAAAATCTTACCTTACAGACAATTATTTCTTCCTTATCTCTCTAAGCTCATCGGTAAAAGAAACCTAAATATCTTCCAATACTTTTAATGTTTCAAAATAATATAGCAAAATAATTCTATGTAAGCTTTTAATGTACCCTTTATAAAGAAATGATATATTTAAGGTAATTAAATTAAAGCGTGGTGATAAAAAAGCAGAACGTAGCCATAGAATGAATTTTTCTTACAAACCGTATCAATATATGTGTGTATACATTAACATTTAGTGTTAAATTATCTAATTCAAATGACTGCATTTGTCCATCCATATCCAAGTTTTGTGTTTTTGGTTTATTTTTTAATATATTGAAGATCTTTTACTAAGATTCCTTTGGTTTTGATCCCATACAATAACATTCTTTCTTAAATTATTCCAAAAAAAATAAACAAGATATATTTAAACTGAGTGTAAGACTCGCTAACGACACTTTACTTAGATTAAAGGTTCAACGTACATACGTGACTTTCCCTACTTTGTCACTTGGGACATAAAATTTACATAATATCAACGGAAGTGCTCCTACTATAATCTTAATGGACTCTCTTTAAACTTAATTACATAAAATCCTTGATTGAGGAGACTTATTACAAGTTTTACAATTCTGAGCACAATATTAAATAAAAATATTGCATAGATGAGCTTTACCGGACGTAGGCGTCATCAATGCTAGAAATATTTGCCTATATTAGGACAGCAAATTAGATAATTTGAGATGCCGGGCTTTGTATTTTGCACCAGTAACGCTGCTTTCAAGAACTGGCTCAGAATTTTTATTCCTAACTTTAATTGTAGGATAATTTAGTAAAACAATAATTCTTATTGTAAAATATAATTAATCATTTGCTGCAAAATTAAACGTTACCGAAATTACATGTTCTTGAAAACTTTCAATAAGTAGGAGGTAATCAATTTAAAAATGTTTTCTCAGATTCATCTTCGTTTTTATCTCTTATTCTCAGTTACAATGTTATACACAACGTGTTCTATACAGAAAGAGGGGAGAAATACAAATGAAACGATAAAAAAAAACAAAATATAGAAAATACGTAAAATTTTTAAATTCAAATACTTCATTTATATTTTCTTGTTACAACGTGTATATAAACAATATTTTAGTCACTTACTGTATAACTTTATTTTTAAGAATATATCTATGAATATATCTTGTCTCCAAATAAATACAGCAAGAAATATATGCATTGAACGATGCATATATCCTTATTGTAAAATATATTTTCATGTAACATGCTATCAAAATATATCCAAATGTTTATTGATTACATTAAGTACTTTATGTATTCATAAAATCTAAATATGATTTGTTGCGTTAAGGAAAAATTTGACTAACGTTATCAAATTCATTTTCGTAATATTTGGTTATCATAGAGTAGGCTTTTATTTTTTTATCTATGCTGTAAGTGCTCCTCTAATCAATACATGTAAATATAAAAATATATTTTGTGTTCATGATATTATTATTAAAAATACTACTCAAACGTCGGTGACGACTTTTATGAGAATTTGGAATTTCCCATAGCATTTCATGCTACAGCATTAATTTACTATATCATTAAAGAGCTTTAATACAATTTTTATGATAGTAGCACAAAAATTAACATAATATATTATACATTATACATACAAAATTAAATTGTTAAGCTATCATTATTTTTTTTCAAGTTTAGCAAACACAAACATGTGTATGTGTTTGTGTGACGGCTAGTGAGATGGCTATAAGTATAAAACGTTTTACTATATCTTAATTATTTAAATATACAGTTCTCCTTGTACGCAACTATATTTTCAAAAAGATAAATACCGGTTTCAGTGAACTTTATAAAAAGTTGGATAGGTTTATCGCAAGCACGGATTTGTTAATGGAGTTATCTTGTCAAGGACTTTTACTAAATGGATTTTAAAGGCTGTTCGCAAAAAAGTTTTCATTTTCTATATACACAATTAGTCTTATGTTTACACTTCGAATGTATTAATATATTGTATGTCATTGAATTTTTGTAGTAAGATAAAAATAAGAATATAACAAAAATTGCGCTATACTTTTAGATAACGTGTCTTAAAATTACTTTGTTATACAAGATTATCTGCAAGAAAACATCTTCCGTCTAATAAGTGGTAGATTATTCAGAATCCACTCATTTCTTTAAGGATTTATCTAAGCAATACAAAGCGCCCACATCCTTTAACCGCTAGAGTTAAATTCATATGCTACCAACTTTTCAAGCTTTTTTTATTTAAGTAATTTAACTGCGTTCTCTTAAATTAATTGACCAACGTATAGTTATGTAATGTGTAAATATTCAAGCGGCGGACCTTGGTTGCTGAATTTTTCTTACACATTTCACATTTTACATTCGTATACATCTAGTTAAAATTCTTTGAGGCAAATGTATTGCAATTATGTAGTACTATATGCAGAGATTCTCTTTGTTCGTTAATAATAAGCACTTCATTTACTGAACAATAAGGGATCAATTGTGGGTTACTGCAGTTCTGTATTAACATTCAGTTTAGAGACCTTTAGCCGGATAAGATAAGCCATAATGCCAGACATTTCGCACTGATACGCCGCAATCCATTACCGTCTTATTACTATAAATGAGTGTATACATTTTCCTTGGGATGGCTACAATACCACCATTCTTTCTTCAGAGTATCGCCTTCCTTTGTTGAGATACTATGTTCGCATGTAAAATATTTATATTCAATGTCTCTCTTAGATTCTTAACAACCATAAAAAGGTTCTTTATGAATAATGATATAAAAAATAAATTAAATATTAATAAGTGGTGTTTTTTTATGAAATATTTGATAGTCCTAACATCCAACATTACGTTAGAAGAGGCTCGTATTCATCCTAATATTGATTTAATGGTAAAAAAGAATACAAATGAAGCAAATTATTCCGTGGAATTCGAGACTTAATTTCCTAAACGCAGAGCAATTGAAGGAACGTCTTTGTTTACATTTTGGAATAAGAATGAAATTTCACAGAAAGGAATCACGTAGGCGCAATTTGGGTACTACGTAGAATTTTGACGGTCTGTTTATATAAATAGTCAAAATGAACATATTAATTATAGCATAATAGTGAGTTATTTTAGATAAAGAGGAACTATTTAAAACAAATTTAATACATATAGTCATGCCTGTCTCCCTGTAGGGTTAAGCAGAGACCACAGATCTCCATCCGCTACGATCCTGACACACCTTCCTTGCTTCCTTCACACTCATCCATCTTTTTATCTATCCTTCTTCTCACATTTATTGTAGCGAAACGGTTCTCCGTTCGTCGCTTCTCGCCCTCGTAGAAATCAGGAAGTGACGGGTGGCGAACCACGTCGCCGTCAGTTTTTAACGAATTAGGTGTATTAAGATTCGTCGTCATAGTGAATCCCACGAGCCGCTCCCTTGCGGTCATGAAGGTCAGCCCAAGCAGAGTCGCGCTTGCTGAAGTAAGGTACTATGGTACCCAGGAGAGCCCGATCCCGGGAAGGTCCGCACGCTTGCGACTAAGCTCATCCCTAGCCACGCATCCTTTGGCACGGTAGACCGTGGATTGGCGGAGAGGAAGAGAAAAGGATAGAGAAGAAAGCAAAAGGCAGGGTAAAGAAAAGATGGATTTAGACAGGATTATAGGGATATGATACTGCCGTAACGGAAGACGAGGATTGATACGGTAGTAGTTCAGGAGGTCGGAGAAACGTCCAGGGAAATATAGTCCCTGACCAAAATTAACAGATAAAGAAACAAATTTAATATATTATAAAAATAAGATTTTGTGTATCATAGGTGCATTATAAATGCTCAGAATGAATACCTCAGAATTATACCTCTTGAATCCAGGCTCAGAATGAATACCTCTTGGTAATACAAATATTTATTCTGATGCGGTAATCGGACACATACATAATCTTTTCAGAAAGCTATTGCTTCGCTACAACGCCATTTGGGTCATCAAAATATGTATGTCACAACAGTGTCAGTGACATTTTTATGGATTCCAGACTTAAGAATAATTGCGAATAGGTTGAATAACAGACTGAGTTAACATGTTTTAAAAAACAGTTTAATCAAATAAAAATCACTGTCATATGCACTTTCACTGCATCCAATGCTTTATAAAATAAATTTTGCTAAAATCAATAAGAAATGCAGTAGAAACTGGCGTAATAAAAACCAAAGACGAGCATCTTCTCATTCTTTATTGCTTAAGAGCCATTTACTGCATTTGATAAACTATAAAATCGAAAACTATAATATTACAATTTGAAATGATACTGGCAATCTAAAAATCTACTTCACAGTAAATATTATATTTCGTATTTGTATGCAGTCATACTGCAGATAAATGTTTCTTATGGTTTTTTTGTCAAACATTGTTTAAATTGTTATTTTTTTTGCGAATTCTCGTCCGGAGTATTGCCTTACTCTCAACGAAGATTGGCTTCCTTGTAGTAGATTCGCTATCGAACTTAGTGCGGGCAACGATGGCAGTCGTTAACCCAATCCTTTTTCTCCTTCCGTCACCCCCCATCCCTTTATCTTACATTCATCTCCCTCTCCCATCCAACATCGTTTCTTAATATAGACAATAATGGTTGTTAACAATTCCTATCATGTAACTCGATTCCTCGTTTGCCTACCTCATCTATAAAGATTTTATAAAAAACATTAAATATAATTTCAATACCATCAGCCTAATTATAAGAATTCGTACATTCATATGAGTAAATCTTGAAGGAACAACCAAAAACTGATTTTCTTTCATAGTTTGAGGTTTTTTATATAAACATTGTTACTTTAGGCATACAAAGAGGTACTTTCGGAGATAAATCTGGAGCTTGTCAAAAATCACTATCTTTATAAATATCTATTTATCTTTTTATTTATTCTACTATTATTTATATTTAACTCATATTTATATATAACTTCTTATATTTTTGCTTATAGTAATAAATTATTTCTATCATCTTGATGATTATGTATAACCAACCTAAATCAAATTATCTTTTTAACACTGTGTCCATCCAACAGTTGTCTGGAAGAAATCACTATTCCGGATAACTTGTTTGTATAATATACAAATATTACAATCAATAATTGTATAACTTTGTTTTTGGTGTACAATAAAGAATATATCTATCTAAATACGACGTATTCCATTGGATACGCTTAATATTCGAGTGAGAAGAAATGTTTTTTAGAGTTACGAATTCTAATAAGTAGGTCACCATTATGTAAAGTGGAATGGTTTGTTTAGTAAGTTCATTTTAGGTTTAAACCACGATTATTTCATTAAGCAGCAGTAACTCAGTTGGTAACCCTCGCCCTTACGATCTGAATGTCGTGAGTTCGTCGTATATTCTGCTAGATTATTGATGTGAACCATATCTTAGTACAGGCATTATTAGCTTAGTTGGAAAGGTTAATAAAAATTCTAGTAATATTAAAACCTTTGCTAGTAGTTTAATAAAAAAGTCTTTCACATTCATAGTATTTTTTATTTTTTTATTTTATCAAATCGTTCATATAACTAACTGCTGTAATTGTTCATTACTAGATAATGGCGTCCCTTAAAATTGAGTGACATACATATGTACGTTGCCGTCATCTCCACAGTTGGCGGGCGGAATGTAAATAGGTTACTACCCATTTACTCATATTTGCTTTGATAGTCGTCTTGCACAATACCCGAGGAAAAAATAGATAGCCCTATTCTATGCCGGGAAGCACACAATTTTTTTACATATTTTTTAATTATACTTTCATTTTGGCTATCGCGTGGTGTCAAATGTTCCATTTACCAGAAAATTGTCAATTCTATTAAGAAAATGAAATGGTTTTCGTCGTCAGAACATTCGTGCGGTCCAAGTAACAATTTACGCTCGATCAACATTAGGCAAATATTTAAAACCTTTTGGACCCTTTGGATCTTTAATGATATTGGTGTTTGTTGATTATTATTAAATTGTTTTTTGATGTTCAGCATCGCTATCCGTTTCTCAAGTTAATAGAAAATAAAACATTTTATTGAGTTGATATTTATTACGTAATGATTGTTTTTTAAACATATCATAAAATCGTCAAAAACTGTGAGGTAATTAAATTATAAAAAAATCATATGAATTATTTATTTTTACTTTATTACTTTACTAATTTAGTTGATTGCATATCATTAATGAACAATCATTAGAGAATTAACAATTCAGCTCAAGCAATGTGATTTAAAAGGATCAAATAAGAAAAACTTACTACATAAATATTGTAATGATCCAAAAAAACATGAGCCAGTGTTGATAGCAGTTTGAAATTGAAATTTAGTTTTTGTTCTTAGCTTTAGAGTTTTGAATTTTAATTAACTTTTAAATAGAATATTTTATTTCGTTACACAACGTTTGGTCGGTGACAGTATTGTAATTAGTTCGAACAAAAGTTTTTTCTTTGGTTAAGTTGTATAATTATTATGATAAAATTCTTTAATCTTTATGCTATTTTACAGACGTGTATGGAATGGAATAAGAATATCTTTTGATGTTAGAAAGTTGTATTTTTTCTACTCAACGTCAACGTCGTCGTCATTGCAATTATTCCGAATTTTTTCATTTCCACAAAAAAGTTATTAAAAATTCGAAAATAAACATATGATACCACAATATTCATATACAAAAAAGACAAGTAAAAGCGGGTATACGTTTTTAAAATTTTTGTTTATTTTTCATTCAAACTGCAGAATCACAGCTGCTGCAAAATATCACCGGTTTTGTAGAGTTTTTATTCGCAGCCTACGGCTTTCTGCTATGTCTAAAATTTACCCGTCCAAGTTGTCGAGAGAGATTGAAAAAAAGTGTACTGTAGGCGATGTGAATGTGATCGTAGACGCTTGAAATTTCTATGTACATCTTTTTTTAAATTACTAAACCTTTAATCGATTAAGATAATGAACTCATAAAAATTGGGCTTGTTTTCATTTATATACTCATTTCTTTCAGGTTAAGGCTTACATCAATCTTCTCTAAGATATGTTTTTAAGCATCACAGTGTGTACGCAAAACGAGAAACAATCTTTCTTTCTCTCCTTTGCTTTAGAAAAATAATCTGATATTATTCAAATGGAATACAAGAATACGAGACCTAAACAATAAAATTAGCGATATCAATATTATAATTAGGGAAAAAATCAGTTTTCCATCGATTTTCAAATATCTTGACGAGTTGGTTGTATGTGAATAAAATTTATTTACCAAGTGCGTATTTTTTATTTTTCCTTTTAAACATTATACCGTAGGCCTAGTACTGAAGCTATTGAGGAAAATAAATGATCCAATTTAGAGGGCAATCCTTTAAATAGACTGCCGCGTTTGCGGATAAAACTCATCCAATAAAGGCCTTGTTATTTAATGAGTCAATTTTTGTAGCATATTTTTAAATTCAGACAAATTGTTAACATGTTACAATAATTAATACTATATATATATATAAAATATATATATATATATATATATATATATATATATATATATATATATATATATATATATATATATATATGATATACGTTTGATCAACACTATTGGAAAATAATCGATACTTATCTCACAAATGTACACACAATTAAAGTTTTAAAGCAGTTTTATCCTAGAACGAACTTACAGGAAAAACACTCCCATACATCTAAATGATTTTTTCGACCAATCAATTTCGATAAATATTCTCAGTTTAAGAATAAATTTGCTTGCACATTGCTTACCTAATAATTATTGATATTGTGATCCGGAATTAGACCTGATTTGTTTTGAATTCGACTAATAGAGTAGTCAAATGGGTTTCATGTAAATAAACATAATGGTGTTTTATACAATATAGTTCGATAAAGGCGTATAAGTGAAGTGATATGAAATAAATGCGTGTATCGTAACTGTTTAAGTTGGCCGAAAAAGTCCATAGAAGTTTTGATAGTATAGCCACCATTTTATCAAGACGTAACATGAGAAGCTGACTTGTGACATTTCAAGAGATTTGATATTGTTGTATTTTACTTGACACTGGCATAATAGTTATAACTAATTGCCATTAAAGAAAAGAAATGTGGTAATAATAATACTACTAAATATTTCAAGATGTGTTTTTACTTGACTTTTTAGTAAGCCACAGATCCACACAAAAACTCTAGTTTTAGACAAAAACACACTATGTTCTCGTATACGCTCTCATATATAACCAATGATAAAAATATATATAGAAAAAACTTATTTATACCATTATTAATTTTTTTCATATAAAGATTTAAATTAGTATCTATATATGTAAAGCTATATAAAATACGGTTCCGCTTATGGAAATACAACTGACATTCATGAACGTTGTATGTATATATACGAGTATGTATGTTTTGACCTTATATCACATTTTATATTTCAGCTTGACAGGCGGCCCTAGGGATAGAAGCGAGTCCACTTGAAATTGACATGAAATTTGTAGGTCCCGAGCGGCTTTACGTTATTCATTGCGAAAATGAAACTCTAAAAAATGTAGGAGATGTACAAATTGTTTAAGTGTTACTTCGAAACATACGTATTCAAATCAACTTAAACTTCACATCATGACAATTTTTGCTAAGAAATAAATATTTCATTATAACTCATTTCAGATTATTTTGTTTTAATGGCAATTTATTATCTAATTAATATTAAGATTTTGGCATAGCTATTACAGTACGTCTTGTTTGGCAAACATATGTAAAAAAAAAATATACTCATCCGTTTTTGGATTGAACCGAACTTGTAGGCAATTATAATATTTAGGCCAATTTTTACTACAGAAAAATGCTTAATGCGGTAAAGGAAAATATCGTGAAGGAACCCATTTACTAGAGAGCATCTTCAAAAATTCTACTAATTCGGGTTTGAGTCCCACCTGTGCTCAATAGTCAAGCAGTGGACATATGTTAAATAACATTAACTGGTATTGCCAGGTAATAAAATGTTTTTAAAATAACACTAAGTTACTGTCAGATGTTAGAAAATAAATAAAAATATAATTCTTTAAAATATTTTTTGATAAATTAAAAACGACTTTAACACTCTTTTCACTTTCCTTTTTAATAATGATTAATCACATGATGGATTATTGTCAGGGGAGTCTATATGGCTGCAAATTTATTGCTTTTGGAAGGCGCACAATACCCAAAAGTAATGAAAATTCCATCTTAGGGGCTCTTCATAAATTACGTCATACGGTACGAGAGGGATAAGTCTTAATTATATTTAAATCTGTAAACTCCACAACAAAAACCATAAAATATGACTTAATTTATGATAGGCTTAGAGAAATAACGCACTCCAACAAAGTTCTAGCGTTCTAAAGAAATATGAAATATACATACATTCTTACAATAACAAAATAATACACTAAATAAGAACCTAATTGGTAGGGTGGCAAACTTATAAAGTCAATGTATGCTTGTCAATGGTTTGATTCCCGCATCGGTATAAATATATTTATGGTCTACGGGTAATTCTTTTAAGACTCCATGCCCAGCCAATCCACCTTAGGACAGTGTGGTAGGCTATTATTCATTCCTCTATCAGTTCTGATCAGTAATGCAACGTATACAGACAAACGGATTAAATTAACAATTTCCGCTCATTTTCCCATATTTACAGTTACAATATCTAGTCATGTTAGTGTGATATTTATCAACTAGTATTAGTACTCAGTAGTAAGAAGAGTATTGGATTCTACGTCATGTCGTCGTGAGACTATCATTACCATTCCAATCGAAACTAAAATGTATGTAAGGGTAAAATAAATTGATTCTGCTTCTGAATGTAATTTCTAAATATGTTGGATATTGTTTCTTTCGAGTTATTTTCAAATCGTATCGAAAAGTTCGTTTAATTGAATAATGGATAACTCGAACCAGAGCTTGCTTTCTGTATAATACTATAATATAAGCCTTTATTCAGATAAATACATTATATACTGTTATACATCGTCATCCTTGTTATCTGTTTGTCTAGTGATAAAGGCCTTATCCAACATTTTTCATTGACTCCTATCCCTGGTTCTCCTTATCCACAATTATCCTGCTATTTTTTTTATTTCGTCGTCCTATCTTTTTTATCTTCCGCGTCTCTTTCTAATCAATCGGTAATTGTTCTACTCCATTTCCTTTCTCCTCGAAGAGTATATCAAAATAAAGAGCTAAAATAATCAAATTAAAAAATAGTTTACTGTATATGCGAAAACAATTAATGTGCTAAATCGCACATTTATGCTCCTTAAATAATATTTCGAGAGATTTCTCGGATGAACTCGAACGAAATAGAACTTCATCATCAATATATAATTTGAATGTAATAAGAAGTAGAAAATTATGTTCATGTTCCTACACTGATCACTAAAGAGTAATATCGACTAAAATAGTGTAGTGAAAAGGTTGTGTCGACATTTCGAGATTCAAATATGTATTAAGAAGAACGGAATTTACTTTTTTAATGTTTTTTTTTAGAGATGTTTGTAGGTTTTTCCATGCTTTTTCCCATGCTTTTTCCCATGCTTTTTCAATGCGAATTGGAGAATTTAATATACGGATGTACTTAGTGAGGAAAAATAAAAATCAGAGAATCATATCACTTTCCATTAAAATATCATTTAATTATCTTTAGTTACTTAAATCTAATATACTTATATTAGGAATGAACTGATAACCATTGAAGTAAATTAGTGCTGGAATGGAGATCGTATCTCGGCAAATGTAGTGTGGGGACCCGTTCAAATGGACTGATGATTGGCGTAGTGCGGCTGGCAGAAATTGGGTGCGGGATGCTGAAGATCGGGTTAGGTGACTTGCTTTGAGGGAGCTTTATATCCAAAAGTGAATTGACACAGGCTAAAGATGATGAAGTTACTAACTAAATGTACATTTAGGCGTTTGATTGAATCCAAGAAGCATAACGAGAAACTCGGGCATTGACGCCAGGATAGCGGGCGAGAGCGCATTGTTCTCCCCACGAGCACACGCCGACAATCACGTTATTGTGAACAAGAGGGCCACCGGAGTCACCCTGGCACTGGTCGCGACCGCCGACGTCGATCCAACCGGAGCACAGCATGTTGTCGGTGACGACAGAACCCAATTCCGCGTAATTATGTCTACATTTTGCGTGATTCACTGTCCAAATCTGCACGTGACGCAGTTGTTCAGACGAAGTGCCGTAAACCTGAAATTAAAATAATATATAATAATCGAAGAGTTAATAATACATAAATAGAAAAAGTTCGTTTACTTCTGTAATAATAAAACCACTGCCTTTATAATTTTCGTAATACGAAGTATCATTATTGAATTTTTTGTGTTTGTCTATTAAACAGTTCGGTTGTTTGGGTACGGAAACATTTGAATTAATGTTTAATGACTAATATTTTCAATAGCAAAACACCAACATATTTTATGATAGTACCATACATACATACATACAAAAACACTATTTATATATCTTAATATATGAAGTCCCATAACTTACTGAAGTTTTACCCCATCCAATAGCCCATACAACTTCATTATCAGCGAGGTAATAGTTAGGTCCGGCAATACCAGCAGATCGAACATGATTATTAAAAGAAAATGTACTGGCAGATCGAAGAATAGCTATGTCGTTGTCCAAGGTACCAGTATCATAATTGGGATGGTTGATTATTTGATGCGTATTATGGACCGTACCCTCGCTATTCGCCCAAGTAGATCCAACTCGAATACGCCATTTACTGGCTGGGTCACCGCTGTAACATAACCAAGTATTAATTGTTGATTTTAACAGAACAAGTATGTATGTACATTACTTCTATATCCCTTTGTTAATTAAATTACAATTGTTTTGTTATTTCCTATGAATTCCACCAGATGGATTGCAGGGAACTTGTTAAATAATCGTCAATCTCCGAATTCCAACACATTAGCCAAGCCTAGAAATTACGCAATAACCAAATTTTAATTTGCATTAATTAATAAAATTTGTGACTAACAAAATAAACTTACTAACATGTTAATAGGGGTGGAGATATGAAATTATCGTTTTAGTATACTAGTCACTGCGAAATAAAATGAAACTTGTAAAGTGTCAGATTTCAGAGTAAAACTTTTTTCACACGAAAACTACAACATTCTAAATTTAAAAAAATATAACAGGAATGTATCTGTACAAATTGCCTTAGTCTAGATCCCCAGACTTCTATAGACTTAAGATCAATGAACTTCCAATTAGATAGTAGAAATGACAACGAAGGTAATTTACTATGATTAAACAAATATATATTATAATATGAAAAAAGTTATAATTTTTCGTTACGATATGATAATTTCATAGATTAATCCGTAATATTATAAATAAAATAACTCACTAGAAACAATGTGCGGCAGAGAGGATAGCCCTATTAGTGATAATGGTGCCACCGCATAACTGCCAATAGCTGAGTAAATCTGTGGAGTATAGCAACGATGCGGCATAGGGATACACATCAATTGTAGTGGCCGAACCGCCAACTATCCTCTGTTCTGATTTAGGGGCGGCTAAATTAATCAAAAAAAAAATATAATAAAAAATTCAATTTATATTTTGTACACAACAACATGGCTCTCCAAATTCAGTGTCGGTAAAGGTTTTCGGAGATACGACAACGGCTGAAGCAGACGGGCGCTGGAGTGGAGACCGTATTATGCCAAACGTTGTATGGAACACCCTCGGTCTTTTGCAGCGACGATCTGCGCAGGGAGACAGGCAGAAACCGGATGCGTAAAGCCGAAGATAAGGCATATTTCCAGCAGTGGATCTGTCGTAGGGTGATGATGATGATGATACTAAACATAAAAAAATTTTGAACTAGGAAGACTAATAATTATTAAATATAAACCGAACTGAAACAATTTAGGCGATTAATTATCAAAAATTCTTTCCAAATGCTAACCTATTTTATATAAGGAAATCCTATTCATATATATTCATAAATTCATAAGTTTCATACTTCTAGACTTTTAAACTTTGCCCAATTGCTAAACCACTGGTTTAGCAATTGGGCAAAGTTTTATTAATAAGATTTTTAGTAGTTACATTAAATGTAAGTACTTAAAACCTGTTGCATGTATCTCGGCATAGAAAGGGGCCACATTTCTTCCCTGGGGTATTATTATATGAGGTAGTTACGGTAGCAAGACCTAATGAACGGGCAACAGCGTCTACATGAGTAAAAACCAATCTGACATCTTTAATCCGATAGCCAAGCGTGGGTATTATGGGAACATACCTCATTTGTAAATGGGGCCAATATTCAAGAAATGAAATTAAATGATATAGCTAAAGTGATTGATTGCATGTAAGAATCTAAAGAAGGAAATTCATGTTTGAAAATTTAAATAGAAATGAAAATTCAGAGCGGACTTAGATAATAAAAAATTATTACCAATTTTTTATTATTATTGTTGTTTATAAAATATTATAAAAAAATCTCTTTAATAAAATTATACGTACCCAAAACAGCGGCAAATCCTGCCAAAAGAATTATTATAATTGATATTGAAGCCATATTTAGTACAATTGCGAACATATCCTTGAAAGCTAGATATTTATACTAAAATTAACACCGCTAAGTGATTAGAATTTCAAAATAGGTCTATTTATTATCTAAAGAATAACAAGATAACCTAACTCTTCTTCAGATTAACTGCTCTATTGCACAATTTTACTAGTTTTCGTCATTTCGTGATATTATCTTTGCCATAGTATGATTGTTTATTTTATTAAAAAATCAAATGTATTTATTATAACTTATCGTGTGTCCTTTATTTTATCTCTTTTATTGCAAGTAATCTCCATATGCGATTTAAAGTCGTTAAATTCCCACCGCAATCATCAATTTGCTGATGAATTTTTATTAGTATTACAAAATACGTTAAGTAGTATGTTGATGGCCATGATTACTTACTACCACGTGATTCACTTTATACCTCCTCTATAAAATATATACAAAATTAAATTATACATATATACTGAATAGTATAAATTAAGTACAAATACATATTAAATAGATTATACAAAATATAGTCAACTGTTTATATATCTATGAAATGCAAAGTTCGCAGAACTCAAATGAACCCCAGACCGTAAACAAACGTCGCACTGAATTAATTATCTTTTAATTAAGTATTCCACTTGTAAAAGAAATAGTAACAACCGCAATTCTGTACAATAAGAGAGTGCTTTTTTAGTATTTGGATAAGTCAGACAAAAGCTTTGTTGAAACAAATGCAGAATGCAAATGCAGAATAAATAACCTTTTGAAATTACATTTATTACCATAAAGTTATATAACAAGTAGAGTATTTGATATTATTATTGGTGAATGATCAAGAACAATTATACTTTTTTATGGAAATGGTGATGGTGGCGAACTAGTAAATATATGCAACAGCAATGTTGTTGCAATGTAGTATTAGGTTGAGAGATGAGAATAATGGTAAGAGAAGAAGGGCGCAGAGGAACATTTCGAACCGAACTCAATCTGTTAATTTCGGTGGCAACCCAATATTGGGGAAAAGGTGAATAATGGGGAAGTTTACAAAACATATACCTGCACTCTTTCACAAATAGAATGTAAAAATTACTCGTCAATCTGTCTATGAAACGGCAACGAAGTTGGGCCTACGGGCCTCTGAATCGCGGCAACAAAGAAAAATATTTCCACTTAACATATGCATTACGTTTTATTGGCTCAGTGTCGATGTTACCGTTTTCGGAATCAATGGTATTGGATTCAATTCCCGCATTCGCATAAATATATGTAGGTATGACCTACAAGTATTGTCCCCAGTCTGGATAAACGGAGGTCGCTTGCTCGGCAACATACATATATGGGTAGTACAACAAAAAAAAAACAATTTGTATGTAATGCCTACGATTATTTGTACAATTAAATATAGAAAGTACAATTTGTGTATAACAAAAATATATTTTGTAACCAATCCACCTGCTTTATAAAGAGCATTTTTTTAGTTTGATATATTAAAATTTGCATTAAAACCGCGCATCGTCTCAAATCTGTATCAATGACAGTAAATATTTTAACAATTGGTCAAATTCCAAACAATTTTATAGTCCTTCTGGGTTCACTTAAAATTACTTTAAGTGACTTATACGTACATATATATGTCCTAAATACAAATACGGTATCTAACTAAATGATACATCCTGACTAAACAAAGATAAAATAATAACTTCACAGTCCTTGGTCTAATGTATCAGTTTAAAAATTCATATAAATATGTAAATTTAAGCAAAGTAATACGAACAGTGATGCGGTATTGGTATATAGGATTAATAATAGAATATAATATATACTTTCAATTATGATAAATTGGCGAAGTAAGAGCGACCGTAATAATAATTTCTAATGTTGCATTGCATGTACAATTTTATCAACTAAAAATTGAAATAAATATTAATCCCGATCTGTGTTATTCTATTCTGTGGGAACCTGAAAAGTGAAAGAATTTACGACAAAATATATGCAGGTACATCTATTTCTTTAACTGTGGGCACTATGTTCTTCATACCCTTGGCACATTTTTTATATATTGTTACTTTTTGATGCTGATTTATGTATACGTATTATCTCGTTTTTACGGTTCGATTCTCAGAAGTATTCTAAATCTTAGGTGTCTTTTCTTGAATGGAAAAGATAGAATGAATCACTACGCATTCATTCCTTTTATTTGTTGCTGACTCCATCGAAACGCTATCTTAGAGATTTATTAACACGCTCAAAACTCATTCTTCCCTTATATATTTTAGGGTTATAATTTAGTTATTTGTAATTTTTCATACAATAAAAATCTATTCCTCCTGCCTGCCTGCCTCTTTCTAATAATTATAATAGAGTTATTTCACATTTATTTATATGTGTAATAAATTTATCGATACGTTAAACATGTACTAGGTATATAGATAGACTATAGCTGAAAAATTTTAATGACATCAAACACTTATTTCATTCTCTTGGTACATTTTCAATACTATGTTATACTGAATTACGATTGTTATGCTCTTCTTGCAATATCAATTTTAATGGTATTACGTTTTACATTAAATTTATAACACGAAATATTATAAACTTTATCTACTAATAAATCCCTAAACAATATTTTTTATGTTCTTCGCTCATATGTATTATAGATACTGATATATCCGTATTTATACATAACCAATAATATCTTTACGAGCTTCATATTTATAGTCATTATTCCCTCGGGAAATGTCGTTTTGTTTATGATCAGTAAATAACTGTGAAGATTTTATTAGCTTTGCATCGATAATTTATAACATGTTTTTAATATTTTCAAGTTCAGTGATATCGACAATCAATGCAACTTTTTTTTATAGTAGAGCAGGTAAACGAGCATGCGGGTCATCTGGTGGTAAGCGACCACCGCCGGCCATAAACATCCTTAACGCCGGAGGCGTCGTAGATACGTTGCCGGCTTTTAACGAACACATACGCTATTTTACTTAACTTTTTGGTTATATAATTAATCCTTCTGACAAAACACAAAATATATAATTGGTTTAATTGCATTTGTCAATAAAATGTGCCTTTAATCAATCTTTGAAATTTACACGTTTTATTACTTTATGATATTTAAAATTGTTTAACTTCGTTATGGGCCAATAAACATAAGTCATCAAATTTTCGATTAAACTAGACATATTTTGCTTTTCTTTTAAGAACAATAGCGAACATAAGGCGAGATGTTAAGACTGTTTCGCTTCAAGGACTTTTAAAATAGTCCACAGTGACTCAGAGAAAATTGCAGACGACCATCTGGTGGGGTTGGCATAAACATTGTATTGGTGGAAGACCGCAAGCTTAGCGACGAAATCAGGTTTGGGATTCTCGCTGATAGGAGACTGAAAAGGCCTCAAGGTGGTTTAACGTCAAACCCCGCGGCACTCTTTGTCTACCTGAGGTAAATACCGCTCTCGTAACGGATACTTCGACCATGAAAAACTTTGCCTCTCAAATCAGCAATAGACAAAGTTCTATAAGGATGTTGACAAACATTATCAAGGATAAAAAAACACATTATACTTCACCATTTATTCATAAAAATAATGCATAACAATCAAACATGGTAAAATGTCATATATACATATGATTCAAATTTTAAAACGTAATTGTCACATTCATTAATAGTTTCGCATTGTTCTTCTGAAACAAGTCATGTATACTCTTCACTTAAAATTAAGCACAGCCAATGATAAGGAGTTTCCTTTAATATCTTCTTGAAACTATTCCATATTTAGCTGTGGCATTTTGCATGATTAACTTTTCATTTCTTCTGTGATATGCTCTTTTGTAACTTCATCACTAGCTGTAACATTCGATTCTTTCTCTTCCTGAAAATAATATTACTATTTAATTAACGAATTACTACAAATTCGCACGAATGGGCTGGATGGACGGGGTAGCACCACAATCACAGAATATTGGTGGTTAAGTGGTAGCATTTTTTCTTTATTACCGAGCTATCTATGATGAGTGCAGGGGAAAAAATAGGTTTTATCCTCATCACCAGTATAGTTACCATCGTGCGATTTAGTCACAGTTTTCTGCCACGAACTGTGCAAATGTGGAACAATTTACCACCTGCGGTGTTCCCACGTATATATGACATAGGGAAATTCGAGAAGAACGCGTATGTTGTTCGCTAAAGGCCGGCAATCCATTTGCGACGCTTACGGCGTTGCGAATGTCTATGGGCGGTGTCGATCGCTTACCATCAGGTGACCCGCATACTCGTATGCTAGTCTGCTATAAAAAAAAGGCTTTAGAGTCCCAATTTCTTTCTTTCCTTCTTACGTTTATATTCGTCTTTCTCACCCATTACTTCCTTCTACTACTCTCATTTAATCCTTTTTTCTTCCCTTGTTTTCATAATTCTAATCCTACCATAAGATTGGTAGATCAAAAGTCAGCAGTTCTTAGTATTCCGGGTGTCCATGGGGCACGTTATTTACTTACCATTACATGACCTGCTCGCTCGTTTGCCTATTTCTTCCATAAAAAAGTATACTTTAATTAGGGTGACATGAATAACGAATAATGGGTCAGTTGACAAATAATGGGACAGCATATAATTATTTTTACCTCGATTTCATTATTTAGTGTATGGGTAGATTCCGTCTCCATTTTGTTATAGGAAGTTCGCCTGCTTCTATTACGCTTCTTTGACATTTTCTCTTCAAACTTCTGTATGTAATCCGCTTGGTTCACGTAATCCGATGGTTTTTCAGCTTCGTAAATAGAGTTGACCATTATATCTGAAAATAGGTGACTATGAGATGAATCGGTAAATTATTCTATATAATTGGGACTGCTTGCCAGTGTTGCAAGATGATCCCTGAAGTATATTGTATTGTTACTATTCAACATGTCTTTTCACATACAATCGGAAGTCGTGGGTTCGATTCTCCATGTAACTTTTTATGTGAACAATATTTTATCAACTTAAGCACTATTAGCTTAGTTAGAATGATAAACATGAATTCCAGTCAAATTAAAACATTGCTAGTTTTAAAAAATAAATCAAAGTGGTTTTTTCCCATTTCCTTTTCATCATCAGACTACTCCAAAGGTTTCACTATTATTTTGTTAATATTTCACATAATCGAATGAATCATTGACATTTCTCTACGCTTATAGTGCAGAATACAGTTCTTTTCATGTTTTCTCCCACCTCATTTTCTGACAGAATATAATATAATTTAAACATCTTTATAAACGTTTCTTATATTAATGATGTTTACCATCAAGTGTAACGAAGTAGTTACTTATCATGTCAATACCCCTGGTATGTAGTCCAATGTCTTAATAAATAAAAAGCTAGTTCAATAAAACCTCGATTATCTGAACCAATTGGGACCGAAGCTAGTTCCTATAATCAAATCGTGAGGTTTTGGGACGAGATCATAAACAACACCTTATAACAAAAAAATATTATTATTATTACATATATATTTATCAAAATTTGACACACATATTAACGTTGGGATATATAACAAACGAAATTATAACGAAAAGGGCATAAAAATTCGGCATTCACGTTTCTATCTGTTCGGTGTGAGAAATATACTGAAACTGCGACTAACAACACTCGAAACAAAACGCGCTTCAACACGCTGGATATACACCGTTGCATGCCCGCGATTCTCGCAAAGATACATTGCTGCGAACAACAATGTATCTTTCATGCCAACATTCATATAAACTAAGCCATCGTTCGAATAATTGAGGGTTAATGATCGAGGTTCGGACAATCGAGGGTTTTCTCATGATAAAAAGCAACGGTTGCAAATGAGTGTGAACATAAACACTAACCCGATCCCAAAACTTCTTTTACCATAAAGGGAAACAGCCAACCCACCAGAGGTGTCTCTCCGGCTACATATTGAGCATGCTTGTGATAGAATAATAGGCCATCAAGAAGTGGGAAATTGCTTTCAAATTGTGGATACTTCATCATAAACCTGCAAACATATTATTATTTAAACATATTAATAAAACCTGATTGATTGACTAAGAAAGTCCTTCGATTTTGGGTACATAAAATATTTAAGTGTATAAAAATTAATTTTAAAGTTGCGAAAAAGTATTAGCGACATCAATTTATTTAAAAAAAAAGACAAGTTAAACTCAATCCAGTAAAGTCAACATTTTGTTAACTCATTAGGGGAAGTCTACATTTTAGAAAAAAATATTTCTTAAGAAACTCTACTCAAATCATTAAAGCTTCTAAAATTTCCCCCATGTGACTAAGGGGATTTGTCTATATTCACCATACCAAGCAAGGAGATTGCCAAACAATAATGCTTAGTGTGTCACCCACAGGACAAAATGTGTGGATATGTTTTATGCTGGTATTACAGTATTATAATAATATTGTATTATAGAATAACTTGACCATACATTTTTATTTACTATTGTTCTAGTACATCTTATATAAACTTTAAAATCTACTTACGTATTGAAAGATTCTGACGAGCATGGTACCATTGGCAGTAACTGAAAAATTACTTTATTTTTCTTACTGATTTTATATAAACCTTCAACTTCTTGCAGTTGTGTTCTCAACCAGTAATTTCTGAATTCTGTCTGAAAATTTTAAAATAACTATTATTTTATTAAATTAATAATTAATATGGTAGTTATTAAATTTAATTATTTGCAACATATTATAAAGCCTATTTTTATTGTATTTTTATTTATATTATGAAATTAAAAATAATAATAGTTTTGCGTTATGAATGTATTATTCATAACGCAAAACTATCATTATTTTTAATTCAATTGATCTTTGTACATCAATTGATATATGAATAAAATGAATTTTAATGAATTTTATTTGGTTTTGTTGATCTATTAATGTGTCTTTTTAACATAAATATTTTTATGGAAAAAATTTTATATATACAATTACCCTAGGGCAGGGTGAGCCTGGATCGATTGTGAAAGATATAGAAGGACAGTCGTCAGTTAATGAGTATGAGGTCGAAGTCCTTTTTACTGAGCGGATTATGTCACCATAGTGAATAAGAGAGTATATCACAGATTTAATTGTAAGTACAATGAAAGATATATATCTTATGTTTATTATCTCTTAGACGCTAACAATTTTGAATACACTTTGGTCATCTTGCTACAAATGATTTACATTATAATGAATAAGTAATAAAATAATGAATAAGTTTAAATGGTTATTATTACCAAACTGGCATGTCTGCTTATAGCGGATACGATTTTTTTTTATGGGATCGGAAGGCAAACGATCAGGCGTGTCACCTAATGGAAAACAATCGAAACCGCCCATAGACATAGGCAGTGCAGAAGCGTTGCCGGCCTTTAAGGAAAGTGGTTGAGCCTTCGGAATAAACCGCTCACCAGACGAAGCGCGGAAGCTAAGCTACTACTCAGACGCCGGTTTTCTGCGAGAGTGTGGTATTTCCCCGAGCGAGCCGGCCCATTCATGCTACAGACAAATAATATGCCATTCTTGACAAGGTCTGCAACGTGGCTCTACCACTTTGATTTTAGTTTTGTCACTATTTGCCCTCATGGATCAGTGTTGTATCAACATTAATATAACTACAATTCTTGTTAAACATTCCAACTAAGCTTATAGTACTCATGTAAGGATATTGTTCATTTCAATAGTTCAATGGAATGGACGAACATTCAGATAGTAAAGCCGAGCTCTATTCCTGCTTTTATATTTTACAATAACTTTTTAAACATTTGAATTACAGATTAAATTATACCTAAAGTAGTTTCATTCGTAAGTTATACAATTTTTTTTTTCTTATACACAATTGTTTTTAATTAAATGTTATGATAGTATTTAATTAGGAATATGGTACTATGCAGGTATTCTTTCTTAACACATTGAAAACTGTATGCGCAGAAGTGTCTAGCCTCAGTTCCTGCACATTATATTATTATCACTACAACTATCATGTCTTTATGTTGTCTTTACTTGCAATAACACAATATTGCATCAGATTCCAAAAATACATGAATTTCCGTCATCCATCCGCCCGTTGAAAAATAAAAGATGGGAATTCCCGTCTTCAATGTGTTAAGATTATTTTTTTTATTCTGTTTATCTGTGACTTACATGACTGATTGACTTTCCTTAAATAATTACAAAAAAAAGTTCTAACCTCACCATCAGTCATAGGTTGACTATTCCATGCGAGAAGATCCAATACATAAAATGTATTGTTTTTATCTACATAAAATCCATCTAATACACAAAAGTGATCACGACGTGAATCGCTAGAGCCGCCCCCTGGTAACATTGTACGACATTCCATCATAAACTGTCCATATTTTGAAAAAAATTTAGTTATTCCCTGTAATAATAAGACATTAAGTACTCTTTTTATTAATTAATTATTATTTGTATTGGCAAGCTACCTTCTCAATTCACATTGGTCAAGCATGGTAAGTTTATATCTGGTACTCCAGAAATAAGGAGGGTCTCCTTATTTTTGGAGTAACGGAGTGACCAAGAGTAGGATATACAGTGGACCTGCAGTAATCTGAACCCTATCTAATCTGGGCCCCTTGTAATCCGACACACCTATTACTGTTGATTGACATAAAAATTTTGGGGAATCTTTATGAATATATAATACATGATTAGACAGATTGTAAGTTGTGTGCACCACCACTATTGTTTTTGTAAGTTCTATAGCACTGATGATGTTATTTTTATAATAAAATATAAGCTCTCTATTGTGATGTTTAATGTACTAAAAACTCCACATTCATATTATATATGTACATAATTATGTAGTATGATTTGTAGTTCAAATAGATTCTTTGATGTGTAATTTTGTGTTATACAAAGTACTTTTATTCAAAAATTTATAATTTGACAATTTCGATAATCCAACTTCTCCCTGCAAAACGTTTGACGGAATAGCATGGGTCCACTGTATATAGAAAAAAAAAATTGATGAGCTAATTCAGAGGTTTACAGAATATAGTCTATAAATTTATCTTAGCCTATTTGGCTATGGTGATCTTTTCTGATTGGGCATAAAATATACATTGTTTTTACATAACAAAATAAAAAATTCCATAAAGTTAAGTATTTAAAACTATTTCATTTTGAATTGATAACAATGACATAAGTTAATTATCAGAATCTCATGTGTGGTTCATTCTACAATACATAAGATTTTCATGATAGAATGATGTGGTTAGAATCACCATAAAATCAAACTTATAGTGGACAGCAGTATAACTCGTGTGAAATGGCTGGCTATGCAATAGTTTACCCAGCATAGTGAATGTAGCTAAACTCTCCTCACTTGACTATATCAACCTGAGGACTGCAATAGGCACTCAAAAATGATGATTGTTACGATGAAGTAAATAATAAAATGTTTTACACTCATATCCCCAACCTGGGGTTGTGTGTGTGCGTGGATACCATGTTGTGGGTATCATTATATATTAAATAAATACATCCACGCTTAGAATTAAAACCCATACAAATATTCATCTTGATGTGGAATTTAACTCATTGAGAGTTTAGAAAGTGAACATTGCACTTTGGTCACCAATATCATGACATAATACTAACTTATTAAAACAGAACCAACTAAAAATCTTTGTTTTTACTTACTTTATTAGCTACTAACAGTACTCTGACACCTTTAGGACATGGTGTCACTAACCAATTGTCATTAAAGTCTTCTGGCTTTTCTACTAACCACTCTGACATCATGAGAACATTCCTGTAGTTTGAAGATGCATGATGGAAGCCAGCCACATAAATTTTTGGCCTATAAAATACCTAAAAAATGATGTTTTCAATTATATTTACATATGTTATAATGTTGGCTCCAATAAAAAGGCTTAATAAGTTATTTAATAAATGAGAGTGTTTACATCTATTTATAAATAACTTTTATTCCGATAATTGTGTTTTTGAATTTTTAAAATTAAATCCTAAATTGTTTCTTCTTGATTTAATAGTATATTCCTAAATTTTATTTTTACACTATATTCTATAAATGTGAAGACATTTACTGACAAGTTTTTATCCCAGAAAGATAATGTCCACTATTAGTATATAATCAAAATATTAGTCTCTTCAATATATGAATTTGTATGTATTTTAAAGTCAAATCAACCAAAATCATCAAGTCATCACAAAGATCTTCCTACATTCTGACGAAATATTAGTTCAAGAAACATTTTCATCTCATCAGGTTCTTTTATGGAAATGTAAAAAGTACAATTTAAAAGACCTCTATATAGAAGACTGTCAGATTTCAGTATCAATCAGAATTCAGACACCATCACAATATGAAGTGAACATAAAGCATACTATAACAGCATAAAGTATTATAAACAAACCTTTAACCGAAAATATCAATTAATCACTTACTTTGTTGCTCTCAAATAAGTTGTCATTTTGCGATGATCGGATAACATCCAAGATTCCTCTAAAATTGTCAAGTTTATCATTCCGGTGACTGTAACGTTTAAGTACACATTATAAAATTGTAATACAAATAATACAAAAAAACGCATGTTTTAAATTTTATTATTCAGACCTCTTTTGAATATTCAGTATTTCTCTTCGTCTCTCTCCTTGATCATGTAATTTACCGCAATTTTTGTACAATCTTTCAAAATCACTAGGTTTTTTCTCATCTTCCGGCTCGTAATTAAGAGATTTTTTAAATTGATCCACTATTTCGTCCATCGCTTTAATATATAATTAAACGATGAATTTAAATAATAACTTGTTTAGGGTCTTTTTGGTTGTGGAGAAAAACATTGGGGTCTAATAAATAATAAAATAATTCAATATTTGTCCGAAATGAAACTTCAAAAAAAATCAAGTCAATTAAATAACCAACATCAATACTGTATTGACATTTTACAGATCATTCGTTTTGCGGTTCTCTTACTTGTATGTAGATAGAATCCACCCGTCTATCCATAGACAGCACGCTGTCACGACAATTATTCCTTCTAGTGATGCGCATTTCTAAAAATAACCATACATCATATCAATCGATCAAGTATTTATGAATGCTTTCATATAACCGAAGTGATATTGTCTTTTTTTTAAACACCTACGTGACACGTATCGCTATGTTAATATATACAACTTATAAATTGCATTGCTGTACTGTACTTGGCATTAGTGCTGGTATTGAATACTGATAATAACAATACGCAAAATGCCCAAAATATTAATTAATATTATTCCAAATCATTGTAAAATGCTCATAATTTTTTATTTTTATAAAAGATTAATAAATATCTTATTGATTTTTATGAAATTTCTGATGCTAGATATTTTTTTATTAATCTAAAATATCACATTTTTTGTTTTTTTTTTTTTTATATTAATTATTTGTAAAACTATTTAATATCTACTCTGTCTTATTTCAAGATTTTATTTATTATATGAAGTTTTTTTAACACATTGATTTCAAATGATTCAATAATTAAAAGTAATTTATGCTCATTGCTTAGATATTTACAGTAAATTGCTAATTGTTTTGCTGGCATTATAAAGTAGAAATATAGTATAAACGTTTTAAAAAAAACTGTTGTGTGTCTTAGTAATTAAATATATATATAATATATATATATATATATATATATATATATATATATATATATATATATATTAGGTGTACAAATAAGTTTCCGCAGTTTTTTATAAAAAATTAGGAATTTATTGTAAAGGAAAAGTACATTACGTTTTATTCAAAGTATTTTCCATCATTTGCCACTACTTTTCCCCATCTTTCTGGCAACATTCGGATACCCCGTCGAAAAAACTCTTCATCTTTTGACGCTATCCACAAATCTACCCAATTTTTGGTGTCTTCATATGATGTGAAGCGCTGCTCAGACAGACCATGTGCCATCGACCGGAACAGGTGATAATCAGAAGGGGCTAAGTCTGGTGAATACGGCGGGTGGGGTAAAACTTCCCAGTTGAGTGTTTCCAAGTATGTTTTTACCGGCGCCGCAACATGTGGACGAGCATTATCGTGTAAAAGAATTTTGTCGTGTCTGGAGTAGTAATGGGCGCGTTTTTCCTTAAGTGCCCGACTCAATCTCATCAATTGTGTTCGGTAGAGAGCTCCAGTAATGGTTTCGCTTGGTTTCAGCAATTCATAATACACGACACCAAGCTGATCCCACCAAATACACAGCATGAGTTTTTTTCCATGAATATTCGGCTTAGCTGTCGATGTTGATGGTTCGCCGGGCTTAACCCATGACTTTCTCTTCTTTGGATTATCGTAGTGAATCCATTTTTCGTCACCAGTGACTATACGATGCAAAAACTCTTTTTTTATTCCTGGCAAGCAGCATTTCACTCATGCATAATCGGCGTTCAACGTCTCTCGGCTTTAGTTCATATGGAACCCAATTTCCTTGTTTTTGAATCATTCCTAACGATTTTAAACGATGTGAAATTGCTTGTTGAGTCACTTGTAGAGTAAGTGCAAGTTCTTTTTGCGTTTGGGACGAATCTTCCTCCAATAGTACTTCTAATTCCATGTCTTCGTACACTTTCGGCCTTCCACTGCGTTCTTTGTCTTTAACGTCAAACTCACCGTTCTTAAACTTTTGAAACCATTCCTGACAACTTCTCTTACTTAAAGCAGCTTCACCATATGCTTCTAGAAGCAATCGATGCGCCTCAGCTGCAGATTTTTTCACATTAAAGAAGTAAATCAAAAGTTCCCGCAAATGATGCTTATTCGGAATAAAACTTGACATTTTTGCACGAAAAAAATTACGTGATGCTGATACGGAATCACTAGTACTTTAAGGTTATGGTGTTGCCAGATGACTAAACTTGGGATATTACGTTTTACATCTGACAATTTCTCCATAACCTTCTGGTGGGGCCATCTTTTGACAAACCGCGGAAACTTATTTGTACACCTAATATATATATATATATATATATATATATATATATATATATATATATATATATATATATATATATATATATATATATATATATATATATATATATATATATATATATATATATATATATATATATATATATATCACAGTTTGAATATTTTAAAAAATTTAGGTTTCGGGGAAACAGCTGAATACGATGAGATTAAAAAAAACCTTTTCTAGAAAACAATGAAGAAGCAGGTTACCAGCACATGGTAGTTGCGTTGACGTCATTGAAAAGGACGCGTACTCTAGTATATATATATATATATATATATATATATATATATATATATATATATATATATATATATATATATATATATATATATATATAACGTGCGTTATATTTTCGAGTAAATATGTTTTTATGACATGAAAGCAATTGTAAGTCTATTTAAAAATATGGTAACACTTTTTGTTCAAATGAATATGGATGTAGAAACTAATCAACGATTATTAATATTATATACTTATAGTTAAAAGACTTAAGTTTTGTTTAAATAAATTTGCTGTTACTTTAAGGGGATTAATGACAGATATCGCAAATTTCTCTTTAACTATAAACATCAAGACTAAATTAAATGCAATAGCTTTTTCAAAAGCACTGTTTATTTGAACTCAAATTCCTTTTTAAAAAATATTTATATTTACCTGTCGGCCTTACTGTCTACAAAAAATCACGACCGCTGACACATTAAATCTTGTGATAATATTTTTTGCTATGAACACAAATAATATATGTGCTCAGTACCTACCCTTTACTTCATGAGAAGTAAAAGTTTTATTTTACAAGTTTCCCGGTGACTGAAAGGTAAAAAGAAAACTTTTATTGTGAGATAGTGCTATGCTACAGCATCTTACTTTGATCACTAATAAGAAATTTCAATGTAGTTGCTGAAATTTATTTTGGTTGTATAAGTCATATCAAAACCGTTACGACTTGAAAATATATGTGTCATTAAAATACGAGCAAACCCTTTAAAAAAAGGTTGTACACGTCAAAATAAGGCATCCAGAGACCAATCCAACGATTTATTTCAAACTATTTTTAAAATCTTAAGAAACTTTAGTACCAGTGGAAGGTTTAGTGCAAAAAGCATTGAAATATTCACGACCTATATACTAATAAAACCAAGTGATGATTGAAATTTGGAGATAATTTTTGACAATTAAAGCCTTTTCATCACCTTCTAATTCAGTTGTACCTACTTATGTCGGAGAATAGACTTAAAATAAAGTGTGAAAACCCAGACTTAAGACTATCATTATTATTTTCCTGTGGTTTGCCGTATAAATTCTTATTAGATTTAAAATCTATTAATTAAGACCCACTTCAGAATTAAGACTATCATTATTATTTTCCTGTGGTTTGCCGTATAAATTCTTATTAGATTTAAAATCTATTAATTAAGACCCACTTCAGAATTAAGACTATCATTATTATTTTCCTGTGGTTTGCCGTATAAATTCTTATTAGATTTAAAATCTATTAATTAAGACCCACTTCAGAATTAAGACTATCATTATTATTTTCATGTGGTATTTCGTATAAATTCTTATTAGATTTAGTATCTATTAATTAAGTAAAACCAGTCTAAAAGTTCTAATTTTCAAAATATTATCTCCTTAATAGTATTAAGTCCTTTTAAACATTTTGAAGTGAAATACTTTTCTGTCTTACTGTGAAATAAAGATATTGATTTCAAAATATATATTTAAGGCTAGGTCTAATTCTGGCGAGTACGGTGTATGATGAAGACCTTCAAAATGTGACCGCACCGCACTATTTTAAGACGGGTCTGTTTTGCTACATAGGGTCGCGCGTTGCCACGTAATAATATAATTCGGTTAAACGAAACCTTAATTACTTTGAGCTGAGCCAAATACAGCCACTTTGGACTGACTTGCGCTTTAGTTGCACGGTGACTCAAACGCAACTCATATTATAGAGCACACATTGTATTCCGTTTTTAGATTACTTGCGCTGATACACCGAAGTGTGCCCTTTAAATATCTTTTTCCCATCACAGTTTGAATATTTTAAAAAAATTAGTTTTCGGGGAAACAGCTGAATACGATGAGATTAAAAAAAACCTTTTCTAGAAAACAATGAAGAAGCAGGTTACCAGCACATGGTAGTTGCGTTGACGTCATTGAAAAGGACGCGTATTCTAGTTCTTAGTACCTACTCATCAACCACCGAATAGAAAAGCACAAGGACAGAGCAATAACTCATATGTTGCTTTATCGTGAAGATCTGGAGCAATCAAAGACAGTCGAAGTATAAACAAAGTTTTCGTGTAATTTGGCGAATATTTGAAATTGGCAAATTGAAACATTAATTATGAGATTTTTATTACTTTAATAATCAAGTACTCAATATTTCTTTGTATATGATGGAAATCCCACCTTGAATTCTCAAAGACTTTTAATTATTAAAGTGTTTGGCAATATACCTAATAATTATGTTTGTATATTACTTGGGTCTTGGACTCCTCAATGATTTTCCTTCATTTCGGAATGTCTCTGGACGCTCTTCACCAAAATAATGTTTCTTTACTTCTAAGTTTTGACAGTATTCAATCAAAATTATTTTTGAAATGATTTATGTTTTATATTGATTTCTTTAATATCCTGACAAAACTTTGATATACTAATAACATAAGTATTTTAAAACATAATTTTATCTAACTGAATATTGCAGGTACTTAACCATAGCTAGAAAAAGAAACAAAAAAATTAATCTTTTTTATACACGTATTGATGTTAATTTCGGAAAGTTGTATCTCCATAACCAAAGACGTTCAACCTCGTATTTCAGTTTTAAAAATATAGGCAAAGGTATATTCTACTAAAAGAATTTAACATTTGTCTTTTGTTTTAATATGTATCCTCCGTCTACGAGTGTACATAATACTTATTTACTTACGTTTGTACTATATTTTAAGACTTATGATTTGTGTGCTTACCAAATATTATTTATTTTTATGTAACTTTGTATTATCTCTGTAAGTTCTCTCTCTCTCTCAGTTATTTTTTTGAGAAATGAAAAAGGCAATGTAATCGTAAGTATTAAAATGTAGTGAACATAAAAATAATGATAATATGATCATCAACTCTATCTGACACAGCTAAGGCAATCAATTTTAATAGGTTCCTTATGAGGAGAGATTATTATATTATGTGATGTAGGTCGAAAAAATTACTCGAGCGACAGTTTTATAGTTCCAATTATAATTATCTACTTCTAAAATGTTCCGGCATTTAACTAACTAACCTAACTAAAACAATTGTCTTAAAAATCAATCTATTTTTCTAATCAACTTAATTTGCTAACTCTTAGAGCTATGCCGTTGAGTTAGGATCTCCGGTGAATTTTTCATTCTCTGAAACTCAGAGAATAGTCCTCTCCATAGACCTTTGAGCGACATGGAAGTGTAGCAATTATTTAATACTTACAAACATAACAACGGCATTTCTTTCCATGGATATTCTAAACGTAGATACAGTTTTATTAAAGTGTAACTATTCTCGATATATATTCTTCTTTAGATAAGATCTTTCTACATAAAATAGGTGAGGCTACTGAAGAAGGGTTGAGATATAGAAGTAAATTAAATTTTAAAAATATTAACTTAATAAAAAAATATATATAAACAGTTGATAAAGTAATAGATTACAAGTAGACATAGATGTTCTTGCGGCAGAGTACACAGTTACATGTTTCAGAAAATCAAGCTGATTGGCATAAGTGTGAAGGCAATTAATAAAACTACACGATGATATAAGGGAGAGAGTGGAGTTCCGATTCCCACGATAATCGATAGATGCACAACAGTGAAGCTACTTATTATGTACTTAATCAGGTGTCGGTCCTTCGCGAGGGAGTTGTAATTTCCTGGAGTAGCTTGTACACTCATATTGCAAATTTAAACTGCGGCACAAAAACTGAAAATTAGGACTACTCAATCTTAGAAACACATCATAGTACGCAAATAAATCATCATAGTTATTTTTTTACCCAGTTTACAGACATAAAATAACTAGCATCCTCTATACTGATTGTATATTTTTAACTTTTATATGAAACTTGTATATTTTAATTATTATACCCCACTACCAATATAGTCACTCCCACTACCAATATCATTTCCGTCGATTGTATATTTTTTAATGATTAAGAGTGCACTTCTGAGTAAAATTAGACAACCGTCTCATACATTTTGCCTTTTAGAAAACTCTTAAAAACCATACTCACGAATAGATAGTGCTACCACAATGACAGTTCGCTTTAACCCATTAAATTGATTTGGAACTATAAAAGTAACAAAAATTAAGACTTTTAAAATTTTTCATATTAACTAAAGTATTTTTTTCACCTAATTTACTTTTTATTATTATTTTCCTCGCCATCATCACTATCAAAATGATGCGACAATACTAGACATAAGTCTCCCAAGATACTCGATCTTCGGCTTCACGCATCCAGTTATGCCAGTATGTTTACCAAGACGCGATCTCCACTCCAGTATCAATACTTCAATAGTTGTCAGTTCTTCAACAAATGTGACGAGCCAGCCCATTGTCACTTCAGTTTGCTAAGTCGGAGAGCTAATTTCGATAATTTTCTTTCGCCGGCGGATTTTTTGGTTTAAAATCATTCCCACGAAATAAACTCAAACTCCAAAGAGCCTTTTCATAGCTCTCTGAGCAACTTTAAGCTTGGTTTAAGTTGAGTTTCTTGAAGAAGACAGACTGTCAGTGTCCGTGCCGAAACATGCAGGGTAAGAGCAGTACAGGCAGGTAGAACTATAATAATTTTAATAACAAATGAACATAAATATTTTTGATTAAATTTACGCACATTTACAAATATAGCATTCATATAAATTTACACAACAACAGAAATTATTTATTTCATTTGGAGATAATAATCAATAAAATGTTATGAGATTAACAACATATCTGTTCGTAAGAATTACAGTCGGTGCGTAGGTACTATAATTTTTTAATTCCATTAAAATTGCACACAATAAATCTGTTAAAACTTATAATTTTTGTCTTGTAAGAGTAATAAAAGTAGAATGAAATAGGTCTAATAATATAACATGTACACGTAAATTATTTAAAATTCTTTGAATTTTTCTAATTTAAAAAAAAATCAAATAATAATACTACTTGCAATTACTGTTACATACACAGCTTAGTATTATTTTATCATCATCATCAAGGTATTAATGGCCGCGGGTGGGCCTTAGTCTGGACCAGTACATTTTTCCAGTCGGATCTTCGTTTAGCTTTTTCCCTCCAGCCCCTCACACCGATTGCCTTTAAGTCGTCCTCGACTCCATCTAGCCATCTGAGCTTAGGCCTTCCGCGGCTTCTGTACAGTACAGTATAAAAACTTAGTATTATTTACACTACATAAAATGACGTTATAAAAATTTTTATTATGTTTTTTTATATTATGTATTATATTTTGATTTATCTACATTTATATGTATCTAACAAACATTTGTTATATCTAGCTATGACATTTAAAAATTGCCGCTGTTTCTTGGACTGTCATATTTTTTACTATAAAAATTGTACTGTAGAGTTAAATACTTCCAATTTTTTAATAATAGTAATAAAAATATGTAAAAGAAATAAAAATGATTAAAGAATATATTTAGCATAATATAATAAATTGAATTACTCGTTTCATTACATATTTATCGCGTATGCTTAGTAGGCGGTGTATCTATTTTCGAACTTTTCCCAATTTATGTGGTATTAAAAGTATGTATAAAATGACGGTAATACTTTTTACTTTAATTTTTCGACATAGTTTCTAATGTATGACCTATAAAAATAAATGTTAAATACTATTGTGGTTGTATTTATCATTGGAAAATATGTAAGAATTAATTTTAGTTTATTAACTACCACCGTAATACATTTGTATTACGGTGGTATTATTTATTTAATAATAATTTTTTTCACTTTGTAAATTTTAAGATAGAATTTGAAGTAACTTTGATTTTTTTAAAATGTAACAAATTAAAGAATTATGGTTATTTAAATTTTTAGATCTTATTTACTATTTCAACTAAGCTTAAAGTATTTGTGTTAAGAAAATATGGCTCAGGTCAAAAATCAATGGTAGGTGGAATTTAATCCATAACCTAAGACTAAGCTTATTTACGAACTAACGAATGTAAATAAACTAAGAATAACTTAATCATTAATATTGCTGACATTGTTTATATCATTATCAACATTTACAACAAGCCTAGAAGGGCACAACAATAACAGAATCGTGCGTGAGAAAGTTAGCAAATACGAAGCTATGCGTCCCAATTAAATTACGATGCCTTTATAATATGCTCTATGTGTAGATATGACATTTGGGATATGAATATTTATTTTTATCCTTTATTTTTTTTTGGCTGTTTTAATGCCAATGCCAAATTGTATACCACTTTTGGAAGATTAAAATATAAAGTGGCAACATTATTCTTGGGTACGATCTTTGCCGAGCGTTTTTCTAACGGGGGCCGAGTATAACCGAACGTATGATTAGGTCACGTGGTACTTTTGGAGTCTTCGTGGCGTAGCTTGTTCAGCTGCTCGTCGAAGCGGCTGTCGGACGGTCGCCTCTCAGCGAGTCTGCGTACAATGTAGCGGCCATTTTTGTTCTTAGTTTATAATAGCGTGCGCATATTTGAATGTATTTAGGGTATTTAGAAAAATTTTCACGATGACTATAATAGTTTTTCTAATAGATACATCAGCTTCTATGAATCAAAGAGCTTATTTGGGCGGACGCCCAACGTTGCTCGATGTAGCCAAGGGCGCTGTGGAAACGTTCGTAAAGGTACGTGCAGTGTCATCGACTCTTCAACCGCCTCATTTTTGTGATCGATTTGTTTATCGCGTCATAGTGTTTTAATTTATGTTGTTATTTCTTAGGTTCGTCAACGATCTCCTGAAAGCAGAGGCGATAGGTATATGCTTCTTACTTTCGAAGAGCCACCCGCGAACATCAAGGTTAGTATATTAAAAGTGAACACGTTTCCGTGGGTTTTATTTTGATTTGTGCATCAATTAATATATAGCCGGTCCCATACATAATACACTGTTATCTGTAAGCCAGAACATACTTGGAATAAGCGAAATTAACTGAAATATACATCACGACGTAAACAGGACGAACCACCGCCGTCGCTGCCTTCGCGATAGCGCTCGCGACTGCGTTCTCGTCGCTCTCTTATTGGTCGAAACAATATACAACGAAATGGCGAATTTGGTGGGAAATATAAAATTGAAGGACGGTCCATTACTTCTTGCAATTAATATTTTTATTGTGAAATATTTGTTATATTTATCTTCCTAGTAAATTTGGATATCAAAATATTGTTTTTGTGCTTACAGGCTGGTTGGAAGGAAAACCTAGCAACTTTTATGAATGAGTTGAAGAATTTACAGTGTTTAGGCTTGACTACAATGGGTGCTGCTTTGAAACATGCATTTGATGTTTTAAATATAAATCGAATGCAGACTGGTATTGATACATATGGTCAAGGAAGATGCCCTTTTTACCTTGAGCCTTCAGTGATTGTTGTTATTACTGATGGAGGAAAACTTTCAAGTAATGCTGGCATTCAGGAAGAAGTGAGTATAATTTATCTTATAAAAATATTTCGTAAATATTAAAAGAATATTGGGTTCATTTGCAAATAAAAATATATAATAATTTGAAATGTATTATAATACAACTTTGTCTAAACTAATTTCAATTAATATTTAGTAATTTTTTGTAATTTAAATTTACTGATAAATATTGATTTTCTTTACATATTTTTAGATACTAAGATTTTCCTATTAGATTTGTGTTAAATAAATATAAGTAATGTACATGTCTAATTGTTATCATTGGTATCATATGCAGCAGACGTCTTAAATGGATTTGTCCATGTTTTAAATGGTGTCAGTCCTGCCTATGCATGATACTTACTATGTCAACATTAACATGTTTTTATATCTTATCTTTCGTGTAGGTTTTTTGTGGTTACAAGTGTTCCTTCATTATTTAGATATTTATTGTGACAGAGAATTGAATGGCTAATTATTAATCTTCTAAAACCTTCTATTATGTAGATTTTTTATGTTAAGTTAAAGATTTACATTTTTCACCTTATTTATAAACTGATGTAAACAAAATGAGAATGTACAACTAAATTAGGTTATTAATAATTGAGCCCATTCTTCCATAGCTTATAATATATGAATAAAAATATCAAGTTTTTAGCTCTCATTTATAAGTCGGTGCCTCATAGTAAGTGAAATTGAATATTACATACGTAATATTCAACTTCACTTACTATGAGGTTAAAAGTTTATTTTATTTATGTTTGACTAATTATCTAATTGTATGCTCTAATAACACCACAGAAAAGATTCGTTATGGTGGGCTATAATTGATTTTTTTACCAAAATCTAGTTCTATTTTAGTTAAAAGGATTAATCATATATTTCAATATCTCGTATCTTATTGTTGCAATGCACCTACAAAGAGCTGAGAGATTCTCTATCTTTTGTAATAAGATTGTACTAATTCAATTTCTTTCCCAGGCATCCTAACTGCATTTATTTAAATTATCATGGCAATAGGACAAGCAAACAATCGTTTTCTGTCATATTACATATAAATTTTATTTTTTCATCCATTTATATTTGCAGTTTAATCTGCCTATGAATTGTCCCATTCCTGGATCTGAACTGACACGAGAACCATTCCGATGGGACCAAAGACTTTTTTCATTGGTGCTAAGACTGGCAGGGACACCTGCTGCTGAAAGAGACACTGGTCTTGTTCCTTCTGACTCATCACCTATAGATGCCATGTGTGAGGTTACTGGCGGTGAGTATATTCAGCTACTCTGTATTATTAATATATGAATGTAGAGGGGTGTAAACCTTTTCCTTTTTTATTAATTACATTTAACTTAAGGTAGGCAACACATCTACAAAGGCCTCTGTTTTGTAGACTGTCATTTGTTTGCTTGCTTACTAGTCCATAAAAACACTGTTGGTGTGTCAAATGTCCATTTCACGTGTTTGTGGT
Source organism: Baronia brevicornis (assembly GCA_031353405.1). Lineage (NCBI taxonomy): Eukaryota > Metazoa > Arthropoda > Insecta > Lepidoptera > Papilionidae > Baronia > Baronia brevicornis. The sequence goes on along the minus strand of JASFAT010000344.1, from coordinate 107,022 downwards.
GCATTGCACCCATCCAAAAATGAAGCTTTGATGATTAGCTAGTGACAGACTAATCGTCATGAGTATCACTGTGAAACGCGTGGCTGAGCATTCACCTGTTCACCTGCCTAATGAGGCCATTATGGGCAAGACCATCCAATCTGGGAGTGGACTGCCTTGAACTTCATCATTTCTGTCTACAGCCTATATATAACCATAATCTTTTATTGCCATATGTTCCAACTCACTATCTTTGTAAGGCGGATTGGTGGGGTACCCAGACTAGGTACCCAAGCTAAGAAGGGGTAACACGGACTAGAAATAAATCATTGTAGGCCATACATATGTGTATCCTGATACCGGAATCCGTGACCATGAACTTCGGAGCGTTAATTCCGCCACTGGACCACCAGGTCGTTAAAAGTATGTTTGTAAGTTTTATTTATGAAAACCATGTTTATAATTAAATATTAATAGTGATTCTCGATCTTTTCTAATTCTCCAATATAATCTTAAAAAGGGAACAGAACCAAGCCCTTCAGCAAACCTGTTCAACTAGTTTTTGAGTAAAGTTCACTTAAAGTCGAGGAATGTTCATTTATGATTTTGTCTTGTACATGTTAATATTGGTAGGTTATATTATTAAATAAAATACAGTTAAATGCCGACTTCTGCTAGTAGGTGTACGAATTCTTTGGTGAGCTGGATTCCCAAATTTTCTTCTTTCTTCCCTTCCTACCTTCTCAATTCCTCTTTCATTCACACCTTGAGTTTTCTCAAAGACGTGTCGTATCTGTAATGTTCTTTTTGTTGAATATAGTGCATATATTATAGAGTAAAGGACTCAAAATACCAAAATATTAGATTCTTACGAAACCGCGGTATTTTGGTGTTGGGACCATTTCACGTATAATATGTTGTTTAAATTTAGAAAGGAAAACTTTCTTTGAGAAATCATAGCGCAGTATAGATAAATAAAAAAAATTATGACTGCAGGAATTTCGAGCCTTTTAGTACTAAATTCGATTAATGGAAATTATAAGAGTTTAAAAAAATAGAATCGCTATGAATTACGAACTTATAATACATTTTGTTTATTTTATTAATAAATGTAACATTATATATTGCTGTTATTCACTAGATTTCTAAGATGTCTAAAATTTCCAAGATCTAAGCAGCTTCAAACCAGCCATAGGCTTATATAGTTAAGTCATTCCATAATGAGTTACCTCGTTACCTTAGTTGGAAGTTGCTTGATATGATAACAGGAGCAGTCATTTAGGGTTAATGTATCTATTTGCCTTCAATCAATTATATCCAATTTTAATTTAAATATATTTTTTCATTTTGTAAATAATATAAGGGCATAACAAAAATATGGAAAAAGTTTTAGAAAACCCGGTGAAATAGTTAAGAGGGCGTCATTTTATGTAATCCACATATGTAAGTTTTGACTTCCCAATTTTTAGAGGAATGAACCTACCACACTTTTCCAAGACGGATGGTCCAGACTCGTTTTTGAATAAATACCTGTAGGTCATTATCCCGATGCGGAAACCGACCCCGCAAACTTTTAACTCTGACGACGTTAACTCTGCACTTGAGCCAATTCGGTCGTAAAAGGACATATTATTATATACACTATTAGCGATAAGACGGCTAATTATATACCCGTGATATAATTAATTATTTATGTGTAATAAATCTCAATTTGTTTGGGCCAGTTGCCGAAATTGCCGCCCTTGATACTAAGAGTCCTATTTATATTTATTTTTTATTGCGTATTATATTTATTATTGCGTATGCCCGGAAATCAAGGCACGTAAAATTTTTCCTTGGATATCAAATTTTAGTTTAAGGACTCCTTAAAAATTAGGTATATCAGCTCATTTAAGTGTCGGTGATAAAGGAAAATGGAAAAACACTCACAATTGACTCAGTGGCGAAACTACCGGTTTCGGAGTCAATGGTCGCGGATTTGTTTCGTGCGTCGGGGTAAATTATATGTATGGCAAACATTTTTATTCTGAGACTGACATCCCACCTCGTTTTGGATAAGCATTCTATAGCCTCTATTTGGCCAGCCAGAAATTATGTATATATGCTGTAGATAATAAGAACTTATTGCCTATCCAGTTCACTTTATTTTACGCGGTCATGTTGAAGTCGGTAGAGGTTTACTAACATCGAATATATTCCCTTATATAAAATCGAAAAATAAGCATTTAGTCAATTACTCTCAAACCGAGCGTTGCTGCAGTGATGTCCGCAATGCTGTGGTTTTTTGTGTTAAACAGTCGAATTTATAAGTTAAAGTAAACAAGTTTTTGTATAATTTATAACTTAAAGAAAATAAGTTTTCTTAAAATTTACGTCTTAATAAAAATTACTGGGATTAATTTGAGAAAATAATATTCAATATAAAAAGTTAATTATAGCGTCAATAAAAAGATAAATATTAGTTAGGTTATGCGAATATGTGTAAATTAAGCTTTGCAAACAATTTTCTCGCAGATTTATTTTGCAATTTTTTTATCTGGCAAGAAAGGACGTTGCATTGACGATGTTTATAAATCTATTTTTTCGCTGAGTTCTTGAGTATTTCAAAGTAAGAAAGGTTTATATTTCACCATTTCAAGTAGTTGCTTAAAATGTTAAACAAATTTGTTGTTAAACAAATTGTTTTTTTGGGTATAGTATTTCCGAATGGAAAAGCTATAATTCTTGTCTATTTGTTTTAATTTAATATTTCACCTGACGCAAAATAGAATTTAAATTTTATGAATTTTTAAGCAAACCGATAGCCGTCTTTTTATGATTTTAAAATTTATTTTTAAAGTTTATTTTGCTCTTATAAAGTATGAATAAATATCAATTAATCCACATGCTTTATGTTTTATATTATTTTGATATTTTTTTTATTTCACGTTGGCCAGGGAAATATTGTGTGTGTCACAGTAAAATTGATGGAAAAATATTGATTTTACGTAACAAGTTTCACTCTTCGAAATAGTGTTGTGATATAAACTTGTAATATTTTATTTATATCTATAAAACCAATAGGATGTAAAAAAGTAGTGCAATATTTTGTTACAATTATGACCTAATTAACTTGAGTTTCCGTATCGATATAAAGATATGTATATATGGCCTACGGGTATTTATTTTGAGTCAAGACAAATTGGCGAGGTAGCTAATCGGCCTTGAAAAGCGTGGTGGGTTTTGGTGGTACAACTTTGAAACATACATATATATAGGCTGTATAAAAAAATAAATGTTAAAAAAAGCATTCATTATAAAAATGTACGCATTATAAAAATAATTAGATAAAATAATCGAAATAACGTAATTGTTTATCACAATAAATATTTTTTAGGTCGTTCCTATTGCATCACATCCCATCGCATGCTCATGCAATGCATTGATAGTTTAGTGCAGAAGGTACAGAGTGGAGTTGTTATTAACTTTGAGAAGATCGGCCCTGATCCACCACCAATAGACGCCGCCAATAACAGGGATGGGGGAGAACAAGGTGACGACATTAATCACGATCCCGAGAAAGACATTGACGTCGATGGAGATAGGAACGGGGTAAGCATTTATATTTCAATGATTTAATGACTCAGACTTTTACAGCCGCCAGCGGATATCGGAAGCATTGCGATAAATGTTGTGTTAGGTGGCATTTAGAAATACATGCGAATTGAGCTTATTTAACGAACATTGTGTTAAGGTATTAAACAACATATTTCAAAAGTGCAAAAAATAAGCTAATTAAATGCTTTAAATGTTATATTGCGATTACTCGTTAGAAATATGTTTATTATTGTAAAGATAACATACTTTGTAATCACTCGTTCAATGCAATTGTTATATATGTATCGATGATTATAACCTTTAAATATTATATTTCCCAAGAAAATAAATATAATAAGTAATATAATAAGTATGTATATAATATTTATTTTAATATTCTTTTAGGTCGGCGGAAATTGATAATAATTTCGATGACAAGACTTACTTTAATCAGATATTTCAGTAACCACCTGTCTATCTAACCAGCTACCTGTAGCGGTTTTTTTACGCTACGACCTTCAAAAACAAACCTGCATTTCTGCCAAGAGTGGCAATATTTTTGGTGTTGCAGATGTCTAATAGTGGGCAGCGTTGATTGCTTTACATTAGGTGACACGCTTGCTAGATTGCCTTCCTATCCCATACATTTTTATGTTAAAATTCCTAAAGAAGATAGATGTTTTATAATAGATAAGTTTATCTTGTAAAAATTGTCAATAATGTACATTCAACATTATTATAGCTATAACATGAAAATAATTGCACAAAATATAAATGCATATAAAAAACAAACAAAAAAGAAGTTCATAATTCTTCAGTTTTTCTAGAATTTTATTTCTTCACGAATGAGTAGAGAGTATTTATTTCTTCACGAAACTTTCCAGAGTAACCTGGGTTACTTTTTGGCAATTACTTGAAACTTAAGTAAAATACTTATCGTAAAATATGAAATCTTTTGAAATGTTGCTTGTCAGCTTGTCACATTACTTTTTGGTTTAATGGTGGCTATTCTACCAAAACCTTCTATGGACTTTATCAGTCAACTTTAAGTCACGATACATTCATTGAGTTATATATGGAATTATATTGTATATTATGTCACCACAATTAAATATAAAATAACTGATAACAATATAAGACAAATAAAATTAAATAATAACACAACGTCATTGATATAAATTGGCGCGAAAAGTGAGTTTATGGTTTTATTATTTATTTGTGTTGTTTTTCTTTCTAGCGTTGGAACGGAAGCTCATACCAGTCAGCCATAACAGCCAACCAAGGTGCTAGTGCACCTCAAGCTTGGCACTCTTGCCGCCGTTTGATATACGTCCCACGTACAGTATCGCAGAAGGGGTTTGCAGTTGGATTTTGGCCTATACCCGAATCATTTCGCCCTGATCCCAACGCACCGTCACTGGTAAGTGAAACAAATGTAGTTGTAATTAAACTATTTAATGAGATTTATGGGTAGTTATAGTTTCATTTTTAAATTAATATTGATTTTACTATACGGTTACAATTTACTGTAGACTTTTGATAGTGGTAGAGCCTCGGTGATCGGCTCGACTCACATTGAATATTGGCGTTAAGTGGCATTTTTATGTAATCGTGTTTGTTACGATGAGTTCAGGGATCCGAATTTCTTTCCCTTTCTTTTATTTACTTCTCTTACTCTCATTGCTTCCTTCTTTCACTCTTATTAATTCTCTTTCCTTTAAATCATTCAAGTAGCTAAAATATTCCTACACAGCTACAGCTACTAGCACAGTCCTAAGTACTGCTTACCCTTATTCCTTCTTTATCTCAACCGCATCGATTAATCTGCTTCGTATCTTCTCCATTCTACGTGACGTTGGCGAAATCACCGACAAGCTCTTTTGGCACTATTGAAAGCCATTAATTGAAATAAAAGAATGAATAGGTGATAAAAAAGCCCCAACTTCTCGTGGTGCATTCTGTACATTAATGAATGGGACTTTTGTTTTTACGCTATTCGAACGTTGCAGCCTCCGCGGTCGGCGCATCCCGTTGTGAAGTTCACGTGTTCCAGTCAGGAGCCGATGGTGATTGACAACTTACCATTTGACAAATACGAACTGGAACCAAGCCCACTTACACAGTTTATACTGGCAAGAAAACAACCCACCATTTGTTGGCAGGTATGCAAATAAACTATTTAAATTTTTTTTTTAAATTGTTTGAATGTATATAATGTACATACATATACACGTACATGTATATGTATACATTTGGAAAAAAATGACGTCTGGAGAAAATTGGTATTGGTGCCAAGACTGTTTAATGCTTGAATTTAACTCTATTTCTGGTGTACAATAAAGAATATATCTATCTATTTATTTATTACAAACAACAGACAATATTTTTTAAAAAAAATGTAAAAATATTATTTGGTAATATTTCAGGTATTTGTTGCAAACAGTAGTTGCAAGAATTCTGAAGTGAGTCATCCATTTGGCTACCTGAAAGCATCAACCAATTTGACCTGCGTCAACTTGTTTGTTCTACCGTATAACTATCCTGTCCTTCTGCCGTTATTGGACGACTTGTTCAAAGTTCACAGGTGCAAACCCACACCGGAGTGGAAGGTTGCATTCCAACAATATTTGGACAGAATGCCATCTTACTATGTCGCGGTAAGTTGTATATCGGCTAACTCTATCGTAATCAGCTATCGCTCTAATTATCAGAATTCGTAAGTACATATATATATATATATATATATATATATATATATATATATATATATATATATATATATATATATATATATATATATATATATAATTTTTACAGGAACAATCTAAAACATTTTCTCTTATTGTTTGAGAAGTTTTTATAAAATCATTTTTACTCTAGGTATAAAGAGGTAATTTTTAAAGTAAATATGAAGTATCCCATTGAATACGGTTTAAAATTACCCGTTAGATGGTATTTAAAGTGAGAAGTAAAGAAAAAGTGTTTTTTTTTTAGTTTCGAATTCTGATAAATTGGGTTGATGCTATATTACATAAGAAAAAATATTACTTATTTATATTTTTTTCAAAAGAAAGAATTTTAACAACGTTATTTGTTATTAATGGAGTCAGGCGTTACTTTGCGGAAATCCATCACTATATGGACAGTCAAAAGTTTTACTTAGCTAAGATCCGCGACAAGCAAAACAATAACAGAAAATTAACAATGTGTGTTTTTCCGTTGGGTTTAGTGAATTTATTTGGAACTTAAACCAAACACTTACCGAAAATCGGCCATCAACTCTCCACCCACCAACCACTATACACAACGCCAAACACACACTATCACTTTTCCATCTTGTACACGACACGTGTTTCGCCCCAACACGAGGCATCTTCAGGTATAGTAGACTCTACGGAAGACAACCGAAAAGTCTTTACTAAACTTTATTTGTATTGTACGGACTGTTCGCTAAGCTTAGGCTTGTTGTTTTATCAAACGTATTAGTTTTTTTAATTAACTAACTCCTTTGTTCATTTTATATATCGACGTAAAGAAGCGCCGCAAAATAAAAACTTTACCATCAGTGCCAAAAAATCTTAAGATTTCTGAATAAAATTGTATCTGATCACTCGAAACGAAACGGGAACATCCACACCCCGTGCAGGGGGTGTGGGATCGAGCCTCGAGGACGAACCCCACTGTTCGTACAGCAACTCAATGGGGCGATCACCCTACGGTCCTAGGTGCTGCTGTTCCCTGCGGCTTTTAGGCGTCCTTTAAAGACTTTGCGTCGTCGAGATATGGCCGAACCTATTCCTACGTTTGGTCTGTCCTTGGCCCTCCCATCTGATCACTCAAAAACAGTCGGCTTCAACGCTGTACAAATTGTTCTATTGGTCGTAGAGTTATGAGACTCAGATCATTCGACGCAGTATTTTCTTCTAATCCGAATAGGCAATGAATTTTATGTTCGCTTTTTTGCGTCGATTTATTCAATATTTTATTTTTTAATTTAGTAAAAGTGTTGTTTAAAAATATAATTCTGGATATTATAAAAATATAATACTTTTATATTAAAACCTCATTGGATCATAGGAAAATATTTTGTTTTAAAATTATAATTTTGTAGGAAAATTGAAATAAATAAAGATGAAAGATTAGTTTTAATCTGTAAATGCCAATTCATACGCTATGCGCTGGGAATTTTGAGGGAGTCTAATGTTCGGCTGTAGTCTGTTACGGTTGTATAGGTGATGATTCTGATGATGAACCTTATAGTCATTTGTTTTTACTGTATCTTAGTTTGGTGATGACTTTGAAAAGGTTTTTGGTTCATGCATTGTTTAAATTCTCTACTTTTAATAAGTAAGACGACCTTCACAAAATTGCGTCTTACAGTAGTAACTACATCGTATTACACTGCAGTCGGTTGTATGCGGAACGACGTTTTTTTACTAAGTGCGTCGTTATAACAGCCACTTTTATTTCTTAGGATGTGTGGATTACCAAAAATGAAATATGATAAGTGAAATATAACAAACGGTTTTCGCTGCCTATTACTGCCGCCTACTACGGCAATTTTTTCTAGGAAATGTCAGACTTGTAAACTGTGCATTATGTATGTTTAAATATATCTTAATTGTATACTAAAACACAGAAGGCACTCTAGGCCAAATTCTCTCTTATCTAAATGACTCTGTTAATTTCGATAAAATTGGTACAAAATTTTAAAGCAGTGTCTTCAAGAAAATAAACTACCAGGGACCTAAAAACTAATTTTTATCTTTAAAACAAATTTTAGATTTTACCGCGATTTGATCACAGAACTCTTGGCTCAACAGTCAGGCACTCTAATCAATGAGCTAAGCGGTCATCATTACCTACTGTGCTGAATAACAGACTAGAATACACATAAACACATTCAAATGTTGTTATGATTATGTTAATGTTAGTATGAATTTATTATAGTTCAATGCTGGATAACGATGGTTCTCAATAATTACCTGGTGTTACATAATAATTGCCAATATAGTATTTCCGTCAGTCCCAAGATTGGCGTGCCAATCTGCACGCCAATCTTGGGATCGTAGAATTTTTTAAAAAAGGATACTAGCAATGTTTTCAATATTACTAGAATTCTTGGTTACAATTGCAATCAAGCTAATAATGCCTTCGCTAGGATGTTTTGTATTCAAATGAATAGTCCAGTGGAAGATATGAACTCACGAGGGTCAGATCGTAAGGCCGATACGCTTACCGACTGAGGTATTGCCGTTTAAAGATTATAAATCCTTATAAGGTTGGTTTTTATTTTCAGCTACACGCTGATGCCTACTGGTTTATGCTCCCATGGTCGCCTTTTATGATAACCATGGGAAGAAATGTGGTGGTTTTATTGTATACCGCAAACCACATAGCATATATTAAAAATGATAAAATGTTTTAAATAATTACTTTTATAATTTTTCAGCCACTCCGCAGGGCGCTCACAAAGATGGGCGCTTCCGCACCATTGGTCCAAAGCATCATTCCCGATACGCAAGACAATTCCTTAAGCTTTTCCGTGCTCAATTATTTGAAAAGAATGAAAAATCAAGCCAAGATGGAGTTTGAGAAACTTTGTTCTGATGTTATAAATAAGGCTTCCTCTAGTCAAAAGGTAAATATGGGTTTATAATAACAAACTGCGAGCCCTTGCGACGATGCTTCGATATGCAAGGTCTTGTCCAGAAAATCTGAGAGAGTTGTATATGTATGGTCTGCAAATTATAAAATTTAAAATACACCAAATAAATGTACATGATGATGTGCTTTAAGCAGGTAAATATGAATAAAGACCATTTTTCAGAAAAATATCGAATAGAACATTAGTAATTATGTGTTTCAACTGTGTCTTTTTCACAACCACTTACTTTTTCCTTTAATATTCATCTCATATTAAAGGAAAGTATTCATTTCTATGAATAATCATGTTTATAAAAGAAAAGTAGTTACATGACATTGAATTATGAGATTGAAGCAGAACTGTTATGTCGCATTGAAATCTATATTCATGATATTGTTCTTACAATAACAACACTTAGATTTTTTTACATTGTAATTTCAGGCTACGGAAAGTGTTCGAGTGATGCCCAGGTCACCATTGAAGAAAGACTTGACCACGCACCCCAGTTTGCAAGACAAGTTCACAGCTCTCCGTGACCAGTTGAATGAGTTCGGTGGATTTGTAGTCGGATTGTCGCGTGGCCGGCATAAGTCACAAGCCCACACATACAGGAATCCATTTGATATTCAACGGCGTGATTTGTTGGATCAGGTATGTTTTATTTTTTATGATATTTAGGATAAGACCATAAATAATGTATGAGACCCATGAATAATGTATGAAATTTAAACAAAGACGCTGATGTATAGTTACGGTGCATTAACGTTTAATATGAGTTTGTGTTCCAAATAAACTAAATGAGAATGCTATATAAGAGAAATAGGGGTGCCATGCCATATAAGAGAAATAAAGTATGCCGAGATCGTAGCAGATGGAGATCTGTGGTCTTTGCCTACACCTACAGGAAACAGGCGTGTAGAAATGTATATGTATGTACTTTATGCTACTTTGGTTAAGGCCCCTCTTCGGGTATAGGCCTCCTCTAGAACTATCCAACCCTTTTTATTTGACGTCTGCCTCATCCAGTGGTTTCCTTCTAGGCTGATTATTTCGTCAGCCCACTTTTCGCTGGGACGGTTTCTTCCTGATTGGAAGTTAACGTCGGCTTATTTCAGCTAACCATATATTCTTATATGTCTCAAGTACTCAGGGGTATTGTAAATACCCCGTGGTACGTCAAAAACGACGACCTTCACCGTGACATTAAAGTGGACCTAGTCGTTAGTATTATAAATAAATAAATCCAAAGCTTATGAGCGAAGACGTCATCATTAATCGAAGTTATCCAGCTCCTTGATAACACGGACTTATTAAGAAGACTAGAGAACTAAACCCTTTTAGTTAGTTTAGTAAAATCCTAGTGTAGGGAATGAATATTTTGCGCAGTGTAAAGAACATAAGAATAGAGTGTCTTCTCCTTAATAGAGACTGTAAGAAGTGTTAATGATCACATTCTTAATTATACCCTACTTAGCAAATTAAGTTAAAAACAAATTACTCATTGCCCCATAGCTACTAGATTATAATTATAATGAGAAAATCTACAATAGTGGAGTAATCGGTACAAAAAATCAATACTTATTTAGATTATAATGAGAAAACCTACAATAGTAGAGTAATCATTACAAAAAAAAATACTTTATTAGATTGTAATTATAATGAGAAAATCTACAATAGTAGAGACGACATTACAAAAAAATACATGTTTGGATTATAATTATAATCAGAAAATCTACAATAGTAAAGTAATCATTAAAAAAAAAATGATTAATTTGTAATAATAATGAGAAAACCTACAATAGTAGAGTAACCATTACAAAAAAAAAATACTTTATTAGATTGTAATTATAATGAGAAAATCTACAATAGTAGAGACGACATTACAAAAAAAATACATGTTTGGATTATAATTATAATCAGAAAATCTACAATAGTAAAGTAATCATTAAAAAAAAAATGTTTAATTTGTAATTATAATGAGAAAACCTACAATAGTAGAGTAATCATTACAAAAAAAAATACTTTATTAGATTGTAATTATAATGAGAAAATCTACAATAGTAGAGACGACATTACAAAAAAAATACATGTTTGGATTATAATTATAATCAGAAAATCTACAATAGTAAAGTAATCATTAAAAAAAATTGTTTAATTTGTAATTATAATGAGAAAACCTACAATAGTAGAGTAATCATTACAAAAAAAAATACTTTATTAGATTGTAATTATAATGAGAAAATCTACAATAGTAGAGACGACATTACAAAAAAATACATGTTTGGATTATAATTATAATCAGAAAATCTACAATAGTAAAGTAATCATTAAAAAAAATGTTTAATTTGTAATTATAATGAGAAAACCTACAATAGTAGAGTAATCATTACAAAAAAAAAATACTTTATTAGATTGTAATTATAATGAGAAAATCTACAATAGTAGAGACGACATTACAAAAAAATACATGTTTGGATTATAATTATAATCAGAAAATCTACAATAGTAAAGTAATCATTAAAAAAAAATTGTTTAATTTGTAATTATAATGAGAAAACCTACAATAGTAGAGTAATCATTACAAAAAAAATACTTTATTAGATTGTAATTATAATGAGAAAATCTACAATAGTAGAGACGACATTACAAAAAAATACATGTTTGGATTATAATTATAATCAGAAAATCTACAATAGTAAAGTAATCATTAAAAAAAAAATTGTTTAATTTGTAATTATAATGAGAAAACCTACAATAGTAGAGTAATAATTACAAAAAAAAAATATAGTAGTTATTGTTTTAATTGAGTTACAATCTTACCTTTTCAGGTGGTGCGAATGCGTGCGAACTTTTTACAACCATCACTGGCTCATACTCGTCTCGTCGATGAAGATAGTGTGCATTCCATGCCGGTCGCTCAGATGGGCAACTACCAGGAGTACCTCAAGAGAATGACTCCACAACTACGGGAGATTGAGTCACAACCAGTTAGACAACACATGTTTGGCAATCCCTTCAAGATAGATAAGGTGATTAATTGTTGTTATATTCAACTTGATCTTGAAACTCGAAAATCAACTTGATATCATAAACTGATATCAAGTTGATTTTCGAGTTGTTCATAACAGTTAAATAATTTCGTGTACATGGCAAAATGTCGAATTTTCATAGGAACATATATTCCATTGACATGACATCTATAGAAATAAAAATTCAAAAGTAGAGTCGAAAAAAATCGAGACTGATAACCAGTTATCAGTCTCGATTTTCTACCAGTAGAAGCTATACAAAATAATCTCAGGGGATAAGTGTTTATTGATCACAAAAAATCAGCGTGACTGACTGTCACCCAATAGTTTTCTCAGTTTATCAGTGGAGGCAAATCCTTTCAAATTAGGAGAAGCTTATGTGCAGTAGCCAGCCGTGAAACGTGCTTGGGGCAGCCGGAGGGGCTTCGCCCGGTCGGTCGTCCTAGGTACCGTTGGAATGATGCCCGTGCCGAGACTTGAAGGAGCTCCAAGTCGAGATCTGGCAGACGGTGGCGCAAGATACGTCCATGTGGCGACCCTTGTTGGTGGAGGCTAAGACTCATTTTGGGTATTGCGCCGGCCTAACAATATTACAAAAAGAAACGGGACTAGTAGTCCGACTTCCTGACCACGGAGTGAACGGTTGCGGGTTCGATACCCACATCGGAATAAATATATGAATAGCCTACAGATATTTACTCCAAGTCTGGTAACCTCGCCAATCCGCATTGGACAAGTGTGGTGGGTTAACGTCCATTCCTCCGGAAATGGGGAAGCCCATGCTCATCAGTGGGACATGAAAAATATAATATAAAAATATAATAACAACTCATGCCCTTTACTGTATTGATGATGTTGTGTTTGCAGCGCATGATGGTAGACGAGGCGGATATAGATCCATTGGGTGCAGTGCGAAGCGGTGGTGGAGGCGGGGTGGGGGGTAAGCGTGGGTCGGAGAGTCCTCGAGCCGCCCCACCCAAGCGTAAGGCCGGTCCGTTACCGCACCACGTCGTCGCGCGTCGGCCTTCCACGCCCCCGACGCCGTTGCCTGCCCCGCTACCCGCCCCGCTGCCCGCTCCGCTCCCCATTCCAATTGCCGCCTCACCGTTACCCGCCGCACCCCTCTCCCCTGTTCTCCTGCGTCGACCTACTTCACCGCTCGCGCCAGTGCCTTCTGATCTACCCACTGGACGACCACCCGAGGTAAATACCATTTTGCACAGACAGTATTATATATATATATATATATCATAGTAAATAGGTGGTCCTAAATAAATCGCCGAAATGTATGTATGCGCATAACTTTAGAACGACTGCACCACATTAGATAATTCACAAGGTTTTACTTTTACTCCATGAAAATATCAAATAAAGTATCACCTAAATGTAGAATAGAATGGTTTACTTGCAAGTAAGACAATTTTAATATTTTTTCTTATCCCCGGTAATACCGGAATTTTCGGTATCAAGTTTAAAAAAAGGCATGTCCACGTTACGTCAGCAGTTGCAAGTTTGTATGGACAGTCAAAAGTTTTACTTAGCTAAGATCCGCGACAAGCAAAACAATAACAGAAAATTAACAATGTGTGTTTTTCCGTTGGGTTTAGTGGATTTATTTGGAACTTAAACCAAAAACTTACCGAAAATCGGCCATCAACTCTCCACCCACCAACCACTATACACAACGCCAAACACACACTATCACTTTTCCATCTTGTACACGACACGTGTTTCGCCCCAACACGAGGTATCTTCAGGTATAGTAGACTCTACGGAAGACAACCGAAAAGTAGAGTCTTCCGCCGATGGCCGCTTGGCCGATTTTCGGTAAGTTTTTGGTTTAAGTTCCAAATAAATCCACTAAACCCTACGAAAAAAACACACATTATTAATTTTCTGTTATTGTTTTGCTTGTCGCGGATCTTAGCTAAGTAAAACTTTTGACTGTCCATATAGTGATGGATTTCCGCAAAGTAACGCCTGACTCCATTAATAAGTTGCAAGTTTGTAAAATCAATAAATCTACCCGGATCACTAGTCATGACACATCTTTCCGTTTCTGGAGGAATGAATATCAACCTAACACGTTTGTCTATGGAGATTGGTGGAGTATCCAGGTTCGAAATAAATACCTGTAGGGCATAATTATATTAATCGAATTCTCATCCGGATTGACCACGAAAGCGGTAACTTACAGCGCACTATTTAATTACATAATTTAATTTTTAAGCTAATTGACAACCTATATTTTTTAACGACATAAATATTAACGGGGATGTAAGAATCTACAATCATTATATATTATTTAGGACCATCTATTTATTGGCGCTTTAATTCCTTTCTTTTTAAAATAACCAATAGATCTTTGGTTATTTAATATAAATAATTAACGACGATCCAAATGGCGCAAACAATATTAATTAATATGGCGCAAAGTTGACGGAAATGGCGCAAAAGATGAAGATGATTCGAATGGTGTCTGTGGTGGTGGATGAAGTGTTAACTTACTTAGCAAAAGGTCGTGTTTTACATTCATGTATCAGAATGACTATACGGCTTTAAAATATTTAGTTTGATGTTTTGTTCATATAATTTGTGTTTACCTACAATATAAATAATCTGGGGGTAGTGCTTTACACTCATACCCCATTTCTATTAGATTATATACATCACATTAGATTTCTAGATTTATATTTGATATTATCAGACGTATATCTGCGTTGTGTGAAGACAGAATCTTCCTATTTTATAATGCTGGTGGTGAGCTGCTAAAGCGATACTGAAAATGTTAAATATGATGTAAATAAAATGAGAAAATTCAAAGAGAGAATAAAAAGATGTTGCCAAAGCATAACCAAACAAATTATAAATTACGAAGTTGCATATTATCGAAAATTGGGTAAAATAAGACATTGTTTGTTGTGTTATTGTGCGAACAAGTTAGATGTCTCTCCAGTGGGCATTGAGTTTTTTGTTTTCAGTTATTATTTTTAGTTTTACTTGTACATATCATAATATGCCTATATTTTATTCATATTATAATCTCCTTTATTGTTCCCTTATTATTTACTTATAATATAATACGTTTATTATTTTTTTATTGTGGGCTGCTCATTTTTGCATGCAAAATATTCACAAAGTTCTATATATGATTACGAAATAGAAACTCGCATTCCTTTAATATTTATTACGCCACGAAACATTTCTTAATACACATGACATTGTTCGTAAGCAGGTTTACTCAATTTGCATTTTAATGAGTTGTGAGGTTTTGTTGTATCGTATGAGAATAAATTAGAATATGCCTTAATTATCATATGTGCATAAGTAACGTCATCTTTTATTGTAGGTATTTTTTATTATTATTTCGAATTTAAGTTAACTTTGAGGATTATTTGGTATTAAAAGAGTAAAATAATTGTTTCTTCTCTTTTTGTATATTGTTTTGTTATTGATAATTTTAATTTTATTTATATAGAATGTATTTATCTAAATATATTATAAAGTTATATGCTTATTTAAAAATATTAAAGTTTGAACATAGTTTTTACACAACACGTCATTGCTGAATCTTAAATTTTCTTAGTATAACACAGAGAAAAGAAATAAGCGCGTAAAAGGATGTCTTAATATAATAATATATATTATTTGTATTATGTCATACATTGTAAAAATAATTTATATATTAATCTAAATAAATTATATCTAAATGTACCAGCAATTGATTAATGGATTATTTTGTGGAAATGAATTACTATGTGGACAGTCAGAATTCTAATTTAGCTAAGATCCGCGTCAAGCAAACAAAAAAAGAAAAATAATAATTTGTGTTTTTTACTGGAAGAAGTGGATTTACGGGGAACTTAAACTAAATCTTACCGAAAAAATGGCCGTCAGTAACTCTCCACTTTTCAACCACTATCAACAACACCGACATCAAACACACCACCGCTCTTCCACAATGTACACGTCGCGTGTTTCGCCTCAACACGAGGCAACATCACGTAATGTAGACTCTACGGAAGACAACCGTTAAGTGTCTTGCCATTATCCCCCATAAATCCACTTCTTACAGTGAAAAACACACATTATTATTTTTTATTTTTGTTTTTTTTTTAGTCGCGGACCTTAGCTGAGTAAGAATTCTGACCGTCCACGTACCAGAAATTGTTCCTATTGTGCTTACTTTGAGTGCAATCTTATTTATGTTTTAAAAATGTAGCCAACGAAATATATATTTCAAGGCATCTGCATTTCATGTAACTCAAAAATGAGCTACTCATAGAATGTGTAGAATCTCGACCTCAAATATTTTTGTTTTTATGTGTACTGTAGATAATGCATTCTAATTATATTGAATTCACTAGGAGCCGCCAAATGTGGATACGGGCGGACCGACAACGCCTCCACTTGTGTCGCCGCCAGCCGCAACGCCAACCAATTTGCCGCCTGTCATCAAACCATTCCTCAATGGAGGTGCCTGCTTTTATTTATACTTTTATCAACATAGTTATGCTTATAATTTATACAATTTTAGACTTTGCATACAGTTGTATAAATATACGACTGTATGCAAAGCCTTAAGTTGTTTAATTATAAAAAAAATTCAACAAACCACCAGTTAAAATAAAAGCTAGACGATCTCGTGTTAATATTCAATAATATAATAATACCAGTTGACCCGGTAAACCTTGGTTTGCCATAAAAATAAAAAAAAAAATGCCTTGGGGAGGGTAACCTTGGGATATATAAAATAGTTTATGACCTATTCTCAGATCTTCAAAATATATAAAATTAAAATTCATAGAAATCGGTCAAATCGTTTCGTAGGAGTTCGATAACAAACAATGTGACACGAGATTTTTGTATATACTACATATAACATAAGTTAAACAAAAGTAGTTGTTCATTTACTAACTAATACTTGCAGATGCATACACAACGATGGGTAGCAAGATGCCGCGGTCGCCTTCCCCTCCACCCGAACCGACCTCACCTCCCCCGACCGCGCCGCACACTGTCGCTCCAGTACCTCTTCATGATTCACAGGAACTGCAGATAAACGCAATTATCCAGGGCATCGCTGCTGAAAACGATTCCAACTCGCGGACCAAAAAGCGGAAACGGAAGGTGAGATAGAGCGAGGAATAAAAAGTACTGTGATTAATCAAATAAATTACGAATATATTGTATCCTACTCTTTAAAAATATTTTCCATTAACCCAAAAGTTCATTGGCAGAGATTGCCTTCGGGCATTAAGCCGCCTTTGTACTTAAATGTATACAAAAATAATAAATAAATAAATATGGCCATTAATGAATGATAGAAATTATAAAAATAGCTTTTGATATTTACTTATATGTAAAATTAACTTAGGCAATAAAATCAAGCAATATGCTAATAAAAGTAAGATTTTTTGTTAGCTACATGTTTTTAAAAAAAATGTCAAAATTTTTATAAATGTAAATGACATTAAAAACACTTAATTTTTTTAAAATTTGTAAGGCAAATGTTTGCCCGTAGAATGAATGGAACAGCTCGTCCCGGTACAGCACCACACTTTCGCAGTAAATTGACTTATGTATAAGTAGTAGCTTCGCTACTGAATTCTTTCTCATATCTTTGTCTCTCTTCTCCTTGTGTTATCTACATATTATTAGGCAATAGATCTGGTATACCCTTCATATGCGACACTTGCTTGTTTTCATAGCACGTTCATAAAATATAAACATTTTATTATTCATGCCATCTTCCATTTATATGAATTGTTTTCCAGAATGAAAAACCACAGCTACAATTGCTATTGCCTCCACCGCCGTCCCGCAAAGAGTTGGCTGAAATCAGGAAGCACAACCTTAATGTTCGCTCCGAGGTGTATCGCGCCGTGCGTCGACCAGGCAGAGGTAGTTAACAACATCTAATGTTTAGTAAATCACAATGTTATTAATTATATTGAATTTTGAACATTTATAACTACATACATACATACATATCGTCACGCCTGTTACACGTAGGGGTAGGCAGATACCACAGATCCCCATCTGTTACGACCTCTGCATACTTTCCTTGCTTCACACTCATTACTCTCCTCGTGTAAGCCCGCCGGTTAAGGATACTCTTGACCTGGTCTTTCCTAAAAACTTCGGCAATTTGTTCAAGGTATGTTTTCCTTGGTCTTCCCCTACCGACCCTTCCATCCACACCCGCAACGTAAATTTTGGCACATTCTTTTACTCCACATCACTCTCTTATATCGTTTAATATAATTAATTATATTTTGACCATTTATAACTTTATTACTATAAAACTATACTATGGATCCATTTCTCCCTGAGGGTATCTAAGTTACAATTATGGGAGATGCAGTGTGCTTTACTTGTGCGACTTGACAGGAGGATTTACTATCGAGACGTGTTATTCAGATGGTGGTCCAAGATCAACTGATCTGATCATTGTCGTTTGAAAGAAAATCTCCTTTTTCTAATTAATATTTTAAATATAATGACATAGAAACCTATATTAATATTAAATACATTTAATAAAATAACCGATGTTATTTTATTAAATCAGTCACCAGTAGTAATCATAATCGATGACGGAAAACGTATTTCGACGCTTCGATTTTTTCTGATTCAAATCGTCGTATAAGAAAAGTAATCATATTAGAAAAAAAAACAAGTAATTTTATTTTTTAAGTTTTGGCAAAATATTAAAAACTATAAAGATAATAAAACCTATTAAAGAAAGTCAAAAATTAATAAGTAACGAAACCCAAGGAAAGTAATATCTTTAGTTTTCTTTACTTTCCAAAATGTTAGATTTTCATTTATGCCAATATACGATTATAGCTTCTATTTCATTCTTATCACTGTTAAATTGATAATATTAATAGTCTACTGCTAGGTATTGGTTTTCCTCTAAATTGTAAGTTTGCAAAGCGGATTGGGTTTTTATTAATCAGATAGATACATTTAGCTGCCAATCTATTGGTATTTCCTTTCATAGTCGCCTCATACGAAAATTGTACAAATTTTAATACCAACCGATGTTCTGTTTCAGATTTCACAAATTTGTTTGACTATTTAAAACAATTAAAAGGCAGTGTAGACACTAAGAAAGAGGTGATACGTGATGTGATAAGCGAATCCCTGAGGTTCAAAAGGAAGGGACTCGCTAAACTATTGGAAGACTTCTTATTGAGCCTTGAGAAGAATGGGAACAGTGCCTCAGTTAGTATGAAGAGACTAACGAACTCCGTGTACAGTAATGCGAACAACCACAGCTAGTGGCGACGTACGGCACGCAAGTGAACGGACGAACACACGTGTTATAGTGTAATTTATATTATTATTTACCGCAATAGCCAGATTGTGTATTCTTTGTTAATAAAGTGCATAATTACTTTACTCGAATGCCACAAAGATTAAGAAGCGACAAAAGTTTTATTAAATACTAGCTCTTGTACCCGGCTTTGCCTGGGTTACATTCCTATTTTCAATGGGGGGTTAAATTGAAATAACCCAAGCTATGATCAACGGTCTCTATAGCAACCGTTGCTATAGAAAACAATATTCATAACAACCATATGTTAATGTGTGGGTGATGGTACTTTAGATGTTAGTTAGGTCGGATAAATGATGCGCGAACGCATTGGGAACGAACTGACAAATAATTTTATATATAACGTGTCAAACCAATAATGGGTAATATTAGAAAAGCTAAATACACGGTAATTTTCATTTGTTCCACTGTCTGATGAACTTTGTCGTAATTATGAGTTGCCATGGTCTTTTTGGAGATAAATAAGATAAGAGCTAGATAGAAAATACATATTAATAACTTCAAGGAAAGCTCTAGTTTCAATACAGTGGAACACAATGGCTCATGTAAATGCCAAAACTATATTTTACCATTTAATGAATGATATTGATATGCTAAGAATCTTTTTCTTTTTTATATCTTGTAATGTTTTTCTATATTCATTAGCCAAATGAAATTATTGCATGTGGGCTTTTCCCATTGAAAGGTACGTACGGTGCAATTTATTTTTTAAAATTCATTTCTCGTAAGTGTTCGTAACGGTCAGGTAACAACCAAAGGTATTTATTTGTAATATTATAAGAAAATATTTTTGTCATGGCTTTGGCCCTAGGGTTTAACTTCATTTTAGCCTCCGACTTCATTTTAGCCTACAAAATGCAGAACGGTACAACGATAACTTGGCGAAAAAAGCTGCTCCTCAGTATTCAAACCGAAACTGTCGAAGACGATAGAGTAGCGATTACTATAGTCGCTATAGGAGAGGGTATTATTTGATAAAACTAAATATTTGTATGGCTACGAACGAAACAATGTATTAGGTTCGGTAATCTCACAATAGTTTTATCTTCGATTCGTATACATTTATCGTTCACACATTAATCATTGTGGCATTATTTTCTGTTATTTTGTGTATTAATTGTATAAATTGTGGATAATGGAAACGAAGCAATATGACTTGTTATGTACGGAGTTGGATTTTACTGAGAAACCACAGTAAAATATGTGTTTTAATAATGTAAATAACGCATTGTATATATTAGATTTTATTACTTTTACCAATGAAGTTACATTTATGAATAGGATGTTTTAATGCATCATCGATTACGACCTTCGAGACAAAGGTCACTGTGGAATCTGAAATACTGTTTTTCACTAACAAATTAGTTTTACCTGAGGTATTTATTTAAATTCCAAATTATTTTCCTACTTCACGAAATATGTAAATTATCATAGTACATTGTATTAAATAGATATAAAATATTTGATTCTATAAGTAGCAATAATATTGTGGTGTTGGCCGAATCGCTACAAAATCTAAGCAAATTCTGAGCAGCTTAACCAATTCTTCCAGTGGGTCGGTTTGGTTATAAATCTAAATAACACTAAAATCATGGACCACATTGAGCCTGAACAATTGGGTAGAGACAATTTCTGTTAAAGAGCTGATAGGATTTAGTTGGGCTGGGCAGCATTCAGAAAGCTTTCTCAAGTCTTTGGACCATCAACAGGAGTTACATTATAAATTATTCTAAATATTTCTCACAACATTAAAATGTATTCCTAATTAAAGACGGACACATTAACAAAAAGCGAAAGCATATAGATCAGATATTTATTCATGAACTTAAATGTTAGAATTTAATACGGTGGGTGAATTGTACCACTCTCTCGTAGAGAATGTCCAACTCATTGTTACTTTTCATGTGTTTGTGGTACAATTCACACAACGCTCGCAGCTGGGCATTGGACCCAAAAACTCTACTTTTCATTTCATTGTGAAATTAACTAAAATTTTGTATCCGTGCATGTATTCAGGGCATAGCAATTATAATGCAACTTATAATATGAGGACTGTCTATTTAAGTTTTTTGGCTATCCTTACCTTAGAGCTTGAAGAAGGAAATTCTGATCACTGGTCCTGATCCTGCCTACATTCTCTAACGGTATCGAAACTTGATAAATAATAGTTCGTCTACTACACAAGCTCTAAAGTCTCTCTGAGAGCTTAGTTCATAGTTTCTCTAGTCCATTGGATAAGATTCGAAATGGAGATATCAGTCTGAGAACGAAAGTCACTAACATGTCTTTTCGCTTTAGCAAAAAGAAGTGACAACGATCCGGTCACGTTTTTCGTATAACCGATAACCGTTTAAAAAGACGTTTGCTGGAATTAATTTTAGTTGCATTTCGTTTTAATCAGATTCTACATTGTACATTCTCCTCGATGGGTTGTTTGGTCAATTGTAAATTGTATATATCAGTTTTATAAATAAATTATAATCCTTATTGGATTCTTAATATCGTGTATTATTTATATTATTTGTTATCCTGTTCACCATAAAGAATTCTAACCTAATCGTAGTGTATGTTTAGAACGTCGCGAAGTAGTAATAGAGTACTTACAAGATACAAAACTGAAGGTATTAAAGTATCTTCAGTTTAGTATGATGTAAGGAGGGCTATGATGTAATAGGGACGATCAATTGGCGCAGTGGCGGGGCCCCCGCCCACGGAATCGATGGTCGCGGGTTCAATCTCCGCAACGGAATAATTATATGTATGGCCTACAAATATTTATTTGGAGTCTGGTAACCCCGCCAATCCGCATTGGACAAGCGTATTGGGTTAACGTCCGTTCCTCCAGAAATGGGGAGGCCCGTGCTCAGCAGTGGAACATATATGGGCTGTGAAAAAAAAAGGCGTAATTACACTGACCTAATTTTCATTATCACCTGGAAACGGTTCATCCTGCTGATTGACAAACATCACGATCAAATGATGGTAGCAGTGCTGAATATCGCCTTTTTTTACAAATAAGAGTGTTGACGCAATTCCCATGAATGGCAGCCGGATTAGGATTCCATATTGGTTACTCTCAAGTGGTAACGTAAATAAATCAGCAAATACTAACAGATGGGTAACACCCATCTGTTAGTATTTGCTGATTTATTTAGTATTTGATTTATTATTAACAACAAATTAACGTTTTCACAATTAGCTTGAAGTACTCAATTTATTATTTGATTTTTAACGGTATAGGGAGGCAAACGAGCTAGTGTATCACCTGATAAAAGCAATCAACGCCGACCATAGACAGATATCTTCAACACCATAGATAGGCATTGCATTGATTAATAATATTTGTGTAAGCCGAGAAACGGATGGCCAGCGGAGCATTACGGTGAGGTTATTACATTCTTAGGTGTTCGTTTGAAACTATCCGAAGTCCTGAATGCTGGATATAAAAAGTAATTTATATATATGAAATATATCTCATTACGTATCTAAGTACTCGCCTAAAAAAAAAAAACTGATGTGGGTTAAGGAATTGAGTTATTTGTAGTAACACAAAACGCACGATTGATAATCGATAATAATCTACTTGTGGTAATAAGTTGTTAACGATTTTATATAAATAGGTAGTGATGTCGTTACGACGATTTTAATATTGTGGAGTGTGAAAGAAATTGGGGGAGGCAAGTACCCATTGTCTTTACTTGACAGACTATAAAAAGCAATTATAATCAAATCACCGTTCAATCTCATAAGTGTCGTATGCATTCTATTCCTTCCTTAGCTCAACCGCACTGATTAACCTTCTTCGTGTTTTCTCCCTTTTACGTGACATTGGCGAAATCACGCTATATGCAAACCGTGCTATTTTGGCACTATTGAAAGCCATTAATTCAAATGAATGAATGAATATAATCAAAGAATGATTATGGATAAAATACCACGTATATACGTGATACCTTATCCATAAACATACTCAGCAACGATATACATCGTATACCTTTGTTTAGTATTTGCTAACAAACAGAAACATCCACGCACGTTTGAACACAGTTTATAGAGAGGACGGAGGTGGTACGCAAGGACGCGTGTGGAGTTGCATATTAGTCGGGTGTTTGTGCAGATGTGCACCAAATACTTATTATTATCAACCGGCTACAATTTTCATATGGGACTAATTATTGCCCATGAGAGAGAGAGAGAGAGAGAGAGACAGACACAGATTAAACAAATACAATTTTGTGACAATCATTTACATCCTAACACATTACAAAACGCGAATGCTCACTGATTAAACCATTAGAAATTCGTTTTGATTTATATCGTATGTGAGCAGTAAAAAAAGATTTTTCTAAATTCATTCCCTAAAAGGTTATAGAGAAGATGAGAGTTTGAATGGAAAACTCTTATATTTTAACCATAAATATGGAAATTAGGCTATTTGAGTTCCGCCTTCTGGACATCTAAAAAGTAAATCAATAAATATTTAACTGATGTGTTCGTTTATGATTTTTAAATAACAGCATTTTCCTAAGCTCAGAAACATGAATTTATACCTATATGGGTATAACTAAACTAATAAAATTAGTTTATTGTGAAAAAAGGTATGTCCTTGACGAAAAAATGATTCATTTTTTCGACATAAGAAATTACATTTAATTTATCGAACGTCAATCTATTATTAATAAAGCCTTACCACCATTTTTCAATGAGGTTCTTTTGAACGGAGAAGAAGTGGCGGCTTTTTATTATTAATAATTCATTAATAAAAAGTTTAATTTCCATTAAGTAGGTAGTAGTATACACAAGACACTCATTTTCAGTTATTAATAACAGACTAAAAAAAGCAATTATTTAATAACGTCCTATCTATAAAAATCAGAACAGAAAAATAGCAAAGAAATTTATTAGGATATGAAATAATATAATTTACAAAATATAATGCGACTAAATTCACGGTAGAGATGCTACTGAGCTATGTTTATTTAAAAGGAGATAAGCGTCTCATATTTTCTCGGCGCTGCTAAGTCACGAGCAGAAACTCTTCGCTGAAAGGAAAATGAAAACAATCCGTAAGCTGCGTTTCCCGCTGCAAATCATTAGTGTGATATTTTTGTATTTCCTTTTAGATGTTGCAACTGACTGCAATTTGTAAGGAATTACTTTATTCTATATCTATTAATAGCATGGAAGTAGAAATTGAAGAAATTATGTGGGAAGCAAAGTTGGGATTCTTAGTATAACTTTATTATTTTTAAACTAAACTAAAAATACGATAAATATCGATTTAAATACAATGAAATAAGCAGCTCAATCATTTCATTTTTTTAATTGGTATTATGAAGAAGGAGGCAAATAATGAAAAGGTTTATCAAAACGTACTAAGTAACGATCAGCGATTGTAAGAAACAGAAGCGTAAATCCGAAGATCCTTGGTGTCGCGTCTTGTGGAAAAACAGTCTACAACTGTCTAAACAACTAAGTAACTGTTCAAACAGGCTCACAAAAAGGTATAAAAGGGACTAACCTCTGACCATTCACATCTAATGAGCATCTGACCGATCACCCCAGGTATTGTTGGAATGATGTGGTGATCGCCGATTTTAACAAATTTCAAGTTAACTACGGCTACTACAGCATAAGGCCGTGACAAGTAGCGAATTCTCGTATCGGACAAGGAAGACACACTTTAGGCCTTTGAGTGGGGTAGTAAGCAGATGTTATAGACCTCGGGCGATAATTATAGTCATGTGTCCCAGATGGAGAATTACGGTTAACTTGCCAGCTAACTTTAGAGCTAGCGAGTCTTAGCTTTTGATGTTTTAAAAGTTACGATTGTATTAAACATAGTAGGTTTTAAATAAAACATTTTTTATTTTAATTTTAAAAAGACTTGATGACAAATATATATACATATTTTGATGTTACCAAAATTCTCCTTAAACATTGCAACTGAGTTGATAATGTTTTTTCTAAGTGAATATGGTTCACGTTAATTATCCAATGGAAAATACGACTTATAAGTATACACAATCCTTACCAACTTAGCTATTGCTGCTTGATATATTTATTTGAAGTTATTTCATGAATAAAATTTGCGAATAATTTAACCAGACACGTTGATCGAAAAAGATTATTTACTAAACATTTAGACACATTTAAAACATTTAAAAACTGTAGTAGGTTTATGTATGCTGCTGGAATGCTTAATGGAATGTTTAATTAACATTTCAGAATCCATTTCCATATTATTTGGTGTGAAAATTAACAATCATTATAACAAAGATTTAAGAGTGTTTTATTTCCAAATATGTGCTTTATCAGTATGATGTAAGGTAGACTTGAGCGTTATTATATATTATGCTCACTTTAAGTTCTTTGTGTGCCTCCCTTCTTGCGCGTAATTTCTGCACTGATACGACATCGGAATCAAAGACAAGTCTATACTTTTCTCAAAGGCGGTAACGCTTTGCCTCGCTTTTAGTTTTGTAAACTTAGGTCAGTGTTGACTGCTTTACATCAGGTCACACCATTCTTGGTTTGACTTTTCTTCTCATAAAAGTTGAAGATATCTTTGTTTTATTATTTATTGACTTTAAATCTACGATATTGTATTTTCAGTATGCTCACTAGTGCTGCATTTATTTTTAATTATAAAAAGAAGACGGGTTTATTTCAGTCGCTTGATGTTTTAATTATTCATTTGCGAGAACAATCCAAAGTTAGTAAAACTAAAATAGAGGCATAAATGAAATTTTAAAATATACTTAAACAGTTACCAATCTGATGCAGTTTTGTAACGCATTCATTGGTAGAATACGGTAAAGTGTAACACATAAAATTATATAATAATTCGAAGAATAGAGGAGCATCTTAATTCTTAACGTAGAAATTAAAAAAAAAAATACGCTTATAGCGCTATATCAGGATTATTTCTGTCTTGGATTAACACGCAAATTATAAAAGCCCATGACAAGTTACCCTACACCTAGTTATACCACATATTAAGGGAAAGTGCACATTGTCGCGATAAGTCAATCAATTTCTTTTTGTATTTCTGATATAATTTTTGTCATGTGTTACAATAGATTTAAATATCATATTCTGAGTGTAAAGACACCAACCATAATTCAATACTATCATGCACATACTATCTTTTTTCATAACCCACGTGATTTGAAGTTCACCAAAAATTATGTTAAGAGTTGTGGCCATTTTGATTTATACTAATTTATACTACTTTGGGTAATTGGGAACAGAGTCAAGTCGCTAATTAGGAACGTTCACAATTACCCCTTCCCATTCTTAACTAACCCTAGTGCTGCCAGTTGATTTTGTAAAAATATTTGTCATTGTTTGTATGGTATAATATCAAATTAATAAGGTAGAATTGCTGAAGCTAACACATTGAAACACAATCTTAAAAACCCAGCAAGCATGCAAACACACTAGTACTATGATTTTATAGCCCGACATCCTTCATCAGGTTACGGATTACGATACAGATGTACAACAAGATTAAGTTCAAATTTAAGAATAAGAAACATTATCAGATTTCATCCAGTACACCAATAAAAATTCAAATAGTGGAATAGAAAAGACAGAGGAACGCCAAAATAGAAAAAGTTCCATCTAAAAATCGGGAAAAGGACATTAAAAAAAATACAAAAGAAGCTACGACTCAAGAGTAAAAGAATCAAAAATTTGAAGAAGATTTTACATATTGCACATATGCCACATATGCCAAACAAACAAATTGTAGTTTATTATAAAGATTAAATTGTGTCGTTCCTAATTATCCCATACCGTTCCTATTTCCCCCGAAGGATGATCCCAATTACCACATATGATATCAGGTAAAAATGAAAGCTAATGTTTTTTGTTTTCATTTATATTTCTAAATTAATTTCTAAATTAATGTTGACTATAAAGAATTAAAAATATTATTTTATAATGTACCTAAATTAAACAAAATAATTAGAATTTAATGCATTTATATTCTTTGATTTACAAAAAATTCTAATGCATATACATACATATGTATCACACAAATTTTCTGGTGAAATATTCAACCACATCGTTCATGTTGCGGTTATTGCTTTGTCAGTCATTGATTGTTCATTTAAATTGTCGGAGATTAGTCGCCTTTTTTTATTCATTGCCATATAGCCATATAGCATATAATGACTATAACCTATTTGTACGAGAGGGAACCTATTTGTAAGGGGGAAGTAACGGAAAAGTAATCCGATCGTAGGAAATGCGCATGTCTTTTAATTTATTATGTGAAGACGAAAGGGGTTTGCGAAATCATTAATAATAATTGTTATTTGAAAAGAACCCCTTCTGCAGCTGATAATTTTAGGAAAGAAAAAGAAATAGATGTTGTTCCACTGTTGGATTTTCCCATTTTAAGAGGAATAGACATTAACCCACCACGCTTGTCGAAAGCGAATTTGCGGGGCACGCAGCTTCGGTGCACATGGGGGAATCGAAATGAATGAAGAAATAAAATAAATATATATTTTATAAATTTAACCCGTACCCATTGCCAGAGAGTACCCATTGCAAGAGAAAGAGATACTGAGCCAATTAGTTCGTCGTTCGTTAGATGTTTTATATTGCTGCTAATTTAAAAAAAAAGATAAATATGTTTTTTCCATTTTGCTTTAACACGTAAATATAAAGAGGCGATTTGAACAGTCAAATGGCGATTAAGATTGCGCGATTTACTTCCATTTAATATTTTGTATGTCACATATTTTTTTTATAGAAGCTGTAGGCAAAGTAGCAAATAAACTATATTTAAAGGCCATAGAATAGGGCCAGATAATGGGAGATTCAATGTCTACCCGTCTATACCTGTCTGGAGGATCCATGTAATATCCTTTAATTTTGAGGCTGGTTAAAGGGGAAAACATTACGGCAGTTATGTGTTATACACCGAAGATACAATACACCGAAGAAACATTCCATAATGAATAAATACTAAAATTTTCTTACACTTAAAGTGACGGCAAAAGCTAAAGAACCTATTCAAAATTTAATCGCGTACAGTCGGACTCGCAACACTCAATTTCGCGTTTGCATTATCTTTGTCGTTGCAGCCGGCTGGATCGTTTTCCATTTCCCAACGTGGTTTCTGTATCAAGCGGTTACATAAATTACTCCATGAAATATCTCAAGCGATTTACTGCGAGGCACATTGCTTGTTTTAAAACGTTGCAATATCAAACTACACGTAAAAATAAAATATTAACTTTACAACTTCAAATGTAAGTTTAAAATTTTTTCGACCTCAAATGTTAGAAGCTTAATTGTTGGCGTTTAATTAAGTCCACCTTCCACCAACAGTTAAGCTGCTATCACCATTTCGTAATGAAGTTCTTCTTGACAGTAAAAACGGCAAATGAAACTCCGCAGGTGTCCTTTTTTTGTTTTGTTTTCTCTTTTCTGTTTATAATGTAGTAATTCCTATACAGACACGATATACAGGATTATAAGTAACCAGGAAAACTTATAGTTATATACAATTCATTATAATTTATTTTAAAGTATGAGAAAAAAACTAAAAACAAAATGAAAAACAGATCAGGACTAACCGGCCTCTGCAAACAGCACCTGGTTATAAGTAGACCCATCTGATTCAATTCCAAACTTCATTTCCGAAGAGGCCATTTCAGCCATTGCGTTTTATTTGTGCCTTGTACCTTGTACATGTGTACGCCTTCGTCTATACATAGTTTGGCTGCCATAAAGAACTGTCCGCTAATTATAGGCGGCTATTGGCAGGATAAATAACGAAGCAATTCGACCTCAGTACAGATACATAGAAATGGTAATTATTATTCAGGTGGATTATATACATCTTTTGTGAAAATCCATTTTATCAGTCGACTGTCGACAGACGACCGATTGGCTTAGTAGCGGGGCCCTCCGCCCGCGGAGTCAATGGTCGCGGGTTCGTTCCCCGCATCGGAATAAATATATGTATGGATTTATAAATATTTATTCCGAGTCTGGTAACCCCCAATCCGCATTTCTGTTCCTGCCCTTTCCTTTCTTCTCTATTCCTTTCCCTTCCTCTCCATCAATCCACGGTCTGCCGTGCCAATGGATGTGTGGCTAAGGGCGAGCTTAGTCGCAAGCGTGTCGACCGTCCCGGGATCGGGCTCCCCCGAGTGCTATGGTGCCTTACCTCAACATGCAGGGCTCGGCTGGGGCTGACCTCCATCCTCCCTTGCGGCTCGTGGGATTCACTAAGACGAATGTAATATACCTAATTTGTTGAAAAACGACGGCAACGTGATTCGCCACCCGTCACGTCCTGATTCTCATGAAGGCGAGAAGCGACCAATGGAGAGCCGTTTCGCTGCGATGAATGGTAGCGAAGATGAAGCTCTGTGGTCTCTGCCAATCCCTGCGGGGGATAGGCGTGAATATATAAAAAATATTTTATCAGAACGCTGAAAAAATTGTATTAAAAGTAACAACCGAACTTTTCGGTTGTCTTCCGTAGAGTCTACTATACCTGAAGATGCCTCGTGTTGGGGCGAAACACGTGTCGTTTACAAGATAAGGTAGGAAAAGTGATAATGTGTGTTTGGTGTTGTGTGTAGTGGTTGGTGGGTGGAGAGTTGATGGCCGATTTTCGGTAAGTTTTTGGTTTAAGTTCCAAATAAATCCACTTATCCCAACGGAAAAACACACATTATTAATTTTCTGTTATTGTTTTGCTTGTCGCGGATCTTAGCTAAGTAAAACTTTTGACTGTCCATATATTAAAAGTTTTACCATGTTTTTAAACTAACAATTCTGTCATAATACCCACCTGAAAATAATTACGCTGTATTAATAAATACTAAAGTTTTCATAGTTTGTTGTAGCCTTGTAGGCTATTCATATTGAAAGTATTATTACCTAGAAAGATTTGTACTTTATAATACGCTTTTAAAAACCCACTGTCGTAATATTTCAGGAACATCGCAGGTAGTTTGGTTCTCAGCAATAAATTGCGACTGAATCGAACGCATCATCATCGGCGTGATGACAGTACTTATTTTTACGATGGGTAGTTTATATAGTGAAACTGGTGGCTGGTGTTAGGTCTAACAATTTCTCAGAACATCCTTCGTCATAAATTCAATATAAAATACAAAGAGATGACACATCTCTTCGTACTCACTGTAGCAAACCTTTATGGTATTCTGCTATCGCGTCCCTATCCGTCGAATAAATTTTTTAGTTAAACGGAAGAAGTTGGTCAGCACCATCTCTTCCGCTCACACTAGGGAAATAAAATAAAATATGCTCCAGCATAGAAATCGAAGTGTTTTGACTTAAATTTTATTTACAAAAGATTAATGGCTATATTGAGCACACACATCAAATACCTATTTTTTTTTGCCCAAGCTTAAAATACTTACTAAGGTATAATGACTTATATAATTAGATATAATAAATAAATAAACATTATGTTAAATTGGCACAATAGTACACTGTACACGAGATTAAGTTACGTGTGGTACTTATGGTTGTTGAGCATTACTCCCAGATCGTAATTCGCAACAGAAAAGGCTTACACGAGGCATCTAGTTGGCATTATTAACGAGTCATTAGCTTCCATTTGACGCTTCACTGGCATTTACCAGCCTCTGATAGTGTGTATAAATGAAATATCCATATAAATGATACGGGCGAAATTTCATTCATTTTATGATGTCAATCAACTTTATTTTATATACATATTATTTCAAATCTATACAGTTAGTTATACTTATACATTGGCCCAATGTTTTGTATATATCTTGAGAACGTTTATATCGAATTGGAAATTTGTGTCAATGTTTTCTAATCTGTTGAAAAATAATTTCTGTCGATTGCTGGTATCCTCCTCATTGTAAACGTCGTGATTGAGTTTTGGGTGTACGAAAAGATTTCTTTGTGTACAAGGCTCAAACGAAATAGTTATTTTTGGATTTTTTCTCTATAATAAGATTGATCATAACGAATGGTTTATTCGAGAAGTATTGAATCTTATTAGAGTTTTCAAATTTGAAATTTATATTCATAAAAACCACACAGCAGTATTTATGGATTATAGGTACCATTGCCTTTTTATGTGATATGTTGTTATTATTCGGTTGAAATCAAAGGACCTATTATAAGGGTCACAAATATACAAGTAAATTCCGGTTTGTAACTCTCTGCAATAAAGCAAAATAAAAACAATGTATGCAAAATAATGATGCCAAATTTATGTACCTACTTTACTTTTTAAGAAAAATAAAATGATGATGTTATTTATTATCGTAAATATATAATTGTTAATAATTAATAATAATGTTATAATTGATAATCAATAAATAAAAGCAAAAATACCTTTGTTAGTACGGACTTACGATCTGGGGTAAGTAAGTTAGTATTCTCCATGGAACTTTTGATGTGAATCATTTCCTTACATAAGCGTTGTAAGTTGGTTTAGTTTAGTTTTGTTTTATGAAAAAATAGCTGAATGTAATTTCTTATTAAAGCTATGTATTTTTTCAATTTCTCGATTAGACATCTTCCTTTCTTAAAAAATAATTCCATGATGGTAGAGTGTACGGTAAAAAGTTGTCAACACTATTCCAATAGATGAAATCTCCCAGGAAGCGACTTTCATTAAATCGCTAAACTGAGTAATGATCATTGTACCGCAACTAATCCTGTAAACACGCGACAGTAGGAACCGAAATGAGAGATCGTAAGGCAACCTGACTGGGTATTATCCTCCGCAGGGTGGCAGCCTTTATGGAATTGGACGCAATTAACTCTCGACATGTTTCAATTTACGCTCCCAAAAGCGCGCCTCGACTACCACAGTAAACTTACCTACAAAGCTTAATTTTGTTTTACATGTTGGATATTTAATATATAGCGATATGTTTCCAGAAAGCCCTGTTTTCTGATTAGGAACTAAAGTTTATGCTTTATTTTTACTCTGAAAATAAACTTTCATAAAATTAATGTATTTTTTTTAATATCGGTACTTTGTCCTTATGTTACAGATACTTTTACATTCTTTTAAGAGTATGTTGTTAAATTGGTATGAAGTGGTCTATATTTAAAAGCACATAGTATTAATTTGTAATAAATAACATTTTAAAAGGATATTTATGAACATTTTAAATAAACTAAAAAATCTATGACCTGATTTTGAACTTAATCCTCTTGCATTCTAGAGTACTTAAATTTAACTCTCAACCCAGCGGAATTGCTGCATTTATTGTATATGAAAGAGATTTTAAAAAAATATAATAAAATACTATAAATTCTGTCTTAGTATAATAAAAATAACCATAGTTTATAAATTAGAATATTTGTTACAAGAATAAAAAGATAACGATAATAACCGAAGTCTTGTAATAATATAATAATAATAATCTTTATTTCAGACATTTTTTTTGGTCCATACATTTTACATTTTACATTTTAACATTATTATATTTTTATATTTGTGTTAGTAATTATGTACACCTTAAAAATTATGTTAGTTGTAAGTACATATGTCAAAGGTTAAAAAATGTTGGATAATAAAAACGTAAACAAGTAAATCTGATTCAAGGATTGTTAAGAGCGTGTAAATAATCAATAGCCGTAGAAAATATACGTTTGTAGATTACTTTCCATTAGGTATTCCGCGAACGAACAATCTGTTATGTCTTTATTAGAAGCTAGGGGAAGCAAGGGTTTGGAATTAATACTTCGCTGGGTAAGGTGAAACTGAAGTGGCGGAAACAATAAATCTTATCGTTTTCTTTTGCCTGATCACTGCAAAACAAACAATGCGTAATCAAGTCACTTTCTTGTATCAACTAACTTATTAATAAAAAAAATTGATATCTTACATTGTAACTATTGTGCATCATCATAAGTACTCGAATAGGAAAACCTTCAGATGCTGGAGGACTGCATCCTACTTTGTTCCGCGAGTCCATCGGACTTAGACTTAGTATTTTAATATTACATAAGTTTATATAACTACCAATTTAAAAAAAATATACAAGCAATTTATACACGGAATTACACAATATATCGCCAAAAACAGTCTTAAATTCAAAAAAACAATTATAATAAAATGACGTATACTGTGGGGCGCCCCAGGTATCGTTGCAGTGACATGGTGGAGGATGACTTGCGCAATCTTCAAACCTGCAACTGACAGTAGGTGGCGCAGGACAGGGCACGGTGGCGTAAGATCTGTTCGGAGGTCAAGATCCATTTTGGGTCGCTGCGTCAATAAAGTTAGTTAGTTATAAGTACTCGAAGTATATCCTCCGAAGTAGTCCTATTACGATTATAGTCACTAGAAGTAAAACTGTAATTTTGAACATCATTATCTATCCAGTCATAACAGCAAAGTACTGGACTCTTGGCTGACGGAGATAAGATCGCACATTAGCTGCTATTAGTAAATGCTGCTAACTGCCGACTTGTTCGACGGAAAGAAATGGGATGTCTCTATTCCACGCTGGTAATCACTGAGTACGATTTTAGTTAAGAGGCTTCATGAATTGAAATCATATTTGAATAGAGAAAAAACCGTACGACCGATTGGCTCAGCGGCGCGGCCCTCAGCCTACGGAGTCAATGGTCGCGGGTTCGATTCCCGCATCGGAATAAATATATATATGGATTTATAAATATTTATTCTGAGTCTGATCCAATCCGCATTTCCTTTCCTGCCCTTTCCTTTATTCTCTATCCTTTCCCTTCCTCTCCGCCAATCTACGGTCTGCCGTGCCAATGGATGCTAGGGGCGAGCCTAGTCGAAAGCGCCGACTGTCCCGGGATCGGGCTCCCCCGGGTTCTATGGTGCCTTACCTCAGCATGCAGGGCTTTGCTGGGGCTGACCTCCATCCTCCCTTGCGGCTCGTGGGATTCACTAAGACGAATTTAATATACCTAATTCGTTGAAAAGTGACGGCGACGTGGTTCACCTACCGTCACGTCCTGATTCTCACGAGGGCGAAAAGCGACTAATGCAGAGTCGTTCGCTGCAATGAATGGTAGCAAATGGAGTTCTGTGGTCTCTGCCAACCTATACGGGGGAAAGGCGTGAATATATATATATATATATATATATATATATATATATATATATATATATATATATATATATATATATATATATATATATATAAAAATAGAAAATATTGTCAATAATTTCTATGTTATATGATTAAGAAAATAACGTAGGTATAGTAAGTGTCAGTTTTATTTTTAGATGCGCCTTTGTATTTTCTGAATAAAAATCGTATATTTTAGATGAAGTCTGCTTTTAGAGAAACTGCTTCTCAGAAACTGGAGAAACTTGCCTTGGAAATGCAAAGAGAGATTTTTAATTACTTCGTACGAAAATAGAAATAAGTAAATTAATTTCTTTCAGTTTTCTTTAATTAAGGTTTCCTATTATTCTGAACTGAAAACTAAAGATTTTCTGCATTTGTGTGGAAATTGGTAAAATATATAAGAAATGTGTTATTTCGAAGGATCTTTATAATTTTTTATTCTATACCTGTTTTTGTAACCTATTGCTGTTTTAAAATATTTTATTAACATCAAATCAAGAATTTAATACCAAAATTACTTGATTAATTAAGTATATATTGCTTATTTAATAAAACGCTTTATCTTCATAGCCTCACATTACGATAATATACGTGGGTATCATAATAAAACACAACAATGACAAAAATAAAAATGTAAATATTTGTTCTAATACGGGACTCGAATGGAAATTGTGTTCGTGAAAAACCCCTAATATAATAAATTCGATTCAATTCGAATCTAGTTGGAACAATTTTATTTTTTAATAATTAAGTTAATAATAATTACTTTTTCTTTCCAAAAGTACAAAACTAATATTTAAGTGTATATCTTTTTAAAACATTCAAACTTCAATTAATTTTTATGTAGAAATTAATACAGCTAAAATATTTAGATATATTATAAATAGACAATCAATATTATTGAATTAAAACGCTGAAGTTTTCCGAGTTTGGAGCATCATGTCATTATTAAAAGCTTTTACAGACTGTTATTGACATACTTGAAACAGATCACCTTTAACATGACGAGCTGGACTGATTAATTGAGAATTCAATTAACATTGTTTACGCAACATATAAATGAAACTAATTTGAAACTTTTTTTAAAAAACTGATAGAATGACCACTTCTTTTTGTATTATTTTATAAAAGAAAGAGATCGATGGTCAAGCGTGTCACCTGGTTGTAAGTATTATTAATAGAATCAGGCGTAACTTTGCGGAAATCCATCACTATGTGGACAGTCGAAAGTTTTACTTAGCTAAGATCCGCGACAAGCAAAACAATAACAGAAAATTAATAATGTGTGTTTTCCTGCTGGATGAAGTGGATTTATTTGGAACTTAAACCAAAAACTTACCGAAAATCGGCCATTAACTTTCACCCACCAACCACTATACACACCACCAAACACACACTACAACTTTTCTACGACAACCGAAAAGTCAATTTTTCGGTTGTCTTCCGTAGAGTCTACTATATCTGAGGTTGCCTCGTGTTGGGGCGAAACACGTGTCGTTTACAAGGTGGAAAAGTGGTAGTGTGTGTTTGGTGTTGTGTATTGTGGTTGGTGGATGGAGAGTTGATAGCCGATTTTCCATTTCATCCAGCAGGAAAACACACGTTATTAATTTTCTGTTATTGTTTTGCTTGTCGCGGAAGTTAGCTAAGTAAAACTTTTGACTGTCCACATGGTTGTAAGTAATCAGTAACGACCCATCGGAAAATAAAAAACCATCCAGAACATCGAGGGTACTGCAGAGTCGTTGCCTTCCTCAGAGTAAGGTCTGACTATTAAGAAGGGAAAATGATGAAAAGGAAGGATAAAAAGGAAAAGGAGGATAAAAAGGAAAAGGAGTTGGCTCACAATACGCATCAAGCGACGCCCAGTTCCGGAGCTACTACTTGGCTGGTCGATTTTTTTGCCAGAGTGGGGAGCTAGCTAGCTAGCTACTTTCCTAGATGAGCTAGCTTATTCATGGTGTAGAAGAAAACCTAGTAAATGAAAATTATTATTTTGAAAAGTTATGTCAAAAGTTTTAGATAAGAATTTACCTGTAGCAAGCCTCCAAAAACCGAATTGGTTCAGTGGTGAAGCTACCATCTTCGGGGTCAATGATTGCGGTTTTGATTCCCGCTTTGAGGTAAATATTATATAATAGTCGTATGTATGGCATACATGTATTTATTTAGAGTTTGTGTGAGGAAGAATTCGAGTTAGAGATTCGAAGAATTCAAATTCCTCGGGGACGTATTAATTTTGTTTTTAATCAGCATATGCATACTTGCTGAAATTCCAGAAAGCATAATTTATAATTGTTAAACTTTTTAAAGCCACCTTATTTTAATTAGGAAACAAATAAATGAATAGCAAATACCACGTTGTACACGGAAATGGCATTCGGTATTAATTGACAGTTCAGTTAATTGAATATCACAATTAAGTTCGCACGAATGTCGTGGCCAAATATTTATTAATAACAATAATTTATCTATTAGCATATGATTACATTTTCCGCTCTTAAACCAACGCTAATTATTTTATAATTAAATAAATTGGATATACGACTTGTCTCAGTCTTATAAAAAATGTTTATCCCGATTACCACCGTATCGGTAATGGTTAAATCAAGATGACATGTGCATCATTTTTAAATGGTTTTACCTTTTCATGAAAATCTCACATTAATAAATCGGTAGTCAGTAGGAAAACGAGCATTATTATCTTAAAATAAATAAAATATTAAAATATTTAAATTTCTAGATGATGACAGACATTTTAAGTTTATCTATATGATTTGATTACATGTTAATCAATTATACACATATAAAGTGTTTTAAATATAAAGAAATGTCAAAAGTTTGTAATAATGTTATACTAGTAAGCTATTGAGCGCAAAAAAAAACCTTGGTAATCAAATTGCCACCTATACAATTGAGATCATATTTAATATACATATACTATTATATAGTGCGATTAGCAACTAAAATTCTTGACGTTGGACATGATTGAATTCAACCGACTGTTACGTTATGACGCGGCAGGCCTAGAAGACGACGGGGCAAACTTAGACAACATCGTATTGGACAACTGGACCTAATAAAGTCTGAACTGTGAGGAGTGGAAGGATATAAGGGTGATTTGTACCCTGCAGTGGAACACTTTAGTCTACCTTCTTTTTATAATTTGTTTAGTGACCAATAATAATATATTTAATACCTGCTTACAAGTAAGCAATTTTCTTAAAGTGGCACCTGCCAAATTCAATTTTGGCTTTGCATTATCTTTGTTATTGCAGCCTCCTCCGTCGCCTCGTTTCCTAAAATATCGCTTCGAGCTAGCTATAATTGTATTGATTTACTAACTTGAAAAACTAACTTTTACTCGATGTGTTTCATTTCAATGTATATTTTAAAGTAGTTTTTCCATTGTGAGGAGATTTTTTATTTGTATATAATGAGTTTTTTTATACTATTTTAATAATGAGTTAATTTCCTATGTTTAAATACTGTATAACACAATAATTTCGTCTTTATTCGACGCCATTATGGCGTACTTTTTTTAATACGATAGGTGGGCAAACGAGCAAGCATGTAGTGTGATGGACAGGAATTAACGCCGCCTATTGACATTCACGACACGATATGTATGATGCATGAGCAGCCGGCCTTTAAGGTATGTATAGGCTTATTTTTCGAAGGTTTCAATATTATATCGGAAATACCACTGAAGGTTAACGTATAAGTAGCTGATTTCACAGAGTGTTGGTGTGTAGAAAGAAGTTTCAGGAAAAGCGCAACGTATTGTAACACCACTCATTCAGATGGTGCGGATGATATTTTTACGAATACGTTATGTTTTTTAGGTCAACGGCATAGAATGGGGCCACGCCATTTCTTTTCATGGGTGTCGTACGAGGCCACTAAGGATATAAACACCAGTAGATGGACAGCAGTGTCTAAATGAGAAATAAAAACCATAATGCGAATCTCAATTTGCCTGAAATGCACGAGAATTACAGCAACACCCCTTAATTTTCAGAGAGACCAATATTTAGCAATGGTCAGCTGTAATTGATATGTTTTGTTATTAGTGGTGATGTTTATTGATGAACTATTTTCTTTATTATCGCCAATATGCTTTATTAATCGCTACCAAATAATACCTCATAGTTTATTTGTATCAGTCACTTTAACAAAAATGAAAGGACAGTGTTTCCTTGTTATTAATCAAAATAGGCCAGCTATGTACATTATCTGCGTTAATAAATTGAAGTTGATGCTTAGACTGCGCAAGTATCTACTGAAGGCGGTACGATATCACGAAATGATTGGATGGATTTTACTATGTTTTCATAATCCTACATATGTACATTATATAGGTTTTCGTATTGCGTAAATAGTAACATAAAGTATTTCTTTTATGGTTTTTAAATATAGACGTCTTTAAACTTCTCATCTCTGAGCCTGGGTACCCAAGTATCAACTTCTCCTTTTTGACTGCTTACAACTTGGGGCAGTTCAAATAAACGATGACCAAGCCTTGATCAAATTACTAGATTCTTCAGTACTGCGGATGGACGAAAGATAAAGGCAACCGAGTAAGCGGCTTAGCTGATTTTTAGTAGTCATTGCCGCCCATGTATATCTACAGTACTAAGGGTATAAGTGCGTTGCCTACATTAGGGTAAGAATATGAATAATTAGGATTCCCTGTGTTGTTGGAAACTAGGGTCTTCCCTTCGTAAATAATACAATGTAATAACATAAATATTAAACAAGAGAGAAAAAAAAATAAAATTAAGAACTAGTGATGATAAAAAATGTATTAATTTAGATAATAAATTATTTATTTTCTTATATAAGGTATATTATGTAAATACATATTCGATGGCAAAGCTTTGTTTAAGAGTAAACTTTTTCGGGTAAATAAATTACACGAGCAACACTGTGTGTCTTCCAATATTATTTTATGGCTTGGGCCTAATTGGATGCTTCCAAAAGAAAAGGTTTTTGCCAGGCTAACGGTATAGGGTCAGGGCACTAAATACCTAGTGACAGCAGACATTATGAGTAAGGATACTTTGTAAGTACAATATATGAGTAAGGATATGAGTAATTATATATTACATGTTGTAAGTTGGTACGGGTGGTAATATTAAATATGAGATTTGTGTCTCATATTTAATATTACCACTATTACATATATTTGTCTAAGGTTTTCATTAATTGCATTTCATTTCATCTAATATTCTTTATTATTTCCCGTTAATAAAAATGGGAAACTATTATTTAAAATTAAAAATTACCTTCCTTCATCAATTACGTTCATACCATTAATGTGTCTTAGGTACGTACCATCATCATTAACACACTTAGATTCAGAATAAATTAATACCTTTAGAGCCAAATAAACATTAACTTGGATACTGGGATTCAACGCAAGACAAGATTGACTAGTAAGTGTATATAAAAAAATAGTAAAAAAAGGTATAATTTAAAAAAAATACACAAAATTTTGTGTTTTGTAAGTAGGGACACATAATGCCGGATTTCCGATTTTTCGAACTGGGGCAAACAATTAAGATTGGCGATTATTCTTTCAGGAATTGATTTCAAAAATTTACAAAAAAAAATTTACTTGGTGAGATTTTTCTGACAAACAAAACCCTTAAATAAATTTACATTCTTTACTATCTATTAGTTTCAAATATTTTTTCCTTATTTATATTGAATCTATACAACAACTGTTACGCAGTATTCATCATGTTGAGTTTTCTTTTTGGTGATTCATTTGATTTTGATGACAATATCCAAAATTTTCAATAATTGATTCAATGAGACCCCTTGCATAATAGTCGATTAAACTTTATTTCAAATATATGAATTTGGGGCCCCCTTAAAATGCTGCTCGGGGCAAGTGTCCGGGTTTGCCCCCCTCTCCTAGATCCGGCCCCTAGGTACACATGCTATAGAATTGATTCAACGTAATGCAATATGCATATCATGTCCACTGCTGACGCTTTCCAGCTGCCATCTGTCGGATGAGAATACTATGCGGCTTTCGCTTCGCCGAGTTTGCAAGTTTGCAACAGTTTATGCGGCAAACTTGATTCTCTTCTGTTTGCCCTTTTATTCAATATAAAAATAAAGAATATTTGCCTTGTTTTTGCTCGATTTGTCTAAATAATAATTAGATTTTTAGTTGAATATATGTAAGCCATTTTATATTTATTCCGATGCGGGATCGAATCCGCTAGTATTGAATCCGTAGGCGGTAGGGCCGTTAATGAGCCAATTGTTCGCAGATCGTTCTGATATATAGACGTCGTAGATTGTCAACGCACTATCAAGATGTGTTTACTTGGACGGAGGCCACAACCAAGTGAAACATCCCTGTGTAGCCACATGGCACTGCGATCGACACTGTACTGCACTGCATACATTTAATTCAATATTTGTTGTTTTTTTAAATAATTGTTAACACTAAGTAGCTACGGCATAAACAAACTTAACTAAAGTTTGTTTTGTATACCACCTGTAGCATATTATTAAACAAGACATTTTTTTTAAATAGATTAGTACAAAATATTATGGTATAACCTATACACAAATTACAAAAGTCGGACGGAAGTAAACATTCCCTGGGAGTTGCAATTTTCGGTTAATAAATCTTCGGAGGTTGTAGAAAAAAAACTAGAAAGTTTCTTATTTGAAATAAGAAACATTTTAATTTCAT
This sequence comes from Baronia brevicornis, assembly GCA_031353405.1. Classification (NCBI taxonomy): domain Eukaryota; kingdom Metazoa; phylum Arthropoda; class Insecta; order Lepidoptera; family Papilionidae; genus Baronia; species Baronia brevicornis. The sequence goes on along the minus strand of JASFAT010000344.1, from coordinate 65,624 downwards.
TACCATCATCATCAACAATCTGCGGCAATCCACTGCTGAACATAGGCCTCCCCCAAGAAGCGCCACCTAGCCCGATCTTCGGCTTCACACATCCAGTTTCTGCCAGCCGCACTACGCAGATCCTCGCACCACAGACGGGGGGCGTCCCACACTACGTTTACCAAGATGCGGACTCCACTCCAGCAATTCGTCTGCTCCAACGATTGTCGGATTTCCGATAAACGCGACCAGCCCATTGCCACTTCAGTTTACTAATTCGAAAGACTAAGTCGGTAACTTTGGTTCTCAAGCGGATTTGTTCATTCCTAATCATATCTACCAGAGAAACTCCGAGCGTAGCTTTCTCCATAGCTCTTTGGACGACGCTGAACTTGTGAAGCAAACGGACTGTCAGTGTCAACGTTTCGGCGCCGTAAGAGAGTATAGGTAGGAAGCACTTTAAACTTTTTAGGGGTGAAACATATACAAACTTTTATTGTTAAAAAACTATTTACTGTAATCTACAAACATCATACCGCTTTTAAAAATTAGAACTCAAATTGTGAATATATTGTTTCAACAAAAAAAAAAATGCAAAGAAAATCGATCAAGGAATCGATTAATAAGGAATCGATCGACAAAATTCACTTGCAGTCTATAAAAATAGGGGCGGATGAGTTCTTTGTATCGCATCACCATGAAGACTATGTCAAACAAATCATATGACATTAAACGAATTGCAAGCCGTCGCTTTTGTCAATTTATCATTCATCCAGTGACGGCTCCAATTATTAGCTCACCTATCGGATCAGTAATCTTTTCACATTTTAGGTTAGTAATAGATTGCCTCAGATATTGAGTTTGACAGTAGATAGTTTTTGCTAAATTATAATTAATAGTAATTTTTATAAACAATGTCCCTTATAAATGACATATTACATATATCAATATAAATATTTCTTTTGATTAAGGTGTTAACTGGCGGATGGATTGATATTGATTTTGAATTATTGGTATATCTCAATTTTTTATATCGCATTTATTATGATTGTATGAAAGGCGGCCATTGTTCGCGATGCCCTGTGATGAAAGAAATAAAGAAAGAAAATCTTTATTCGAGAGCCCATGAAATAGTACTGACAAAAATAAAAAAATAAAATTATGCCAAATGTAATAATTATAAAATTACAAAAAGGTGCACACTCAGCAATTTTCTTTCAAGTATAAGGAGCAGCCTTACTGAATAAACTTATTGAATAAACTTTATAATGATTATAATGTTTATTCATTCATTTGAATTAATGGCTTTCAGTCCTAAAATAGCACGGATGATTTCGCACATTATAATGATTATAAAGTTTATTCAATATTAAAAATTTGTCTGTCAAAACACCATCAAAACATCAGGAAACGTCTACAACTAGATATTGACCTATAATTGAAGGGTGTTTCCAAATGCTTGCCGAATCGGGCATTGATTTTTATTACTTTAATATATAATATGACGGAACCCATTTTTAGGTTGTATCGTTAATTATAAGAAAATAATTGATATTTATTTTACTATTAAGACAGAAAATATCATTAAAGATAAAGATATGTATATGACATAAATTTAAATCTTTCATAATCTTTGCCGTTGCTATAAATAACGAGTTGTTTGTTTTATCTGGTGTCAACAACTAAATTTCATACATAACTAATAAGATAACACTATTATGAGAGGCGTCATTAACTGACCAAAAAGTAATAAAATGCCACTATGATCTATAAACGAGGATTTCTTGTGATATGGCAATAATTTATCTTGTCATGAGACATTAAATAAGCAATAAAGATAGAATATACAAAGCACGAATCCTCGTAAAATATCTTGTCTAGTTCGCGTCTTATCGTTTGGGTTAAACCATAAATCCTTTGAAAATTTTATGCCAAATATAACAGAACAGAAAAAACTTATCCAGTACATAAATCATAGGTATTAACTATATGTATAATCAAAGAAATTGTAACTATTTTCCAGGATCAAAACATATAAAATGATATAATAATACAAATATATATATAACAATACTTTAAAAAAATGTTATTGTTATGACATTAAAGTATGCATTATTGGTTTACTGACATGAACCGCCTATTAATATTGCAAGTATTCTAATAAGGTTACTGATTGTTATACTTCTTTATAAAATACTAGATGGCTCGGTGAACTTCATTTCACCTACAATCTATGTTCCCCTGCATTTATTTTATTATTATTTTTTCAAGCTGTTCTTTTACATTTTCCCTATATTTTAAAATAAACCTTCCTTGTATTAGAGCGAACAAAATAAAAAAAAAATATATTCAAATTGTTCGAGCCTTTTTGAGTTTTAGCGACTAGACTGATGATTACTTTTAGGCATTCAACTTTTTACTAAATATTAGTAATTATAGAACAAAACTTACTATTAATATAATTTTATATTATTACATTAAATAATATTAAATATTATTAATTGTATTTTAATTAATTGTAAAATATAACTGCGCAAAAACGGACAAATCTTTAACGGACAAATTTTTTAAATGCTCAATTTACCCTGCAGCCTTGCTTAACTACCTAACCTAGGTGGTACGTTGAGCACATCTGATTTTCTTCACTTAAATGGCTGTGGCTTTTAAATGCGATTTGTTAGAAATAACTTAATATGGACACTTTTTTAAAGAGATAAATTACTCATTAGTATACATAGCAAAGATTTGGACTTATTCTTAAGGAGCTATGACTGATTAAGTGAGAAAATGCTAAATTAGCTTCGCCCTACACTACATATGCAAGAGAGTGACATGTACGCGATCAAAAAAGGAATGTAAACTAGAAACATAAATTAAGGTTCGCCACAAAACAGGTCTGTAAAAGCGTTTATGGACCTGTTTTGTAGGCAGTGCGTTTTGTGGTTCTCACACTTTACCATTTTTGTTTATGGGGGGGCCATTAAAAATAATGAGTTTGAAAAATAGCATTTAAGTATGTTATGATAATTGTTATAACCTAAGGTGAATTTTAAAAGACCACTGGAAAGTTCTGGAGGAGGCCTATACCTGAACCGTGGCCTTAACCAAAAATCATCGTTATTAATTATAATTGTACGAATATATTTGTACTTAATTACTGTTCAAATAGTTTAAGGAAATAAAGGCTTATTATTATAAAAACCAGACAAACATATATATGATACATATCTTTTGTACGTGCAAATTATTAAGTCTTTTCTTTGTTAATATTTTTTTAATATAAATATAACATCTAAACGTTGCAAAATAAGAAATAATAACATTGAGAAATATTTATAATTTCTCGCCAATTAATGCTCTCGCTTACTAGATACCAAACAATTAATCTTGGCGATTTCCTGCATCTGGACATTGCAAAAACAGACTTGGGTAATTAATTATCTATCTCGATTGAATGATCAGTTTAGGAGCGAATATCTTTGAACTGGAATTCCGGAAAGCTTAATCGACATAAAAGAGAACAAAAATGTAGTAGATGTTTCCCGTTCATGACGAAAAAGACCGACAAAAATGTCTAATGACTCTATTTTGTAAATAAAGAATAATTATAATAAGTCCATATTATATAAGTTAAGGACAATATTGTATTTAAATCAAATCAATATAGATTTATATATGATAGTATAATAACATGACCAATTGGCTCAGTGATGAAGATATAGTCTACAGCATAAGTTTTCTTTTTATTGACTACCTCCCACTTTAATAAGATATTTTAGACGGCTTAGACGGCTAGATCTATTTTCATTAAAAAAAATACTTTTTTTTTAATGAAAATAGAGGTATTTTATAACTCTCCCTATTTGCATTTGGACTCGCTACACTGAAAAAGCTCAGCGCCCACTAGGGGGCGGTACTTCCTCCGTTGAGAACCTAAGGCCTCGGCCAAACAGGGTGTGTCTGTTCCTTAATAAATGAGAAGGTCAGCGAAAACCAATGCTCGTAGGTAATCTAAATAGGAACAGTCTTTAATTTCAATGTTTCTATTATATTATAATTGGTTTGATTAGAATGTACATAGATACATGCATATCGTGACGCCTGTTTCCCGTAGGGGTAGGCAGAGACCACAGATCTTTATCTGCTACGATCTCAACATATTTTCCTTGTTTCCTCTACACTCATTACTCTGTCCATGCATGCATGTCTTTTAAGAATGCTCCATTGAATTAGAATGTAAATTAATAAAATATTTTTTATGAAAGAATATTATATTTTATATTTTTAATGAGTTAGGCAAACAAGCAAACGGTTCACTTAATTGTAAGCAACCAGCGCTGCTCATTGATATCAATCCGAAATATTAAGGGCATAGCAGATATCTTGCCTTACTTATGGTAAAGCTAAGAGGAGAGGGAGAAGGAAATAAAGGAAGAGGAAAGGTATGGGGCTTTCGAACTTCAGCACTCATCATATGAAACGTAAAAACACAGAAAAATGTTACCACTTTACACCAATATTCTATGAGGATGCAGAACCGGGGAACTGGCTGCACCGGGGGATATTTCCCCTACCCATTCGTGTTACGAAGGCACTACCACCACAAAAAGCTCTATACTGGTCACAACGACGTTTAACTGGAACTAATGGAACGTTAATAATTCGCGAAATGCTTCTATTCATTGGGATTATAAGATTTATGACCACAAAATCTTGGCACAACGCCTTTTGGCATAAATTACTGCAATATTCTTGTGTATGCAATATTTTAATTTATTATCGCATTCTGTATATTACATTAAAATATTTCATTTATTTTAATAAATTCTATAACACGCAATTGATTAATAAAAGAAGTTCATTGTTTTAAAAATTAGTACTCTATCAAGTTTTCGTCAATAATTTAAAGAGGCTCACATGAAAACGTTGAAACACCATTTTTATAATTAATATCTGTTTCTTAAGGCTAATTTCATAATCTATTAAAATTAATTTGATGTGTCTTGCAGAAGATTATGAATGATTTTGTGAGGGATGATTTAGTAGGTCATCTTGAAAATAGTTCTCTGCTGTCTGTGGAAAATTTGAAAATGAATAAATCTCGTACATAGGTTTAAGTGGATAAATATTTGTGATTTTTTAAAAGTCTTAGCCGAATTTCGGTCTTAGGAGGCATCTATGGTTTGCTACTAGCCCCTATCCTATAGTCCTGATGCGTTTTCCGTCATTTGAGCGGGACCACATAAATGAGATGCAATTCTCAACGGAGAGTTACAAAGACGGTCGTGTTCTCATCTTACATATTTTTACCTTATGATTTGTATAAAATTATAACGTCTACTAATGCATGGACACACAAGGAGATTTCTATTGAAATATTTTTGCGATAAAATACATTTTTAATCATGATGTTTCTTGTAATGTTGTTACCTCTGGACATCAAACTGTCAAGCAACAAAGGAGGATACCGTTTATCAAAAGAAGAAAAATTATATTTTCTTTGCAGTTTGAAATGTACGCTCGTTGTAATTTTTTAAAAATTCAGTTGTTGCTTTATGTTTTTCAAGATTTTAGACTCGTTTATGTGAATTATTACGTCCGATTTGTGTTATTAGATATTATTATTTTAAACTAATTCTATTTAAGTATCTCCGAAGTTATGGTATTTTCATGAGATTTTATAGGGATATTTTTTGTTTTAATGTTGGACGTTAAAGGACGGATTAGGATCATTAAGATTTATACGCTGTTTCGAGAGGTAGAAAACGTGACACAGAAATTATTATATTTAAATGTTTTTTATTTTTAACTCTTCAGACGAAACATAAATTGTACAACAGCTGTGTTGTGGGGGAGAGCTGGAATTATATACTCGATTTAAGTTGACGGGATGCCAACCAATCGGGTTCCATATTATTAATCCTACAATAAAAATCCAACAATAAAAATCCTACAATAAAGATTCTTTTCTATGGATACTGTTTTTTTGTTCATTTCTCAGGGAAGGTACATATGTACATACATTCATACGTACGAACGTAATATTAAAGCTATAACGATTGAACACTGTCTAATAGTACGTATGTATGTCAAAGTTGGTAAATGAAATGATATTGCTTCCAAGAAAAAGGTTCTGGCGTTCCGTGATAGCTATAAACTAAGTGGATTATGTTGCGTAGGTACTCTATGGAGGTTCAATAATCGTTTATAAAAATATTTTAAGCATTCAATAGGTTATTATTTAGTAAATATTTATAAAAGTTTTGATTTTAAAATTCGATATCGCAGAAAATATATTGACACTCTTGTTGGTCGAAGCCAACACACACTGAGGTGTGCATGTTTTTAAATCACAGCACTTTATTTTGCTAGTTATAGTAGTCGTAGATAAAGTTACAGGAGTCTTTCGATCGCTTTTTGTACGGAATTTACAAATATTATTTAAACCTACATATTATATTATTCATGCGTATTTTATCTGAGTTTACATCATGCCATGACAATAACGTGCCGTAATTGCTGGAAGGGAAGGTCATACTCGTTATTAATTTGTATTTTTTTGTCTTTTTTTATTAAAGTACCATAAAAACACTCGTAGCTTTAATTTTACTATACCCATACAAATGTCCATTTTCACACGGATATCTGTTAACATTGACTAAAACACCGATTCTAGGATTTAAGTGTTAAAAAAGAATCTAAAAAAGAAATTTCCAATTATCTAACCTAATGACATACTAAAAATATTAAACTTGTTCATTGAAAAGCCAATGACTGTATGGTGCCCGTTTTTTTGCTAAGAATTTTATTATATTGTAGTATAACTTTGTTTCAGGACTACAATAAATAATGTATGTATCTATTTAAAATAAAAATAGGAAGGCCATCGAACAGGCGTATCACCTGGATGGAAAGCAATCAACGCCGCCAACAGACATCTCTATACAGCCGCCGCCAACAGACGTCATATAACACACACGCACACACACACACACACACACACACACACACACACACACACACACACATACACGCACACACAACAAGTCAGGTTGGGTTATGTTTGTGTAGTTCCCGAGTTAAGTAAATATTCTAAATGCGCGCGTGTATGTGAAAAAGGAAAAACACAAATTGTTATTGAGATAACACTGCCGCCGATGAAATAACGTGGCACAAAGTAATCCACATGAGAATAACAACATTTCACTTTGTTTTCATTTCTTTTAGTTCGCTTCCTCGAATGTTCCATGGGGACATATCTCCATTTGGGACGTTCACAATTTTGTTTATATTTTAACACGATTTTTTTTATGGAAAAGCCCAACTTGAAGGTATATAATTTACAGTTTTAAGCACAACAGTTTTCTTTTTTTAAAAAACATACATTTATTATAAACATTGTGAATCGCTTACATCTTGCTCATAACCTTTTATGTTTAATTCTAATGCATGAAGGACATTATGCCTTCTAGTTTCATATATCATCACATCTTATATGATAGAAATTATATGGTCCACCCACAAAGACCAATTAATCTTTGATTTTACATTTAATTTAGGTGAAATTATAATTTATTTTTGTACTCAAAAGTACCATTAAATACCTACCATTAAAATTTCTTTTCCATTTTATTTTCTGCATCGGACCTATTTGATCTTTGTACCTTTACAAGGTCTCCTATATGATATTTTATAAGTCTATTTCTTTTATCAAATTTAATTATATTATTGTATAAGTCATAGATCAACAATGTTGTTTTAGCATGAAAATCAATTAATAATTCATCACTATAATTATAGATTTATAAATAAACTTTGATTTTCTGCGATATTGTGTACTTTATCAGACGTATTGGCTAATCTATGTTACATGAAAAAAAATTATTCCAAAGGTTTTGAGTTTACAATTTTTCTTAAAAAAATTTTGACAGATGTTCGACACCTTTGCTTTATTACATAATTTTTTTAATACTTTATTGTACACAAAACACGACATACAAGAATTAAAAGGAAAGAATATGTACAAGGGCGATCTTAACTCAAAATTGAGTTTTCTTCCAGCAAACCCAGGAGTGAAAGAGAGTTAAGATAAGCTGTGAGGATAGAAATAAGTGTACAACAAAATATAATGATAATATACATAACAATACATACTATACTAAACCATATATATATATATATATATATATATATATATATATATATATATATATATATATATATATATATATATATATATATATATATATATATATACTAACAATATATAATATAATACTATATAAATAAGAGGATACATATATATAATATACACATAAATATACACATATATAAATATTTTATACTGAAAGGAAATGTTCTTTAATTCTTCTCTTAAATACATACAGTGAGAGGCTATCACAGGCATGTGGGAGAGAGTTCCACAAGCGCACTGCGTGTACAGTGAATGAGCCACCGTAACGGCTGGAAGAATGCGGAGGAATACGAAGGAGAAAGGAGGAGGACGTGCGACAGGGCTGATCCCTGGGGACAAGAAACTGGAAACGCTCTTGAAGATATGCTGGAGATTATGTAGTATAGAGTAAAGTAAAGAAAGGATGTGAGTATCTCGATGCCGTCGAATAGGCCTTAAAATAATTTTTGTTTAGTATACTTTAATAGTTTTAGGGGAGTCACGAACAAGTTGTGTAGAATAACGGTTATAATATGGATATGGTTATTAGTTTTTAATATTATATCATCATCATCAACAGCTTGCGGCAGTCCACTGCTGGAGATAGGCCTCCACCAAGAAGCGGTCTCTGCCCTGCGCAGATCGTCGCACCATTAAGCCGGGGACGTCCCTGCTGAGTTTGCCAAGACGTGGTCTCCACTCCAGCACTCTGCTTCAGCGGTTGTTGGATCTCCAATAAACGCAACCAGCCCATTGTTACTTCAGTTTACTAAATCGAAAGACTATGTCGGTTACTTTGGTTCTCTAGCAGATTTGTTCATTCCTAATCATATCTACTAGAGAAACTCCGAGCATAGCTTTCTCCATAGCTCTTTGAACGACATATAACATGGACAATGGTCATTATTTAATAATGGAATTTTGTAACAAAAGATTTATTTATAATTTTAAATTAAATCGAGTATGGTAGAAACATTAAAATATTTATAATATGTTCCCTGTTACTCAAGTCAAAGAGCCGGCGTTATAAAGCAGTGTGCAAATAACAGAGCGTTAGGAAACTGTTTAAACTGGGTATTTCCATTTAGTAAACTCACGACAGCGACACTAAATAAGTTTTATTTAGTTTAATCTAGCACTTTTGGGTCAACTATTCAATTTCTAAATCTGTGCGCCATATTTTAAAATTATTTCTGTGGTAATAAATTACGTTGAATTAGGGCTATGGAAGTTTATACAAACGAAAACATAATATTTGCGTTATGGTATGATAATTGTTTATGCCCACCTACTTATTAGGTTTATGGGGATGTATTTATTAATTTAACTGGCACAAAAACAAGTTACAGTCTTAAAGAGTAATATATAATATCAACCTAATACCGCCCGGACTATAGCTATTAAGATTTGCGCACAACATGGCTACATTATAACAAAAGGGTTACTTATTGATAGGATAACAGACGTGCTACAGCCAACACGCTTCGTCCGGTGAGCGGTTAAGTTCTGAAGGCCCAACCAATTCTCTTCCCCTTCCTATGATGACACTTTCCTTAAAGGTCTGCAGCGATTCTGCACTGCCTATGGCACTGCGGATGTCTGTGGGTGGCGTTGTCTTCCTTGCTCGTTGCCTTCCTATCCCATAAAAAAAATACTTATAATGAAATGCAATAAAATTAAACAGATAAAAAATAAAACAGGAAGAAAAGAAGTATACATGTATTATTTATATTATATACACAATATGTTTAATATTGTATATATTGTGAATATGTTTTAGTTAGTAGTTAATCAATATAAATAGTAAAATGTAAATCAACAAGTTTCGTCAATTATTATTCTGAAGCAAATAAATGGAATGAATTTCTAAAGATATCAATCAGTACTTGTTAAATATAATAAAAGCCAACAAATATCATTATATTGTTAGTTGAGCTAAAAGTTTTGGGACGATACGTATACCACCTGGGGTCTGATAAAATACTATGAATTCCTGCTGTCAGCTCTTTTATTAAGAGATAAGTTTTAACAGCCTAACACAACTAATTTAAAATCCGGGTATAATGGATACTTTTTATTATTAATTATAGTTTTCGAAACATATAAACTTTTTAATATTTTTACTTCATTTCTATAATGACGACGAGTCATATCACATATCTAAATTTAAAACTTACATACATACATATAGTCACGCCCGTCTCTCTGTAGGCTTAGGCAGGGAGGATGGAGGTCAACTCTAGCGGAGCCCCGCATGCTGACGTAAGGCACTATAGTACCCGGGGGAGTCCGATCCCGGGACGGTCGGCATGCTTGCAACTCAGATCGCCCCCTAGCCACGCATCTTTTGGTACGGCAGACCGTGGATTGGCGGAGAGAAAGGGAAAAGGATAGAAAAGAATGGAAAAGGCAGAGGAAAGAAAAGATGGATTTAGACAGGATGATAGGGATATGATACTACCGCAACGAAAGACAAGGAGGGATACTGTAGTAGCTCGGGAGGCCGGGGTCGCGTACCCGTGTACCAATGCCATAAATACCGGATAAGCGGCTAGGCAAAGATACTCCTTGACCAATAAAACTTACATACATATAACATATCTTAATATTTAAATTTTAAATTATTTTTGATTGTTCCATTAAGTTCAAGTTATTACATTATTCAATTTCAAATGAAGATACTTCAAATTTAGCGAGCATTATGTTGGGACGGACTGTGAGTTTATTAAATTTTTAACAGCGGCCTCTACTTTTAGGAAAAATAAAAACATCCAAGTTGGGTTCCTGTTGCTTCTTTCAAATTAAATTTTATATCATAATTTTGTAGTAGTACTACGCACCTTTTGACATAAATGTATTGAATCAAACATATTTTTATAAACATAGTGTTATCCTATCCTACTTCTTTCTAGTCCTATCCTATCCTACTAATATTATAAACGCGAAAGCTTGTGATTCATACATACTTAATGTTTGTTATTCTTTCACGAAAAAAGTACAGGACGGATTTGGATGAAACTTTACAGTAATATAGGTTATATATCGAAATACATATAGGCTACAATTTGTAATGATTTTATGTAATTTTTTTGTTCGTAATATAAAGATACATGTCAATTTAGTCGGAAAAAAATCTGGCCTCTGAGAGTTATATTGGCGTACACTGCCTAAATCATTGGTGTTACATAAAGATAATGTACCAACCGTAGAAGTGTTTGTCTTGAATAGTTCTAAATAAAAGTCTGCGACAGCATATATCTATACTTTTTATGTGGAAGCCACTATGACCAAAATTGTGAACCATAAATTAAGTAAAAATATATATTTATTTAAAATGATCTGTAACGAAACTTAATGTGACAGAACAAATTCTACGCGAGCGAAGCCGCGGGCAACAGCTAGTATGTTTATAAATATACATGTTGTGGTTTAAAAATCTATTTAAAAATCTGAACATCTTAGTTTGTGTATGTGGGCCATTGCCCTGTCATTACTTGAAACCAAGAAGAAGAAAATGTATAGTAGTACACTTACAGTTCAGAAAAAAAATTGATGAACTAGGCAGTAAATACATGCATTCTATTTTGTAGATGATTTTTAATCATTAGGCTTGACTTTTGAACTTTGCGTCTGGGTCCAAATCCTAGTTGAAACTAAAACATATTTAACAAGTAAATATTAGTTACGGAATTTATTATTAATTGTATCGAATAGTCGTCTCGTTAAAAAAGGGGATTTAGAACGTTGAAATATATAATATACAAGTGGGCAATTGCCACTAGTTTTTAGTTAACACTTAGAAATATTAACTACGAACTATATAGTAATAGTTGGTGTCGACAGTTACTGAGATGTATATTTGCCACGAATTTTATTAATAGGGAATAAACAAAGGCAAATACTTCTACTACCTACCTACCAAAAACTGTTGAATATAAATAATAAACATAATAGCATTTTAATGGACAATATTTCACTCTAAATAGGCTATATGTCTTACGGTGATAAATTACAACCTAACGCCGAGTCATTTACGCAAAGTTTAAAAATAATAAAGTACAAATAACAAATTTTAAATTAAAAATAATGATATACATTCAAATATAGGTAGGTTTTTTCGCAAAGTGTTTTGATGTCTTAGGTCCTTAAGTGACTTCGATATGACCTATTTTTTAGGTTCTAATGATATTTATTCGAATGTATGAAAAAGTTTTTTTTTTAAAAACGCACGGTATTAGATCACCATTCATCGAGGGTCATTTTTCTTTGAAGCGAGTGCTTCAATACCAAAATTCAGTGGCATTTACAAGTTGTATGTAATCTTGTCTTCGATTTAGTATTATAGGTGGGTCAATTTTAGTTATGTAGATTAAATGCTGTCAGTAGGTGAGCTAACGTGGGTATCATTAATTAAGCAAAGATTACTTGAGCGTTATGTGCGCTAGTTGATTTGGATTTAATCAGGTAGCGTTTCATGCGTTGATACCTTACTTTGCTTACCTATAATGTTCCTATTAAAATTTGAAACTTATCAAAAAAATAACAGTATATCTGAAAATAAATAAAAAGTATTTCTTTATTTTGATTCTATTATGCTAAGTTTAGTGCAATACTGCGGATATTATTTTTACACTTAAAATAATTTGATTGTGACTTTGGACATGAAAGGAAGGGTGAAATACAAAACGTACGAAGAAGAAAAAAATTGAGATAGGCAAAATACAAAATAAGTGCAAATAAGACTGATATATGAGACAATATCATGTTTTTGCGTCTCTTTATACCTCTATTATAAGAAAATTTTCTCTAATTTTCACTTATATTCGAACTCTGTAGCAAATATAATATTAAAATAAGTATAAGTAACACAAACGTTTAACATGAGTGTGTATACTCTGTACTCGCATGTTAAAACAGACATCTCAGCCCTCGTCAAAATAGACGAAGAGAAATAAAAATAAGGTAAAACATTTTTATATTTTCCGTATTATCTATCGTTCTCTGGTTTTCCAGCAATATTTTTAGCTAAAAACATTTCACGTTCATTCTTTTAGGGCTATCATAAAATAAATTATAAATATCGGTGGACTACATGGACTACATGTACGTATAATAAAATGAAGTGAAAAATTAATGTTTATTATCTACAATACGTAAGTATATTGACTCTCGCTTCAATCCTGGAGCTGAAAGTAGGGTAAACTTATGAGCCGCTTTTGTCAAAATGGATTATAATACGCCGATAATAATGATATTTTATTTTTAGACATCAATACCTATGATATAAAAACACGTTTTGAGAGGGCTCCCATGGATAATTTTATAAATTTACTATTAGTTGGCGCTCGAACATCAATAAAAAGTACTAAGTATATAATTAATTAATAGAATAGCTATATAAGGTTTTATTATACTTAAATAGCTATATTGGTGACTTTGGTTCTCCAGCGGATATCTTTATTTCGAATCATTTTCACCAGAAAAACTCTGTGCATAATCTTCTGGTAACTATTATATTGTGGGGTGGATTGTCAGTGTCCAAGTTTCAAGACCGCGTTGCATGTATGCATCCGTTTGTTTATATTTTTAAGTCCGTATATATATATATATATATATATATATATATATATATATATATATATATATATATATATATATATATATATATATATATATATATATATATATATATATATATATATATATATATATATATATATATATATATATATATATATATATATATATATATATATATATATATATATATATATATATATATATGGATTAACTTGCTATAACACTGCTTTATAAATTTATTTATATACTGTGGAATCGGTGGGTGGTTTGGAAGTTTTACTATTAACAAAGATACTACTCGATACAGATACGATAAAGATTCGAACCAAATGCAAAATTTGTACCAAACAACCAATATCAGTGTCCCACAAAATATAGTCATTACACTGATTAACATTCACTATATATATTACAGCGGCTCGGTGTGTTAATTTCAGTGACCCACTCAGTTGTCTGTTTCTATTGTCTGTTGTATATAATAGTGATACATTCAGTCCATTTGAATTCAGGAATAGTGATCGACACAAGACACATATGAGAGCCATGAATTCCCTATCGGATGAAAATTTAATTTCTCTCATATATCGGATTATCTCTGATATTGTGTAGTGTAAGTTGTAATATACTCGAATAATCTTTATTATTTAAAGAAATTATAAAATATTGTTTAGAAATCAGTTTACGAAACAGAAACCGAATAAAAAAATAAAAAGAAAGATACAATTATTTAAATGTATTTATGACAAATTTAATAAGGACTTTATCCAGGTGGCCTTACCTATACGGCGCCATGAGCTGCATATATATACATGATACTTCCAAGGATTGCATCAATTTGAAAAGGTTACTTAAAGCATATCACGAGTAAAAATACTTTATATAAAATACATAATACCTACTCGGCCCTTTGTTACGTGATCGCACCCTTCAGGGTCCGTATTATTACTTGTGTAGATTTATCGACGTTGGATTCAAGAACTTCGTTGTATTATGTGTATACATGTTATATATCTCTAGTGTTATTTTAATTGATTTTCAAAATCTATAATACATGCATATTTTATTACATATTTATTGGTTTTCGTATACGGTTTATGTTAACGATGCACTGGTGTTTAATTTTTAGTAAAACCTTGTTTTTAATATTAAATAAATATTACAATACAAAAACAAAGACGTTTATTAAACTATCTTATAAAATAGTAACATTTTTATGTGATTACATTTAAAAAATAATTAAGACAGTATTATTGCACAAGTTGTGCTTCGTTGTAACATAATAGCTTAAAAATCTAATGCAATAAATAACGGAGCCAAAAATTATATTCATCCCAAGGGGAATTAAAGATACTGCGTAAATAAAGTTTGGCAAAAAAATGCGGCATATAAATTAAAATAATTGTTTGTTTCGAATTTAACAAAAAAATAAAGATTTTTAGGAAACCTTATCCAAGTTACAATGTTCAAATCAATCCATATACCCAATATTTTCAAAAAACAAGCATTAAGTACTCGTGATAATCGATTTCGGCATTGGGAAACTTCGTCAGGTCTTATCGTCGCCCATACCTCAGAGTCTGAAGACTAAAGTCTTCAATCAGTGTGTCCTACCTATACTCTTTTACGGCACCGAAACATGGATGCTGACAGTCCGTCTGCTTCACAAGCTCAGAGTCGCTCAGAGAGCTATGGAGAGGGCCATGCTCGGAGTTTCTCTGGTAGATATGATTCGGAACAAATCCACCAGAGAACTAAAGTCACCGACGTAGCCTTTCGAATTAGCAAACTAAAGTGGCAATGGGCTGGTCACGTTTGTCGGAGATCCGACAATCGTTGTAGCAGATGGGTGCTGGGGTGGAGACCGTGTCTCGGTAAACGCAGTGTGAGACGCCCCCCGGCTAAATGGTGCGACGATCTGTGCAGGGCGGGTGGACGATCTGTGCAGAAATTGGATGCGTGAAGCCGAAGATCGGGCTAGGTGGCACTTGTGGGGAGGCCTATGTCAACAGTGGACTGCCGCAGTTGATTGATTGATTGATTGATTGATAATCAATTATATAATATTATACATACAAAAAATATTTAACTTTTTATTGAAAAATAATTAGTACACAAAAGCATCAAGCGTATGCCGTTATATACAAAATATTTTTCAAGATAATATTAAAAGAAAAAACATTGTTTGAACAAAAATTGTGAATTTAAATTAATTTCAAATTGTAGCGTAACTTAATTGAAATCCATAGCACTAAATAAATGTATACGCTCCACGCAAGCACATTAATGCGGCATTCTGTTAAGTAAATTGAAGGATGTTTGTGAATTGTGAATTTTCAATTACATACTCGTACATAAAAGTGGGAATTATAAAACGTGCGAGATCTCTTGCGAGCATATTTGAAGCTTTAGTTCCATGAGGTCGACGTGTGTAATGAATTCCGTTGTACATTTTCTTTTTGTCTCCACCTAATTTAGTTGAATCAAGTTTAGGACGACAGTCTGTCGTCACCGGCAACACGTCGGTAGGTCACGTCGGTAATACACGAATTTTCTCGTCAAGGGAAGTTGCAGAGATATTTATATCGGGTGTCATAGATTGCGCTAACGATCGTAGATCGTGTGTTCGATTCCACAGGTGAATTGTGTAAATGTAAAAATGTAAACCATATTTTTCTAGCTCTACGCATTATCAGTTCAGAAATAGTTAGCAAGAATTTTCAAAATATCAAAATAATTCTAGTTTTCTTTAAAAAAAAAGATTCGTGCCATTTGAATAGTAAGTAGTTTTACTATTACGTTCTTTCTCTGTCATCGTCTTTCTTTCACGCCCACACTAAAGGTAATCTTAAACTCTGTTCATCATAAGATCTCACTTCGTTGTTATGTTGGTAGTATTGTACAGTGTAACATGCTCACAAAAAGCACGTATCTTTAAAATGTATTATTTTGCTCTACGATGTTTTGTGCATGATTATACGAAGAAAATATTAAATTTTTGCATAATAAAACTCCGCGACTTCTGACATGAGAATACTATGACAACTATAATTGACAGTTCATTGATCCAGCAATGCCAACCTTGCGGAAAGGGACAAGTTGTGATGAACGGTATGTAGATATTATATTTCGATGTAAGGCATACAATTTTAAATTAAAGTATGTTTGGCAATAATAATAGAACTAATAGAATATGTTTTTACTCTTTGCAGTATTCTAAAACCCTTACAATGTTAAAACGTACGCATTCGTATAATATATTTTAATTAAGAATAGCTCGACGTTGGGAAACCTCTGTTCTCATGAAACATTACACACTGTAAGGGATTATATTGTATAATTTTTTCTAAAGAAATTAAAGTAATTATACATACTACACAGAGCTTTCTACTACGAAGTGGTTTTGTATGTACACTAGCTTGTTCTGTAGGCAAATACAATTATATATGTAAAACGAAACTGAAAAATTTATTTTTTATTGTAAACCCGCACAAAAATTATGAATAAAAGATATTCCGTTTTACTATTCTTTGATATGATTACGATTTAGCTTTTTAAATGCAATTGTTGGAATTAGAATTTATTTTTTGTAAAATATTTTAGTTTCTTAATAAATAAATATAAAAATAAGTCCATTGCTGAACATTAGCCATTTTTTTTAAACTCAGATATTGCTACTAGTTTTTTTTTAAATGAGGAATGTATTCATAATCCTAACGCATATCATTTTTTATTCGTTTTACTATTTCTCCACTGGTTGTGGCTGTCATATTCATTTCATATAACACCCATAGTATTAAATTGACTGTCCCTGTTATGTACCAGGAATAATTGCATATATTATATGAAAGAGGAAGGAAACTAGATATTATTTAAATTATTACAGTGAGTCATCAAATTGAATCAATCACATAAGCTAAGTTGAGAACGTTATGAGATTCGTGATCGACTATATATTTGCACAAGAAACAATATGAATCCTGTCCGTATTGTTAACGGTGATAAGAAATGCGGAATGTGTCTTAGAAAAATGTTTAATGAAAATATATAAAATCCCTCGAGTGCTGTTATGGAGATGAACAACGTTTCGTGAATATATAATACAAAAAGATTTTTAAGCTTTTTATTATAAAGAATAGTGTTAAGAGTTCGATTAAAGTGAGGGATATAACAGGTGCTTAACCTGCCTTTTGTTTTTAACGTCAATCTGACTTCCACAATCTGCTATAAAACAAACGGGACTAGCTAATGATTCCTTCTTAATTTTTATAGTGCCTATCCAACCATCTCTATATTTAGCCAGGCGGAACAGTTCGTGGCACTCTCTATTCGTGTTTACTACCTGATGTTGAGTAAGCGAGATTTGTTGATTTCTTCCGACTAACACGAGTTTTATGTGCGACTTGTGTTATCATGATTAGTTCATTCAAGAATGAATCCCCCCGACTCATTTACAATTCGATCATTATAAAAAAATAAACTAGCATTATTCTTACATAATCTGCCAATAGATGACGCCAAAATACATATAAAATTAGTTTTGTCTATTGCATAAAATAAATAATGATATTAATTCTAATACGCCATCATATGTACATACATTGCTCAATTTTCTTTTTTTAATACACAAATACGTTCGTCTCTTG
The DNA here is from genome assembly GCA_031353405.1 of Baronia brevicornis. Classification (NCBI taxonomy): domain Eukaryota; kingdom Metazoa; phylum Arthropoda; class Insecta; order Lepidoptera; family Papilionidae; genus Baronia; species Baronia brevicornis. Next base: position 47,249 of record JASFAT010000344.1, on the reverse strand, counting down.
AATACTTATATATTAATCTTGGTTGTTAATACTTTGTATATTTTAATCAACAGTCTATATTAATATTTTTGAAATTAATTCATATTTAAAATTTAAAATATAATCACAAAAAAATGCGAGACCAAATAAATACGACAACATTTAAAATACGTTTTGTTTCGTAAAATAAATAAAAAAAACATGTTTGTAAAACTGGAGTTTGTTTTGGTAAAAGGGAACATTTCCAGCTGCCAGAATAAATCCACAATTTGTTTGGTCTGACTCTTCAGTGAAAGCTTCGGTTGAAAGTTTTGCCGTATCTGCGAGCTGCAGGCGTGAAAATAAAACTGACGCTCGTAAGGATCAAAAATACAACGGGACCCAATCTATAAAAGTAAAATTGTGCTTTTATTTATTATACTGTATATTATTCAAATATACAGCACTGGTTACAAAATCACTTCCGCAGCCGCATAGTATTAATATAGACATATGCTAACGAGTACGTGAATCTCTTAGCAGTAACTAGGTAAGTAGTATCTATCCGCCGCCATTCATTGATAACTGTAAGACCATCGACCATGGAGATTCATTGTAATGGGAAGGCAAGAGAGCTCGGGAGGGAATAAAGTTGTAAAAAGTTATGTATATAAAATAATTAATAAATACATGCTTGATCACGATTTTTATGAAACATAAGAAAATCGATTTAATTCTATAATTTTTGCTCGGAATAAAATTATCAGGAAATCTGTAATATAGACTGTACAATCAAATACTTTATATGTGAATGTATATTCCACGTTAAAGATTTCCTGACAATTTTATCCTTCACACGTAATTAAAGTTGTTCATAAATGACTGAAATAAGAAGAGCAAAAATTTGAACAAGCTTCGCAGCCAATTATGTTATTTTAAGTAAGGTTTTTTTATCCAAGCAGTAATTGGACGTTATGTCGTAGGCAAATGTTATTTAAATTGAAATATAAATTTCTCCAATTGTTTCCAAATTTTATTTTTAGTAAAGCAATTTCAATACATGAAAGTAATTTGATAGTTCATAACTTTTGTATTATAGAAATTGATCTAATAATTATGTCTTGATTAACTTGGAGACCGGAGCGGAATAATGATTCTGGTATGAGTTCATAACCAAAGCAGTTTTATAATAACTTTTAAGGTTATTATTATTCATATATATGTTATTATTATTCATATTATGTTATTTTATTATTATTATTATATATATAATATAATATATATTTATTAATATATATATATATATATATATATATATATATATATATATATATATATATATATATATATATATATATATATTTCGCTGCCATTCATCGCAGCGAAACGGCTCGTCATTGGTCGCTTTTTGCCCTCGTGAGAATCAGGACGTGACGGGTGGCGAACCACGTCGCCGTCATTTTCGACAAATTAGGTATATTAAATTCGTCTTAGTGAATCTCACGAGCCGCAAGGGAGGATGGAGGTCAGCCCCAGCAGAGCCCTGCATGCTGAGGTAAGGCACCATAGTCCCCGGGGGAGCCTGACCCCGGGACGATCGGCACGCTTACGACTAGGCTCGCCCCTAGCCACGCATCCATTGGCACGGCAGACCGTGGATTGGCGGAGAGGAAGGGAAAGGATAGAGAAGAAAGGAAGGGGCAGGAAAGGAAATGCGGATTGGGGGGTTACCAGACTCGGAATAAACATTTAAAAATCCATATAAATATTTATTCCGATGCGGGAATTGAACCCGCGACCATTGATTCCGCGGGTGGAGGGCCCCGCCACTGAGCCAATCGGTCGCCAAAAAAGCAAAATAATATAATGTTAATATATATTATATTATCTTATTTAAAATTAGCAGCAGCCACTTCAAATATATTTATATACATATGAAATGATGCCTAGTTCACTCGGTTTAACTTTTGACGTATTGAAAAAACAGATTTCATTTTTATACACACACGCTTTTTATAAGTGTACATAATACTCATTAAGGCTTAATACTTATTAACTTAAGCCTATTACTTCTTTTTTTAAACGAATTATATTAAATTTATTTAATAAAATTATAGAATAAAGTTAAATTTGTGTAATCAATAGATAAATTAAACAATTTACAATATTTTCGGATACTACGTAGTCAAGAGAACCCTCTTAAGATATTAACTACAAGATCCTGGCAGCGTGCCTCCTGGCACTAGCTGATTAAGATTTATAAAATATTTTTAACAAGAGATCGCTTCAGGTTGTGTGTATATATTTTAATATTCATCGGTATAATAAAAGAATTGAAAGAATCTTGTTCATTTGGCTAATTTTTTAGAAACTGTACAGAAAGAAAACTGTTAGAAACGAACACAGTTCAGTTTTACGCAAAATTAAATTCATAAGATTTTTATAACTCAAAAAAAAAAACAATTTAATTAAAAATCTCTAGGGTGTATGTATATTCTCAAAATGATAATCCTTAGTTACGAAAATTGTGTAACATAATGAGGAAAAAAAATTCAATAAAAAAATATACTAGAATATATTAACTTTACATTCAATTCCAAGCAAGTTTGAATGGATACAACAAGAAGGTTTTGTTAGGAAAAATGGTTTCACGTCAATAATCCAGCGGTAGGAATGAATACATGATATTTAATTCAAGGCGTCAGCCTAAAAACTATAAAACGTCTATTGTCGTTTTGATTGTGAATTGATATATTTTATTTATTGAACATTTCTCTGTTAAATACCAGGAGTTTTAGTGAGGTTGAAACCTTTTTAAGCTAAAATAATTACTTTTTAATTGTATAGGAAGGGAAACGAGCAATCAAAGTCACTTCGAGACATCTGCAACACTTGAGGCACTGCCGGGCTTTTTAAATGGCATAAACTTTTTTTTGAAGGTTTTGTATGGAAGTACCACTGAAGGACTGTTATGGTTCCCACAAAAAGCCATGGATATATATAATTATTTGATATATAATAATTTATATATATAAATAGCTACTAGATCTTTGATTACAATTGTACGTTTAGTGCAGCTATTGGTGTATTTTTTTCTAACTTTGGAAATTAATGTATCGAGTAACGGACTCCTGCAGGCTTTTGGTCGTGATGATGACGATTTTTTTTTATTTTATATAAAAGAGGACATTTTCTACAACTTATTTAATGCTTAAAGGTAAATAAATATTTATAATTCTATTTAAATATGAGAAAATCAGCAAACAGCCCAGTGGAAGCTATGCCTCTACGCCAAATACTTTGCCAGAATGAATTAAATGAAATGAAAATAAAGTGAAGACATTGTTAGTCCCATGCGGGTTACTTTGTGTCGAGGTATTTTAAAGGTCAGTGGCTGTATATAAAATAAATTTTATTCTCATATATTTGAGAATATAATTTTTTAAGTTGAATTTTTTAAGGTTTATGGTTTTTTTTATTTATTTTATATATATTATATTTTTTAATTATTTATATAGGGAGAAGATTTTAAGAAAAAACGCCCTCCATAAATAATTGTATTATTAAGGTCCCTGTATTTGTATTGCTCACCTTAAAGGAGATGAATAATGAGAGGAAGAAGAAAGTAATCGGATGGAAGAAGAATGAGGGAGAGGAAAAGAAAATGGGTTTCTGGATCCTTGCACGTTATCAAACACGGTGACCCTGTAAAATGGTATCATCCTACGCTCATATTTTATGAGAAAGTGGTACTTTCCATTCGTCCTATGACGGCTCTACGACAGTGAAAATGTTTTCTTTATGTTCTTTATTATGGTTTTTCTTTATATAAGCGAACATTGTGAATTGATTAATGTAAATATGTATACAAACAATCATTATCTGATTAAATTTTCTATCTTTTAAAATAACAAACACATTTCATATTTCGGAAAAGGTCTTTTGGATGATATCTATTAATCTAAAATCTGTCTTCTTATCTTAATTAATGATCTTATAATTTCCGCTTAGTTTGTAAACCTTTTTACGGATAAGGTATTCGATACAAAACTCATCTATCGCCTAAATCATTTTTCTACCATTTCATTTATAGATCTTTTCACGATTTCATTTAATTATGATATACTTACATATGTAGTATAAATAAAAGAATTAAAAATTACTTGTAAATCGTCAAGTGTAAATCGGACTCATGTTTCGACTCTATTTCATTTCACATAATAATATTTTTTTACTTAAAAGAGAAATGTATCAGGCTAAATGATTTTTTTACGTGGGTACAAATGCTTTGAAATTCACAAGCTTGTGCAAGAAAATTGAAATTTTTCCTGTGGGATAACTAGAGCTTTGAGGGGAACCTTATTGAATGATCACGATAATAATTTCAGTCTAATAAAATTTGAACAACCTTTTAGAAATATTTTAATAATCAAGATAGCTCTATTATAGATCGACTTCCAAAATGTATGGAGTCTATCTCTTATATATTGAAAGAGTTATTACAGAGTTTCTTTAGTTTTCTAAAGTTTTTGAAAATAATTGTTTCGGCATATACAAACGTGAGTATAAAAAAAAGAATGGTCTATAACTTTTTTTTGCCACTTTTTAGTTTTTATTGTACAAAATACCATATTACAATACTTATATATTTTTTAATTTGTCTTTCAAAAAGATTCCAGCAATAAGGGCGTTTTATAAACCTGATTCAAAGAACTTTTTCTTTAGGTGTTTGAATCAGGTATAACAGGCTTTCTTTAATCACAATCAATAATAAAGGCCTGTTGTATAGAAAGAAGTAACTAAGCTTTTATACATTTTAAGTTTTAAATTTTCATCTGTTAGTTTTAAATATTTTGTAGAAACCAAGGTCTTGCCCCTTTGACCATTTGACTATGAAATCTATTCACGTTTACCGTACCTGTAAGTAAAATTTAAAGCATACAGCGTTCTTAATATTTTAAAACATCCGCAAAATATAGAAAACTCAACTCGTAACGGAAGAAGATATTTTAATGTCCGTGTGTAGTATACGCATATTATGATGATATATAATATAATAAAGGAAGCAAGCTAATCGGTACTGATTTGGCTTACTATATAAGGTCGTGGGTTTGATGCGACCATTGGCCTATTTATGTAAACCATATTTTCGAAACTTAGTTTGAATGGTTAAGAATTCTATCTATATAATTTTATCTGATGACCAATCGGCTCAGTGGCGGGTTCCTCCGCCCGCGGAGTCAATGGTCGCGGGTTCGATTTCCGCATCGGAATAAATATATGTATGGATTACAAATATTTATTCCGAGTCTGGTAACTCCGCCAATTACATTGGACACGCGTGGTGGTTTAACGTCCTTTCCTCCAGAAATGGAGAGTCCCGTACTTACCAGTGGGACATATGGGCTGTTAAAAAATCTATCTATCAAAACATTGCTAGTTTTCTTTTTATATGGACAGTCAAAAGTTTCAGTTAGCTAAGATCCGCGACAAGCAAAACAATAACAGAAAATTAATAATATGAGTTTTTCCATTGGGTTAAGTGGATTTATTTGGAACTTAAACCAAAAACTTACCGAAAATCGGCCATCAATTCTCCACCCACCAACCACTACACACATCACCAAACACACATTATCACTTTTCCATCTTGTAAACGGTATGCCCGTCGACTATGATCGCCCCAACACGAGGCATCTTCAGATATATACCTGAAGATGCCTCGTGTTGGGGCGAAACATGTGTCGTTTACAAGAAGGAAAAGTGATAATGTGTTTGGTGATGTGTATAGTGGTTGGTGGGTGGAGAATTGATGGCCGATTTTCGGTAAGTTTTTGGTTTAAGTTCCAAATAAATCCACTTAACCCAACGGAAAAACACACATTATTAATTTTCTGTTATTGTTTTGCTTGTCGCGGATCTTAGCTAAGTAAAACTTTTGACTGTCCATATAGTGATGGATTTCCGCAAAGTAACGCCTGACTCCATTAATAAGTTTTCTTTTTATTAAATATTATTATTATATTTGAAGTAGTTAGCTTCTTAATAAATAAAATTTGAATTTGACATATTATGCTTTACGATTAATAATTTATGTCATTTCCTCACACACTCCCCCCTCTGCTCCGAATACGAACACCTGAATAAATTGGCTTCACTTCATGCGCGTCCTCAAACACTCAATCTTACGAGAACTCCTTCAACTCCAGTGTACAACTACTAGTCCGTCATAGGAAGAGGTACAGCCGTAGGAGAGACGATGTTCTTTATCGAAGATTTTATAGCTGCGTAATGTTTATTTCAATAGATATCTGTACTAAAATAAATATTCTGTGGATGAGGCCAAATCTAGACTATAAACAGGTCACGTTTGGATTGTTTAAAGTGACAGCGAGTTCACGAAAATGTATTATTAATTCACGGAACACTTCGATTGTAGGTAGGTTCTTCGGTTTGCTTCTTGGAAACTAAAATTTGTACCAAATCAAAATTATAACATTGTATACAATAATAAAATAATGATAAAAAATATGTTACACCAAAAATGTACTATTTGTTATGTTTCTAAAAATTCTTTAATATAAAAATATAAAATAAAATTATAAAGTATTTTTAAACATAGTGTCTTGGCAAACGCAGTGAAGGATGCTCCGGAAACATGATCTGTGGAAGTCAGGTAGGAGAAATTAGATGTGTGAAGTTAATAATCAAGCTAAATGGCACACCTTTAAGAGGCCTTTGTCTAGGTGAATGTTACAGGATAAAGAAAATCGATAAGCGATAACAAAAGAAGACCAAATATTCGATATAAATATAATAATAAGTGTACAAGTATAATAATAAGTACACAATTATTTAAGTAATTAATCAATAATATTATAAATATATCAATCCCCGCCAATCCGCATTGGACAAGCGTGGTGGGTTAACGTCCGTTCCTCCAGAAATGGAGAGGCCCGTGCTCAGCAGTGGGACATATACGGGCTATTAGAAAAAAAAAATATATATGTATTTTTTTTGTATTATATTTTACCCTTGTGGCTCAGGCGTTAACCTATACAGTCAAATGTAATAAAGCATTAAATTTAACAAACTGGTTTAAATTGTCAAACACATATAAACGTCAATGTCATAAGTAGTAATTTATGTATTGTAATAATTTGTGAGTAAACGAGAGAGAAAGAAAAATATCCGCAACAATAATAAACTTTTAAAAGACCGACACGATTTGTGAAACATCTAAGAGTATTTCATGTAAAGTTTCAATTTCAGTAATTATTTAAAATATGTTTGTCTTAGAAATTTTATTTCGATTCTATGAATTCCTTATAAGATGAATTCCATTACTAAAATGAATTCCATAAATGTTTGTAAACAACAATAAATAATAGATAATAATTAATAAGTAGAGGTTTAGCCTATAAAATGAACTCCTAGAAAATAAAATCTGAGAAGATTCGAAAGTTGAGTATATATAAGATTAATTTACATAAAATCTTCATGAAGTGTCTTTGAGTAGTTGTAAAAATATTCTATAAAGCGAAAAATAGTTAACAACTCAATCATTTCTAGCAAATAGCTGTAAAGAATTGTTATTTAGCCTACGAAATAAAAGAGTGACTGCAGGTTAAAAATGAAAAAGTTAATTCTGTAGTAGCAAAGTAATCGTTGTCACTGCCAAGATTTGCTCAGAAGCGCTGAACTAGTTAGTTTTCAGGGTAGAAAAATATTTCATCGTGATTATACTAAATGATTTAAGACCTACTTAATGTTTACATTTATAATTACCTTCATATCATCATCGTCAGTCTATGGCAGTTCACTGCTAGACATACATAGGCCACTCCCAAAGTACGTCACCTTGTTCGATCTTCGGTTACAACTATCCAATATTTGCGAGCCACCTTCGACCCTGCGCTAGGACATGGTTTCAACTCGATTACTGCAACGGTTGTCAATTCTCAGATAGACATGTTAGAAACAATTACCACTCCAATTGGGTTGGACAATATTTAGGAAACTTTTTCAAGTCACCCGTACCATAGAGCTTGAAAACAAGTTTTCGGCGTCGTAAGAGAGTACAGAAAGAGCTGTATTCTCTTACGGCGCTGAAACGAAGACACTGACAATTCGTATTTTTCACAAGCTCATTATGTTCATATGGGTTGTAGAGCCATATTATTAATCATAGTTAATGGACATTTTTTTTCTAGTCTGATCTTTGGATGCATCCTCTATGCTATCCGCCTGCGCAGATCGTCGCTCCATTTATATATGTAGCTATTGTTAATAAAAACTTGTGACTGCTTTTTATTCACTATTGTTTGATATTTTTAAAGCCAATTTTGTTTAAGTAACAACTAAGATGACAAATAAAATATTTTGATATATTTTTAAATTCAAATTAACTAATATTTAAATGTTATTATTTTTAAGAAAGCAGTTTGCTTCGAATAACTAAGGCTTTCTATATTCTAGTAACAATTTAGCAATAAAGCCAAATTTATTAGCAAGGCCTGTTCGTAGTCCAACTAATCGAAATTCTGAGTTAGAATAGATTTCGAAAACACTTTGTTAATCACTAACGATGCCTGCCTCAGTCAGCCTGTCGCTTTGGCCCAAAATTCCGTTACAAGCGAATTATAATTCGACCAATATTGAATGAAAACTACGGCTAGAATTTGATTAAGCTGTGAAACAAACCTATAATTATTAGTGTATTGCAAATTCTGTTAGTAACTTCGATACATGAATATAATTATATATAATATATATTATTTTTAGTAATAACACATAATTAAGCCTATGTATATTGACAATATTACTTCGTGAATCATCTGTGACAGACACGTAGACCAAAGTGGTATTGAACAGTTATAGGAAAAACAAAGAAAATTTGAAATGTTTATTTTTTTAAGTAGATATTTATGGTTTTGATCATTTATATTGCAAACAATAAAAGTTTACTAATTTCTTTTGTCGTTTATGAATTTCAGGACAACAAACTAAGATTTTTCAAAATATTTTTAAATATTAAGATTTATGATTTCATAATTTTATTGTTGTTGTTTATGATATTAATATTTATTATTTAAATTTACTATTATTTATTCCATATCTCATTGTCAATTTTAGGTATAAAATATTTTAAATAATTTTGTATTTTCGTAAGTTTTTCTGTGTAAAAATCAATCTTTTTAGTTCATCCTTATGAGAAATAAAAAGATTAAAAGTTATTTAGTTTTAAATCGGTATTAAATTTCTTCAGTTATTATAACTCCTACTCTATATACTCATATGTTGTAATTCTACAACTATTTTACTAAAGTTTTTAATGGTTTTCGTTTTGACCCGAAATAAGTAATTGTGTAAAATATCAATACAGTTTCCGTACTCAGTTCGTATAATTGTATACAATTTTATAAGTTGTAATTTTAATCATTATCATATATCAAAAACTAAGGACAAAACGAAATATACATATAAGTTTTCCTTTTTTAACTAAGAGATTTTAAATATATTTATTTTTTGTGCCGAATTGAAATAATATTATTGGGAAAGAGTAAGAAAAGTTCTCTTTTATGGACAAATATCTTCGTTCTTAAACTTACGAGGTTTTGATAACTTAATTGAAAAGCTAACATGATAAATAGAGTTAATCATCCTAAAGTATGTATGTACACCTATCTTGATATGACTATTGTATTATGTTCTCTTATATTTTGATGTATAATACAATACATAAGGTACATTAATAAAATAATAATCATAAACTTCATACAGCAGGGATATTAAAAGTGACAATAGCCAAGTAAGATAGTGAGTAGAAATGTTTTGGTTCTGTATTAAAAATAGTAAAAGTATTTTATTTAATTTTAAAAATGTAGAATATTTCATAGTTGCATTTGTTTTTCTTACCAGTAGGGGCTGCTATTAAATATTTTATACTCTCACAATCTGTTACGTTATGAGAGTTCGGGTAAGCATTTGGTTTCTTTTACGGGCTCAGTTTCCTGTGGTAAAAATTAGTACCATTAATGTATGGATAAAAATAAAGACAGAGATACATATAGAGATATATAGAGATACATAAGTAATAATATTTATTTAGGTACATAAAAATATCTACAGTAGACTTTAATGTTTGAAATTATTGGTTTATGATTTTTCGATTTTCTAATGTTAATAATGTGTAAATAAGAATAAAAATTAATAATATTAATAAGCCACATAATAATGATTATTGGAGTCAGGCGTTACTTTGCGGAAATCCATTACTATGTGGACAGTTAGAACTTTTACTTAGCTAAGATCCGCGACAAGCAAACAATAACAGAAAATTAATAATGTATGTTTTCCTGCTGTGTGAAGTGGATTGACGGGGAACTTAAACTTAATCTTAACGTAAAACGGCTGTCAGCAACTCTCCACCTACCAACCACTACCCACAACACCAAACACACACTACCACTTTTCCACCTTTCAAATGACACGCGTTTCGCCTCAACACGAGGCATCATCAGTTAATCTTAATCTCTCTCTATCTTCTAAAAATGTCATAAAAAATGACATATGTAATTGTAATCGTTTTAACTAAATAATTAAAATTTTAATAAATTAAACACCTATATTGTAATTAATAAAATAAGTTCATGCATTATAAGTTTGAAATAATTAGTATGGATCAGATTATGATGTAAAACTGAAGATTAGGCTAGGCACATCATGGGTAAGGTATGTTCAACAGAAGACTGTCTCAGACTGCTTCTGCTCTTGTTGTTGATGATTAAATTGTGACCAATGATCATTAATTAACCATATTCATCACACAAAGTTTTGCCAAGCCACGCATGACCACAAAGCCAGACATTTTAATAGTAACGCGGCCTGTCATCAGCCAGATCAAGTTAGGGATGTCCACTCCTACGAGAAATCCTCCTGTCGCCACCTGGTTCCTGCGATGGGAAGGGCCAGCGACGGAACCAACGTAGGAATAGGTTCGGCCATATCTCGACGCCGCGAAGTCGTTAAAGGACGCCCAAAAGCCGCTGGGAACAGCACCAACTAGTACCGCTTAACCACTAGTATATTTAAAATAATAAAGAGAAACAGCTTTAGTATTATATGACTAAGTAATTTCTAATAATCTTATTTCATATACAGTATGCTCTATATTAAAAAACCTAAAATATTCTATGTGCGCGCTGCGTGCTGAAAATTTTAGAGGAGTACACTTTGTCATATGCACATTGTAGTGGTTGAAGTAGCACTATACATTCTATATTGCTACAAAGTAAATTGTTGTTTTACTTTTCATACAAAAACAACTTGAAAAAGACATTTAGAAATCACTATCCGAATACAAGAAGTATAATTACTATGAAAGAGTTTTTGAGAAATATTGCAAATTGATAAAAAGATTTTTTTATGGAATAGGAAGACAAACGAGCAGGCGTGTCACCCGGTGGAATCAATGACGCCCATAGACATCCGCAGCGCCATAGGCAGTGTGGAAGCTTTGTCGACCTTTAAGGAAAGTGTTGTTATGGGAGTGGTAGGGGAGGGGGAGGGTGTTGGGCCAACGGAACTCAAGCGCTCACCGTACAAAGCGCGGTAGCTAAGCTACGACTCAGACGCCGGTACCACACTCCTGCAGAAACCTGGCCCCTGATATCTCAGACCCCCCATAGCTAAATCACTTTAAAAATCCTATCTCTAGTGTTTTCCCTATTGATACAAAATACTTACCAATTTAAAAACTTTACGGTTGGTGGTGAATTTCGATCCCAAGGGGACCACTTTGGGATTCCCTGGTCTAACATACCTGAAAGTGTCTTGGACTCTGGCACAATTAAACACCATTGTTCTTTTCCATACTTCCTACCAAATATAATCTACAATGAAGCTCCAACAGATTTTATTACTGCACGGTTTGTACCTTGGGTAAGAAAAATTATAAAAGAGTAACTTTAATTCTTATCGCTACGGCGAGAAATATAATAAATAACAAGTTTGTTTCGGCGTGCTAGTAGCGTGCAGCTACACAAATGTTTATGTTATTTTGTGTAGTATAACTTTGAGGAACGTGTAATGAAAATTAACGATGTTTATTTGCACAATTAATTCATTTATTCTATTTAATATAGAATAATTAGAATTATAAATATCGTATTTAATAAGAATAATGAGTTTTTGTGCGATAGCGTGAAGTATTCAATCATTTATAAGAAATTGTCGATGAAATTCAATATCACAACTACATATGTATGTTTTATTACCATTGCTTCATTTTTTAATCGCCAATAACGATTTACTTCACCACAAAAAATAACGTTAAGCTATAAATACTTTTTTATATAGCCTATGTGTCCATTGCTGGGCACAAGCTTTCTTATTGGAGGAACAAATGTTAACCCATCACGCATGTTTAAGGTGTTTCGGCAGGGTAACCTAACTCGAAATTTTACCCGACCATTGGAATAAATATATACATACATATATTTATTTCGATGCAGGAATTAAATCCTTGACTATAGTCTCCATAAGCTGCAGGCCTGTCACTGAGACAATTAGTTGTTGTTAGTGAAATAATTATTACCACTGTAAAATGAAATATCAAAGCCTAACATAAAATTGTAAATTAATGTCCGCAGGGAGGGCAGCCTTAAGAGAATCGGATCCAATTAACTCTCGACATGTTTCAATTTACACTTTCTAGAGTGGTTCTCTACTCTTCTTACTACCATCGCTTAGTTCTATGTACTTTAAATTTTAAAATTATTATTACATTTTGTAGTTGATTAAAATTATATGCGTAACGTTTTGCATATATTTCACGTTATGTTTTACATAATTAAAAAAGTATATAACCGTTTGTATGTAATGTAATCTATAACGTTACTTAAACAGTTTTAACACATTTCTGTTTATTTCTTTTGCACTTTAAGCAAACTTATATGTGAAGAAATAGACAAACAAATACGCCAAAACAAAAAAAAAAAACAAGTATTTATTGAGTATATTAAAGGTTGCAATTTGGCTTGAGCAGTGTCGATAGTCCGACCAACTGAGTTACGTTTAAAAATCGTTTACTGATACTTTTAGTTTGTATGAAATATATGTAAATACAAAACAAACCGTAAAACAACTTTTGGATGTAAGTCCTTGTTTATTATTCGTATATTATATTTGTTTGCTTTTAAAATATGTATAATTTGAATACAATATTTGAAACAGTTTAATAATGTTACCCTCAATTATACAGTTTCGGAATATTTATTACTTTTTCTAAGAAAATTATTTTATCCTACTTTACTTCTATGTTATTCTGTAGGAGTATCGCAATATATATATATATATATATATATATATATATATATATATATATATATATATATATATATATATATATATATATATATATATATATATATATATATATATATATATATATATATATATATATATGTATACATACAAAATAATTCTTATGAAACTAAATATGTGTAAATCCCTAACTGTTTTTCACAGTCTATATATGTCTCATACCTAGGAATAGGCATTCCCATTTCTATAGGTACGGTCCTTGGCCCACAAGGCGGATTGGCAGAATAACCCCTAATTAAATATTTGTAGGCTATACAAATATTTTCTCCCATTGCGGAGATCGAACCCGCGATCAATGACTGGCATGGCGTGACTGCCGCCCCGCTATTAAGCCAAGATCATAAAAGGCAATAACTTAGTAAAGAAAAAAATTGAAAGAGGTAAAATGTTAAAAGTACAATGATAAACAGACTTGTTTACAGCGAATGTTGGATATCATACGTCATTTAAATTACGAATTTATGAGGCTAAAATAACCCTACTTTGTTCATCCTCTGTAGGTGGCGTCATCGGCTATAATATAACGCTTAAGCTACACGGGAGTAACATTGTTTGTTCTTTTTTGTCGTGAAGATTTGCTTTAACTTATGAGTGTTTTGTTAAAAGGATAATTTCATGGAAATAATAAATATGATATATATATATATATATATATATATATATATATATATATATAAACGGCTCTCTTGGTCGCTTTCGCCCTCGTGAGAATCAGGACGTGACGGGTGGCGAACCACGTCGTCGTCATTTCTCAACAAATTAAAAAAAATAAAAAGGTATATTAAATTCGTCTTAATGAATCTCACGAGCCGCAAGGGAGGATGGAGGTCAGCCCCAGCAAAGCTCTGCATGCTGAGGTAAGGCACATAGTACCCGGGGGAGCCCGATCGCGAGACGGTCGGCACGCTTGCGACTAAGCTCGCCCTTAGCCACGTATCCATTGGCACGGCAAACCGTGGATTGGCGGAGAGGAAGGGAAAGGGTAGAGAAGAAAGGAAAGGGCAGGAACTGTCATTGTACCCATAGTAATTTTGTGAATGGATACATTGACTTAATGTTGGACATCCATCTCTCTAAATTAAGTTTAGGTGGGAAGTTCAAATTTCAAATAGCAGCGATATTATGCTCTGCTAGGATTGTGTGAAGGTTCCTTTCCTTGCCTTAATTCTTCGTTGGTTCAGTGTTTTCCGATACGATGGATTAAATAGCCGAAGTAATATTATTTTTATAGTTTTATTAATACTTCTCAAAATAATAATAATATTGTTATTTTGAGAAGATTATTAAAACAAATTTGATAATATTGTGATATTAATGCTTAATACGAGTATGTCGATATACTTGCAATAAGAAAGAGCAAACTTTGTCTTTCTCTGATCGCCCTTTGTTCGTATATAAATCAAATTTAATTAATATGACTTTAGTTGATACGAGCTTAATATGAACTTTATGAACAATATTATATCATATTATGTCTATGGAATAGTTTTTAAAACGTTACGTTGACAACCCAATACATTATTCAAACTTCTTAAACAAATGAATATATTAGTAAAGCATGGCAGCTAAATGGCATCAAGGCTTGATAAATTCCTAGTATTCAGACAAAAGCACTCATCTGAAAATACTCCGATAATAAAGACATAACGCTATTGTTACATAGATTTATTATTTTTCCCCATCAAGACAATAACATGAACGCAACGTCCCAAAAGATAGAGCCATTTCCTTCACTGAGATTAATTATAAAGTAAAAGTTCTCCCATATTATTTTTCATGAAATGTTTTTAACCATTATAATATAAATCTCCTGAGTATTATATATTGTTCATGACAATTGTAATTTTCAATTATTTTAATATCATCATTGTCTGTAATATAGCTGTAACGGTGCACTATTGGACATTGGTCTTCCTTAAGTAAAGGGTGTTGCTCAAATCCCCATGCGTGATGAGCGTTTTTGATTGCAGATTATAACTCAGGTAGACGCAACTCCCAACTATTGGTGTTTGTTCTCAAAGTTGTATCGTACGATAACTACGGAAAGAAATGGAGTGACCCTAGACGGGGAACCGCGGTCTGTGACAATTTATGTCAAGGCTTTAGTTTATTACAGTTACTCGCCATTAGTTGGCCGGTATAGCTTCGTTTGTGATTTGTTAGGATGTACACGCACGTGAGTCTGACAGGAATTCATTAATCACAAAAATATCTACTAAACCTAACTAACGAACAAATATCAAAATAACCGATTCTCAGTAACTCTAAAAAAACTAAATTTTATTCGTTAATAGTGAAAATCGTTGCAAACCTTTGATTTCATTTAGGTTGGCATTGTTTAGGTAAATTTAAAACTAACTTTTCCGAGCTTTTTGAAAACAAAAGACCCATTTACTGATACGGCGAGAATTTGTCCTTCAATTGATTGTTTTTTTTTTATCTATAATAGATTCTGTTTCAAATTTGCCACTATTGTTATGAAAATAAAAAGAATACTACCTAATGTTACGTGATTTGATATTTCTTTGATGATTAGAGAGATTATATATAATTATATTACAGGAAATACTAATTTTAAATTAAATATTAGGAAATTAGAAACATATTTTACATACATGTAATATATAATGCTAAATAAATATTATAAATGTACGAGATCGGCCCTCACAATAATGCTCGGGTTACAACCTCAAAGTACACGGGTGCGCTGGCTTCGCCGATGTTCGTGACGACGTCCGTTTTGCGATCTTGTGATTGGCGTGTTGCGGGTTCGGCGCGATGACTATGTGGATCTTGAGTTTTGCTGAATTTTCTTTCTTCAGTTTTTCCTCGAAGATCCGGCTCGAAGGACCATTAATAAAATACAACACACACACACACACAACACAATTTATTCAAACAGCATTATTTCACTTCTGTGTTCGAAAATATTATGATATATATTTTTGAGCCACGATCCGTCTCCTTGTTATTATTGTTACAAACAAGATACATAAGTACACAGTCCTTAATTTAGTGTACATGTCACAGCTAAAAGAGAGAAGTGGTACGCGAGCAAATTGACCTACGTGAGTCTCATTCCAAGCAGGATACCTGAGATCTTGGCGGATTCGCCTTGCGTCCGGGAAAACAAATTCGTTAAAACATTTTTTAAAACTACATTAAGCTAAAAAATAAAGAAGAGTAAAATAAAATTAGACAAGCGTGGTGGGTTTACGTCTATTCCTCCAGAAATGGGAAGCCCATTGCACGGAAGTGCAACTTATGTAGGTTTTAAAATATATATATATATATATATATATATATATATATATATATATATATATATATATATTGTGTATAAAACAGTTGTAGCAATATTAATTGTTATGCGAGTATGTGTCATCAGTGATTTTTTATAGAATACGGAGGCAAGTGTCACTTGATGGAACACAATCAACGCCGCCCACAGACACCTGCAGCATTGCACTGCAACCTAAAGATATGAGTAGGCTTGTTTTTTTGAAGGTTCTAATGTCGTTTCGGTGCTATCGGAAATGTATAAATCATTCGATCATGTTCAATAGTGTCAACATATTATAAATGTTTGATGTTTTTTAAATTTTAATCTTAAGTTTCTTCTGGGTTTTTAACTCTGTATGTAGGATTTTCTTTTCATTATTTATGAATAGAAACTCCTATATCCTCCTCCTCAAATCTCCTACTTTATTTTACTATTCAAGTCGGTGCGGTCATAGTAAATAAATTTTGACTAATCAAATAAAAGAGACCTTACTTAGTTTTATGTATTGTTTCCTATTTCTAATATCATGTGGTCACCGGTCGATCTGCCTCAATGGCGAAGTGACTCGGAGTTACTGGTGGTGATTCTTATTCACGCATTGGAAATAATATACTTATGATCTACAGTACCTCTCTACTTATGGTCTACAGATTTAATTCCTAATCTGCATATCCCACCAATTGGCCTAAAGTTTATACAAGAATCTACATATACATATATAAACGTTTTAAAAACACAATGACTAATAAAGAAAGTCTTTATTAATAATTATAATATATTTTAAAATGTTTTTCATTTTAAAGCTACAGGCTTATTTATTTGTACTTTGTTATACTAGCATGTCAATCAATAGTGGTAGACCCACGCTGCAGACGAATACTTTGTCAAGAATGGCATAATATTTGTCTGTAGCATGAATGGGCCGGCTCGCCCACCACACTTCCATAGAAAACCGGCGCCTGACTGGTAGCTTACCTACCGCGCTTCGTACGGTGAGTGGCCGAGTTCCCGAGGCCCAATACCCTCCCCCCTCCCTCTAGCCCTCCCCTCCCATTCCCACTCCCATAATAACACTTTCATTAAAGGTCGGCTACGCTTTCGCACTGCCTTGTGCTTTCCATCAGGTGACACGCCTGCTCGTTCCCCTTCCTATCCCATAAAAAAAAACCTAAAAATATATAGGAAATTAATTTATTTGAATGTATATTTACCATTTTAAATTATATTTCAATTTAGTTGCATACATTTTAATAGTGTTAGCCACATAATTATAATATAAAATAATAGGGTTTGTTTAATCACTCGCTATAAAGCGGCGGTATTCCCGATTAGTGAGTAGTGCATGATCCTACGTCTGGCTCACATTGACTATACATAGAATAGGAACTAAACGATATAGATCATTGGGGATACAAATCTATTTCATTTCATGTGTCATTACATTTCTATTCAATATGTTGTTGCAGTTTCATATATTTTTTGTTATATTCTATATTCCATATGTATTTCACAAATATTGCTAATAATAATAGTATCTTTGTTTTAGATATGTTTAACAATTATTATTAAATTTTTTATTGATTGCAATAAGTAGACTTTAACTATGTGTTATTAATGGAGTCAGGCGTTACTTTGCGGAAATCCATCACTATATGGACAGTCAAAAGTTTTACTTAGCTAAGATCCGCGACAAGCAAAACAATAACAGAAAATTAATAATGTGTGTTTTTTCCGTTGGGTTTAGTGGATTATTTGGAACTTTAAACCAAAAACTTACCGAAAATCGGCCATCAACTCTCCACCCACCAACCACTATACACAACGCCAAACACACACTATCACTTTTCCATCTTGTACACGACACGTGTTTCGCCCCATATGTCTATGTCTTCCGTAGAGTCTACTATACCTGAAGATGCCTCGTGTTGGGGCGAAACACGTGTCGTGTACAAGATGGAAAAGTGATAGTGTGTGTTTGGCGTTGTGTATAGTGGTTGGTGGGTGGAGAGTTGATGGCCGATTTTCGGTAAGTTTTTGGTTTAAAGTTCCAAATAATCCACTAAACCCAACGGAAAAAACACACATTATTAATTTTCTGTTATTGTTTTGCTTGTCGCGGATCTTAGCTAAGTAAAACTTTTGACTGTCCATATTTAACTATGTGGTTAAATTAAGGGCCATACACGCTTTGAAAGAACGTATGACGTACAAAATTTATATAATGGCATACTATAAAAGTTTGGTCTCGAGATGATTTTAACTAATAACTTTTCGAAACGAATCCAATATATTGTTGCGTAACACATACAAAGAATAATTTTTTTTGTGAAAGTGTTGAAGCCTCATTTTGAAATCCCAAAATCCTCGTCAAGCAAGCCATTAAAAATTTAAAAATAAATTGACAATACATCCGTCAATACGTGACAAGAACAGTTAATAGAAAATAGCTGCGCGCGGAAAAAAGACAGGACGATGTTTAGAAAAGACTACACATTTCTGGAACATTTTCGAATTTTGGAATATAATGGGGCGACGGGGCGTCGAGAGGAAGTTTAAAGTTTAATATAAGAGTTTTAAGTATAATACGGAAGCAGATTGGAAAGCAATAGTAGAAGGGAAGAAGTAGAAAGTGAAGTGAAACTTAAATTGAAGGGAAGTGGAATTAATGGTCGATTTCATTTTTCGATCCCCTAACCTCAGCCCGTAAAAATATAATACTAGAAAGGTTAGTTTCTAATTTACGTAATTTGTTGAAATTCCCTTTAGTCTATGGCCGCGAAAGGAGAATTAATAATTAGTGCGTAAATATAAACACCGGACCGTGTTAACGGATTAAACCTATTTAGTGACGCGTGTATGGAGCATTATGTGTAGATTTAATGGTCTATTAGCGTCGTCTATTAACATGAATTCGTTATAACCAGCATGAAATTAGGCTATTGTTTCAGATGTTTTCTTTTTTATGTAATTTAATTTAAGATTTAAATTGATTATTAAATTTTACAGTATCAGTGATAAATTCATTTTGAATTTATGGATTTCTTTATAGATATTACTCTTAGTTTTAATCTCTATTTTAAAATAATACTGTATTTACTAGCATGTCTGATAGAACTAATTTAATCTTATTATGAAATATCTGAAACTTGTACTTACTTAAATTTTCTGCTAGTAGAACAATAAGACTTTTCCCTTCATTGAAAACTCATGTCAGGTGTGTATAAATAGTTGTTAATAGATCTACACGATTTAAATGAAGAACTGTGAGTAGTAAGGCTTTACTACTTAGATCGATTGTATGCTACAGTGTGGTACTTTCATTGATGAGTCGGCCTATTTATGATACTGACAAATATTTGATAATAATTTTGTTATTTTAAACAAGTTTTTTTTGCAGCGTGGCTTTACCATTATAAGATGATCATTAGACATCATTAACTCGCAAAAGCTAATTACCTAGAAATCTGTTATTCTTTGGGGTTAATCGACTAGAATACATTTATCACGTGCGAATTCTTGATAAGCTGGTGCCAAAAGGCATCTCGCCAAAATTATGTGATGTTAAATTTCTAATAATCTTTAATAAATGGAATTTACAATTATTTTGAGTTCCAAATTTCTATCAGTCACTTGTAACGTGGCATATTGATATTTTTACATCATATATGAACATGGATAACTAATACTTATAATAATTTACAAACAAACCTGAAATAATTTACAAACAAAATGTCTTATTATAAAAAAATAGCCGTACAGATAATCTAAATTTTTTATTACCATTACTAGCAATGATACCGTTGTTTCTTTTCTTGTTCTTAGGATATTTCTCCAATTAATGAAGGTTGGTAGTCAGCTCCGAATATTTTTCTTTGTCTCTAGTGAGGCTAAAAAGTTGGGTTTCACTGTTGAATACTTCAATGTTATAATAGAATAAAATAAATAAGTATGAAATAAATAAGTTATGAAAGTCAATAATAAATTATTGCCTTTCATAACATATTTTGCAAATACATGCTTTGGTGTATGTGTCTATTACAGACGATTTACGATGTAATGTTTTCTTCGAGGCAACGTTTTTAATGGCTGTAGGTATAGACCGACGTGAGCAGCACACCCTGCCGTAGGCCTGTGAGGGTAATGCATATAAAGTTAATAACTATTCCTTCAAGATTACTGACAAACGCCTTGATTTACTTTTGTGTATGATAATTTTCTTTCTTCTGTAAATATTTTATATACTGCAATGATGTATTTTAGTATTTGAGCGTTGAATATGAAATGTTTGTTACAAACTATAATCTGTTTGTAAGATCCCCAGGTGGAGTGCTGTTTCTACACGTACCTATTCAGAGAAGTTACTGCAGTTAGCTTTGGAAAGCAACGTCTGGTTCCATATGAATTGCTGTATTAAATGCGAGAAAACAAGACGTGGGAAAAGTTTTAATTTGGAATTCACTTTGAAGCTCTGTACGCGAGGGTAACGTATAATATTGTGACGAGGTAAGTTATACGAAATTGAATTTGTTTAATATTGCGAACGAGTATGGTATAATAATGTTCTAAGTTAAGAAGAGTAGAGTGATTGTCGCCCATAACTTAGAGCCTGAAGACAATTTTTTTTGACCACTATATCCTGTCTATATTTACTGTACCGAAACGAGAACACTGACGTTTCATTTTTCACAAGTTCAAAGTAGTTCAGAGGAATATGGAGAAGGCTAAGCTCGGAGATTCTCCGGTGGATGTTTTTCGGAATTAAGTAATCCACCAGGGAGCCATAGCGCTGTAGGTGTTTGAGTTAGATAATAGGAGTAGATGAGCATTGGTGCGGAGAACACATCTCGACAAAAGTTGTCTGGGACGCATAATCAGATGAAGCTATGACGTATGCAGGGAAATAAAAGTAAAAGGAATAGGTGAAGATTTGGCTTAGTGGCAAGTCTTGGGAGAGATGGATTTTCAAGCAGCACACTACCGCAGGCAAACAATGAGGTTGTTTATTATCAATGATATTAGAAAATGTAGATGTTGCTATAAGCAAGTAATTCTAATTATATTTAATTACATTTTCTACAAATACAAAAGTAATAAAATAAATTAATATATTATTTAAAAATGTAATATTTGGAATAAAATAGCGTACATTATTTTATTCTTGATATTAATTAAATACATATTATAACAATGCGTAAAAGTTAGTGTTAACTATTAAAAGCTGTGTCGAGGTTCATATGAAAGGCTGTTTTAAGTGCGAGAAAATGCGACAGAAAACTTTTCATTCTACATCAGAGTTGTACGCGTTGAGAACAAACGATATTGTTAGAATGAGGGTTTTTACTTTTGTTTTATTTAATTGTCTTTTTTTTTGAAGTTTTATTTAGTTTGTATTGTCTTTACCCAAATAAATTACTTACAAGTATATTTTTTTTAAAAAGATTTTATACCCAAAGCAGAAAGAAGATGGATGATAAAAAACCCCTGAATAAAGAAATCGAAGCGAGAATGCTGAAATCGAGTGATGTTGACTGACGTAACAAACAAACAAAGCAAAGAACTAGAAAGCATAGACATAGTTAGTGGTAGAGCCACACTGAAAAAAAATACTTCGTCAAGATGAAGGCA
This sequence comes from Baronia brevicornis, assembly GCA_031353405.1. Taxonomy (NCBI): domain Eukaryota; kingdom Metazoa; phylum Arthropoda; class Insecta; order Lepidoptera; family Papilionidae; genus Baronia; species Baronia brevicornis. The sequence goes on along the minus strand of JASFAT010000344.1, from coordinate 24,997 downwards.
TATTATTTGTCTGTAGCATGAATGGGCAGGCTCGCCCCGGGAAGTACCACACTCCTGCAGAAAACCGGCGTCTGAGTGGTAGCTTAGCTTCGTCCGGTGAGCGATCGAATTCCGGAGGCCCAGCCCTCCTCCTCCCTCCCATTATGACACTTATAGACCGCCAACGCTTCTGCCTAAGAACATCGTTTGGTCAATGTCCGGTCGGTTGCCCTAGGTATTGGTTCAACGATACTGTAATCGGCTTTGAATGAGCTTTAAGCAACCAACTGACGTGAAACCACTTGAGACCGTGACCAGTATGTGCTCGTCTCGAAGGTGAAGACACACTTTTTAGGTCGTTGAGTCAGAGGACTAGGTGAGTTCTGTGGTGATACGTTGATAAATGTATCATTACACAAAACCTATTATATTATATTACTTATTTTTAAATTCGTAATTTTAAAATTGAAAATAAAAAGAAATAAATTGTTTTATAAAAACAAAAACATTAGGTCGACTGAAGTCTTTTGTTAGACATATCATCAGTCCGGCACAAAACATTGAAATTATACATATTGAGATATAAAATGTAAAGTATAAAGTGTGACTAAAGTATGAATAAGATGTAAATGTATAATGAATAGAAAAATAAATTAATTTGACTTAGAACAATTTTAATTACATCGAAGATAAAAACCCCCTAAAAATCCCGGGTGTCGCTGTAAGCAGTATGGCTGGCACGCTACAGTACATATATACAGAGTAAGCATAAATAACTAAATGACTGTATTATAACTACCGTATTTATAGATACTTTAGAACAGAAGACACATAGTTTCTAAGTATCGAAACGATAATAAACCGTAAAGTAACTTTGCTTTAATTAACTTCCAGCCATTTGTGCCAACTAACTTTGTCTTTGTAGAATAAGTCAGCTGTTACTGGAATGTACACTCTAGTTTGTTATCAAAGTATTCGGATACGCACAACAAAATCTAAATAATATATACCCTATATCGTTATGTGAAGACTTAAAAATTCTTGACTAACATATATTTATAACATTAAAACATGCTTTTTATAAAAAAGAAGCCTAGCAATGTTCAAGAATTTTTGTTAACCGTCACCAAATAAACCAAGTTTAAAATGTTAGTATTTATGCTATAAAAATATGAATAAAATTAATAATTCGATGTCAAAAACGCATGTACGATGTTAGATCGTGTACACAATTATCATCAATCGACCTTTTTCAGTTAAAAAATAGTAATATATTTCTTTTCTGTGATGGCAATTAGTTATAACTAAGTAAAAAACCTTAATAATAATAGTAAATTAAGTAAAAAACAATAATATCAAATTTCTTGAAATATAACTATTCAGCTTGTCACGTTACATCTTGATAAAATGGTGGCTTTTTTACCAAAACCTTCTGTGGACTTTTTCAGCCAACTTAAAAAATCACGCACTTATTTCATATTACTTATACACGTTAATCTAACTATATTGTATAATACGCCACCATAATTAAATAATATAATTGATATTGTTTAATTATGGTGGCGTATATAAGATTATAAAAATAAAATAAAAAGACAACGTTACTGATATAAGTTGGCAGGAAGAGTTCTAGTAATATATTATAATTTATAAAAATATTTTTTTATTGAAAGCTGGTCCTTTAACAAAGGCCTCCTTTAAAGTCTTCCATATTACACCGCTTTCAGCTAACCTTATAAATACTGGATCAACTTCTTTTAAAAGGTCACCTTCCCAGCGTATTGTTTGTCCCCGTTTACTCCTTTCGCTATCCCTTGGGTACCTTTACAAAATTATTCTGGCCCATTTCTCCCCTTTCTATTATCACTGTCTATTATCGTTTTAACGTTTTGCATACTTTTTTGGATACTTTAATTTGATTATACATTTTAAATAACTTACTTTATCACGTCCCTTATTGTAATAAGTATGTATGTATCGTATGTATGTACTTCCCTCTATTTCGTTTTGTCATACATCTAATTTGTTCATTATTTGTTCCATTATGACAATGTTTAACAACCCTTCGTTAAACGTGGTAAAAAGCACACGTCGTAAATGTTTCTTTGCACTTTCATTTGCCTGTCCTTGCTTCTCATAATTTCGTTAAGAGACCAAAACTTTTTAACAAACCAAAACTTTAACTTTCGGCTATTCTTGTATCAATTACTTTATGCAAAGTATTACTGGCAATATGTAAAATCTTTTATGTATTCTTTTGTACAACTAATTAAAAAGACATCAAAAAACAGGCTCCACTTATTCTGATGACGATAAAGTTATTTTTTCATATGAAAATAATTTTATGAGAAAAATACTAGGTTAGGTAAAGAGTCCGGTTGCGTTTCAAACGGAGATCTAGGCATCTCTCTCCTAAGTTGATGTATACTGAATATATATGTACTCAATGATCCGACTTTCAGGTCGGTATACATTAAGTGGCGGCGTTATATAAGATAGTAGCCATAAAAAATCTTCATTCCTCAATTTGCGCAATAACGTTTTTATGAAATTGACATACCTGTTTTATCCGCCGTACATATAAATTTCCAAATATTAAAAAAGTTTATTTGATTAAGGTATTATATATTAATAATATGATTTTATATGTTTATTTATAAAATTTAGTCTAAAAACAAAGATATTTGAAAAATGCCTAATAAGCCAGTGCCAGAAGGCATCTTGCCAGAATCCTGTAGTTATAAATCTTAAAGTACTTCCTATGAATAGAAAGGCTTGCGCGAATTATTAACGTCCCATTAGTTTCAGATGAACGTCTTTGTATGCGATATATAAAATCTTTAACGTTTAATCCTTTTAGATAATGAATTGTAGATTCCATGGGGTTTGACAGAATTGTGAGGTGTTAAATGATTGGATAACTTTGTACTAAAAAGAATCTGTAATGGCTCAATGGAATCTGAAATGGCCACAGTCGATGATGATGATCGATGATTTGATCAAGTTTAATATAAACATTAAACTTGATCAAATCATCGATCATCGACGATCTTATTAGCACTGTTGCAAATGTAACGTCTTTGGAATCAATGGTCTCAGATTCGATTCCCGCATCTGAATAAATATATTTATATATGACCTATTGGTATGTATTCCGAGACTAGGTTCCTCATCAGCGGTTTGAGTTCACGTCCATTCCTCCAAAATATCCTAAAGAATATTATTCTTTACTTCTCTCTTTGATCTCCTTGATATTGAGAATACATAAAATAAATATTTATATAAAATAATACCTATCTTCATGTTTCAATTTGGTAACCCAATTTCTAAATAAATTAGAGGCTGCCAAATTAATTTAATTGATTATTGAGTAAGGAAAGGACTCCGTGAATCTGTCGTAGCACTTCGTGATCTGTGTACAAGATGAATTAGGTGGCAGCTGTAATAATTACATTATTTTACAGTTATTGTTATGTAGATTTCAAATCGTGTAAAAATGTTTTTTTTTATAATATACATTTAATATTCTGTATTCTTTTTTGTACATCACAAGAAAATAATTTAAATTAAGTCTAAAATTGTAATTTTTATAATATGATTTTTTATGCTTTTTTTCTGATGCTCATATTTGTCCCATTGCTGGGCACAACCTTCTTCATCTTTTACGTTTATTCAAAACGAATTAGCGGGAAACTCAATCAAAGGAAAATAACTAAGATATCAGATATCAACTTAGATATATATTCAAATTACTTTAATAATTTACTTACTGCATGCACACATAATTCGAATTTAAGCTGGATAGCCTTTGAGATGAAGTTAACTGAAGTTCCTGAATAGTCACATATGTAAATATAATATTCAATTAATAATATTTTTTGGAAATAATAAAAGTAGTAAATAATGCTAGAGAATTACCATTGAAGGAAAAAGACTTTAAAATATAAGAATAAACTTTATTTGGGTGTTTGTAAATCAAATATCATCAATAACACCAGCTCGTGTCATACTGCATTTATCCATGTGTGCAAATTACGCATTCATCCATGTATGATGTCAATTATATAAAAGAAATAAACTATATAAAGTAACACAGTATAATTTTATAATTTATTATATAAATTCATTATATTTTCTCTACTCTACTGAAGTGAAATATATGTAATAATATATATACTAAGGAAAATTATACATTAATCGTTTACGGGTAATTACACATTCAATTGGTGCAGTTCATTTGTGCCTAATCTAAAGGTGTTAGATAAAGCATTGACACATCATGAAATAAGGAAATATGTACATATATAGTTTTAATATACAAACATGAATAAAACATTGAAACATGACGACCAGGACATCTATGTTTCAATTTTTAATTTCTGGAAAAGGATATGCTAAGACAAAGATTTGATAAGCCTAGGAGGGCTAAGAATTTCCTTAGTACATTTCTGACAAATATAAAATATTTAATAAAATTAAAAATCATTTTTATTAGTTGTTTTTGACTTTTAGGGTTGTCAATTTTCTTCATAATTTTCATGAAGTACAAATTTAAACTTTAAACTAAGTTAACCATTCTTTACAAATGCTATTTGGTCATGATAAGCCGTTACAGTTCACTTAAATCGTTCTGAGATTACGCGATATATATATATATATATATATATATATATATATATATATATATATATATATATATATATATATATATATATATATATATATATATATATATATATATATATATTCTGGTATAATTCTGGTCACCTCGCCAATCCGCATTGGACAAGCATAGTAGGTTTCCGTTCCTACAGAAATGGTGAGGCCCATGCTCATTAGTGGGATATATATGGGCTGTGGAAAAAAAAAAAAAAAAATATATATATATATATATATATATATATATATATATATATATATATATATATATATATATATATATATATATATATATATATATATATATATATATATATATATATATATATATATATATATATATATATATATATATATATATATATATATATATATATACTATGTACATATTACGTTGCTGAATGTAAGGTAAAAGGTGCAGCAATATTTTGTGTCGCCTGTGGAATTTCAGTTTAGAAGTTGTAGCTGTGAATTACGTTTGTTAAAAAAATCCGTTGAAGGCTTTGTTGATGGTGGTAACGTACCGAATCCGACACGCTTTTTATATCACAAACACACGCCATTCTCTTTATTTTGTAGGAACAGTGAAGTTTACTAAATACGAGCACTCTTTATCTGTGTACGGTTGATTCTACTCGTAGGTTGGAAAGGTGGGTAGGAAACCCGACGACATTGATTACAAATGAATATATTTATTATGAATGTATTAATATTTATTTGGAAAAATAGGTACAAACAAATAATAAGTGGGTGGTATATTTCATAGATATTTTCCTGCAGATATTTACAAAGTTCTTAATAATTAGTTAATGTCAATTTGTAAAATGACAGAAATTTTAAAATTAAAGATAAAGTAGATGGTAAAAATAACAAATAATACATAATGTGAATTTAGATTGAAAAGATTTGAAAGAACAAAATCATACTTAATGCATTATTCAACTAAAGAAAAGTATTGCCAGCCACAAATGCATTTTTAATATGATAATTACACTTATCTTAAATATATTATATAATTTAGTAAGGTTTTGTTACTACAGGTCCGTCTTTAAGTTGTTAAATATTTTCGGTACCATGGAGAAAACATTTTATTTATAAGCGCTGAGGTATTATATTTTATGGTACACATCACGTCTACTTCTTGAATTACTTGCAGCTGGGAAGATTGCTAAATTATTTCTTTCCGAATATTGCAATGTTGTATATAAGAGAGTAGCTTAAATATTTTTTATTTCGTTTTTGGTATCATAAAATTAGTCGTCACACGTGTGTGTTTATAATGTTACTTACATGCTCGGATGGATCTCGTAGCGAATTTTCATTTTCTCCGTACCATATCTAATTAATACGGTACGTATTAATGTATGAGACGTTATGTTTGTGGAAATAAGCCTTACATTTTTAATATATAAAATATCTTTTAATGTTTTCGTGGTAAAACAAATTTTTATATGCATAGGAAAATAGTCTAGATAATATTGAAATATGTGACAAAAATAAGTAATTCAAAGATAAATATTAATTATAAAAAAAAATTGGATTTCGTGTTTCATTTAAAATTTAAATTTATGACACTGAAAAACACCATTCGTACTTTATTTCATCCTATTACAATGCTGTCAGCGGGCTAAAATAACACAACACGAGGTAAACCATTGGGAATAGCAATGTTTTTACTTTGTTTTGACATTTGTTTTACTCGAACGTAATGGATGCATATTTAGGTCCATACTAAAATGCATCTTCGTGTGCAATATACGTATATATGTATAATAACGATACGTTTTTGGCTCCATGGTAAAAAAATCTTTGCGTAATGCGACATGTGAGCAAAAAAGTCTCGAATTCTAAACTGAAACAAAACTCAACTATATTTACAGATAACCTTATTTAGCAAAGAATCAAGTGCGGAATAGTAAGCTGTTCGTTTATTTCCCTCTGTCCCTCCTATCATTCACATATTATTCAATGGTAGGCAACGCATCTGCAGTTTCTTTTCTGTTGCAGACCTATTTATTATTATTTACATCTTTAAGGTAATTCGTTTGTACGTTAGCTTACCTATTCTATAAAAAATGAGTAAATAATAATCGAACACTAGTTTCGTTGCACTTTTAAGTTAGACAATTAAATGTATCTGCAGTTTCTTTGTTATTGTAAATATTCATGGGTAGCGGTGGTTACTATCAAGTGACCCTTATAATGTTTCAAATAAACATATTTGGTGATACTCAACAAGACGAAATCGATTAGTGAATTAAATTTTTAACGTGCAATGTTACAAGTGTTTATTAGTCTATAAATGGATATAAAGTTATGAAAAATATCTTTATTTCACAATATATCTCTATTTCTGAATTGTCGGCTGTTGCGCTAGGAATTTTTTGTTAGGCTTAATTTTATTTAAAGAAATCATACGCTTCACAGTTATAACTCACACTAATATTATTTGTATTATAGGCGCCGTTATAATACACGTGTGGATTTTGGTTTTTATTATATCAAATAAGAACAAAAATATACACGCGCTGAAAATGTGTATGTCTATGGATGTATAGACTTTTCTATATACAATCATAATAAAAATATTATTGTACAATTTTACTAATAGAATACAATGAATTTCAAGAAAATCAAGCGCGTATAAACAAAGACGTGCGTTAACGTTAATGGCGTGTAAATAATTCGACCAAGTCTCTCATTCCATTCATTGGAAGTCATTTAAAATTTATTACTACAAGATATTGGCATGGGCGTTTTAGCGCTGGCTATCGTGATTAACATTTAATAAAATGAGCATGTTTTTACATTTTGTTAAAATATGCATGTAGACAGAACTACGTAAAATATTTTTTTTCACAGCCCATGTATGTATATTCTACTGCTGGGCATGGGCCACCCCATTTCTAGAGAAATGGACATGAACCCACAATGCTTTTTCAAAGCGGATCGATAGGGTAGCCAGATTTGGAATAAATATCTTTATGTATCGTAAATACTTTATATGTGCGACTATTCAAGGCGTAGATGGCACCCTTGCTTCTGACTCTAGAACCAATTGGTATATATTATATAAAATAATTATAATGTTCCTTTTATAAATGTAACAACCCTATCCATTTATTATAATATATGAAGTAAAAATAGAATGTAAAATGTAATTTAAAAACATAAAATATTGATTCAACTCTATTTACACATTAAATTGTGTACGGATAAGTAATAATTGCGATGTCCCTCACAATTAAAGTATGATTGACTTCAATTATATCGTATCAGCAATTGCAAGCGTTATTATAAATCGTACGTGGTGGTTGAACATATGTATGTATTATGTATGTAGGTACAATTTGTACTGCTACGTACTCGCACATAATAATCAGAGTTTCGTTATCGATTGTACAAGTCCCTAGTAAATAATATATTTCCTTTTGATGTTTGAATAAAGGTCCGAATGTGAGATTGAAACTTTAGTCTTTTAATACCTATATAATGTTTGGAAACTATTGGCAAGTTTGGAATTACGATTTTCAATTAAGTGTTTCGCGTCCCAATTTTGTAAGCCTTACATGTTTCGAAATTTGATTGGCTCGAAGTTACTACTTTCTGAGTCGATGATCGTGGGTTAATTCCCGCATTGCGATAAATGTATGACACCTACATAATTGAAATATATGGGTTGCCTACATGTATATGTACTCTGAAGCTAAAAGTTGCGCCAATTCAATTTCCCTCGAACAATCGTGGTGTTTTAACTTGAAGGCCCTTTGTTGCGTAATGAAAATTAAATAAAAAATTAAATTAAATTTACTAAAGATATGAACTTTGTTCAAAATGTAAAAAGATAGCGAATGCTTATGGGCCGCATGTGTGTTGTATGCCAGGGGACGTACCTAACTCTCTCAAAAGACCGACTTCTCAACTCAACTCAACTCTCAACTTTCTTCCCTCGCAGTGTGCAAATATGTGGCAAATAACACATTTGTACAATAGTAAAACCATCTCTTTGTTTATGAGCAATAATGACTTCTTATCATTTGTTTTTTTGTGTGCTTGTTTTAAATGAATAACAATATGGTATTGTTAACACAACCCTCCAAGTATATAAACCTAACTTTTTAAAATACGAAACTTTAAGTGTTTATTAATTTCAATGCCGAAACGTGAACGCTGACAGTCCGTCTGCTTCACAAGCTCAGAGTCGCTCAGAGAGCTATGCTCGGAGTTTCTTTAGTAGATATGATTCGGAATGAACCAATCCTCCTGAGAACTAAAGTCACTGAAATATTCTATTAAATTAGCAAACTAAAGGGGCAATGGGCTGGTCACGCTTGTCGGAGATCCGATAATCGTTGGAGCAAAGGTGTGCTGAAGTGGAGACGTCTCGGTAAATGTAATGTGAGACGCTTCCCGGCTAGATGGTGCGATGATCTGTTGATAGAATATAGGAATTTCAATACATTTCAGTTAACAATTCGTCGCAAGGCGGTATATTGCTGAATTAACTTGGTACTGTTGTTCTGTGTAAGTAACAACTGCCCCTTTTAGTTCAGTGTTGTTATATTAGTTGCATCAACTATACATATCGTAAATTTTGAAATAAAATACTGATGATGCCTCTATTTGATTATCCTCTGGTTGGTTTTAACCCTTTCGCTATGGCAGCGTGCTCCGTCGGAGTGGCTCCTCTTATCGAGCCACCGCGCCACCGGAGTAGCGGCACTGAACGGAGCACTGCGCCGGAAAGTGTTGATATTTATTTTTCATTTGTTTAAAAATAAGTGCGAACGAACCAGAGAAAAAGATAGGTGTTATCGACGTCACGCAGATGTCATTTATAGGTGACGCTCGTACAAACAGGTCGTCACGCGGATGCTGTCTATAGGCGATTCTTGTACACACAGGTCGTCACGTGGATGCTGTCTGTAGGCGACGCTCTTACACACAGGTTGACACGCGGATGCCGTTTATAGGCGACGCTCGTACACACAGATCATCACGTGGATGTCGTCTATAGGTGACGCTCGTAGCGAAAGGTGTTAGTTGTTGACTTTTATGATATTTGTCGTTTTACATATATGAATTAATACAAATATTGTAACAATGAAGATAAATATATGCAAGTTAACCTATCAACTTCGTTTCTTTTTTACAAGGCACCATTCGTAAATTACGTCACACGAATTTCAGAATTTTGGAGATACCTCCTGTCACACGTGAAGTATTGATTTTAGAATCCTTTGCACTTAAAATTTACACTTTCTTGACCCGTCGCTACCCTTAACGTGTTACGTAATTTATGGATGACTCTTAATGGTTCATAAAAAAATAAGATTTTTGCCGGCTAATTAATTAATTATTAATTTAGATACTTTTTTATTTTAATATTTGTTTCTAGTTGCAAAACGTGTAGCAGCATTTTTTAGTCTTCATGCCAAGATTAGAAAATTAATTATCTACAAATTGTTTCAAAATAAATATACAAAAGATGTAAAATCAATTATTTTTTTGGGTAAAGTGGGTTTTTTAAGTAAAAACCTTGATTTTAAGTTTGATGTGTTACCATCACCACCACCATCATTTGGATCGCAAAGGTTCATTTGTGGTTTATTGTTATATACAGGTTGTCTTCGTTCTAGGATAAAAAAGGGGGTATCCTTTGAGTATCTTCCAAAAGCAATAACTTTTGTTTTATAAAATATTGTTATAATTTTTATATACGATTTTTAATATCGTTTCATAAAATTATGAACGTATGGATAATGTCCATATCAACGTGGGATTGTATCAATGGATGAAGTCATCGCATCAATTGTTCGTTGCGTCGACTAATTTTAATTTTTAATATGAATAAATTTATTTTATGAAGTTTTAAAATAAAAACTCTTAAAACAAATTGTGTTGTTTTTAACTTACACTTCACATATTTCTTTTTATACCAGAACAAGGACATAATATGAAACTAAATCAGTTTTTTTCATAGAGGAAAAGGTAATAAAATGTTCAGTCGAGTTGAAAACAAACATAAGAACGGAAAATGGGAATAAGGGACAATGTAAAGGTAGGTATTGTTATTCAATATAAGCGGATCTTTTTCTCGAAGTTTCGCAAGAAAAATGTATTTATGTTAAAATATTACTAAATACTCTTTTTCTTTTTCTTTATAGCAGAGCGGGCAAACGAGCACGCGGATCACCTGGTGGTAAGCGATCACATTCGCCCATAGACATTCACAACGCCGGAGTGCTCGCTTTAAAAAACTCGTAGATATTATCATTTTGAAGATATTCTGTGAAAAACTGTTACGTATATTTAAGGGTGATTTACTCGGGCTGTGCGAAAATTGACCCTCAAGAATATACTTGGGAGCATGTGGTGAATTTCTGTTAGTGTGGTCCACTATAGCTTCTTGAGATCAAGCCAGACAATTATCCCAGATGTGTGTTGCAATAATTACGAAAGATGGTAGAATTCTCGCCATTTAATAATCGATATTGGTATATTTCTCCAGTCCTCTCTTTCTTGTTGGACAACGTTCGTCGATGCTCTACAAGGAACGACTGCTTAATAAAAGGAGCAGCGACTGGAAACTCCGTCATCCAACGTACTCTCTTGACTTTGATCTATCTGATTTCAACTTTTTTGTAATTTAGGAAACTTCTTGCTAGAGAAAAAAGTTCAATTCTAATGTGCCATTCAAAATCAAATGGAAGTGAAAGTCTCAAAGCGAAAATGCAAGAATTCTTTGGCTCTCGTTTCCAGATTTTTAAAGCAAAGTAATCAAGAATCATAAAATACATGTACTTCTGTAGTACATATATTTTCTGTAGTACATATAGGTACATATACTTCTATAGTTTGTATGTATTTATTCTAAAAATTCTAAAACTATTTTATTCTATTCTTCTACTGTTCTATTCTTCTACTATTCTAAAACTATTTAGACTAAAAGTTATTCTATTATAATAACTTTAAAATAACTATTCTATTCTAGACTAAAAATTCGAAAAACTCACAAAATATTCAGTTGTTTGTATTTATATCTATTTAATACCCCGTGGACTAATATTCGAACATTTGCAAACAGCTAAATTGGGTTTATACCGCAAGGGATTTCCATGTTATATGATTGAAATTGTCTACGTAAAGTTGTAGAAGTTATGATTTTCTGTCAACTTATTCAGGCATATTCTTCTTTACTGGACATTTTATTTGGTTTATTTTTTGTGTGCTTTTGTGATATTACTTTAACGATTTTTTCACATGGTTTGTGCACCTTCTTTAATTTGTTGCATCACGAGTATCCATAGTATATTTGTTCAATTTTGTTAACAGAAACGTCTTGATTCATTAATTATTATAATACATTGATATACAGTTCATAATGTCCCACTGCTGGGTACGAGGCTTCTCCAATACGCTGTGCAAGTCAGATTGATGATTCATCCAGACTCGGAATAAATATCTGAAAGACATACATATGTATATGTGTTATTCCCAGGATGTCAACCCGTGGAACCCGTTCAACATTTGACTCCGGTATCGGTCCCCTCGCCACTGAGTCAATTAGGCCATTGATAAAATAATGTATAAACAATTCTCACAGAACACACATCCTTTTAGTAATGCGTTAAAAATATTAACTACATTTCTACGCATCTAAAATTTATAGCCAATAAACAACTGATTGTCAAAAAAACCTTGTGGGAAATTTCAGTAATTATTTAGTACTTATTAACACTTTGTTTTACATAGGTGGTACGTAAGGTGGACTTAATGTCAGGAAATTTTTTGCAAGCCAACCTTTAAGTAAAGGATATCACAACAACTATCAAAAATATCAGAACAACTAAAACAAATTATGATTTATTTTTTTACGATGATTCCTGTTGTATTTAGTTTAAAAATAAAGCTTTTGAATTAAATGTGAACATGAACTATTGAGGAACATTATTTATTACATAATATTATTAAGGAATTCGTCTTGGTTATAACAAATTTGATATATAATAACATACAAAAATATTTCCATTGTTAACTCAAATAAACTTATAAAGAACCAAATAGTGTACACCCCGAAAAGGGTTTGAGTTGTTAGAAGTTTGGAATTTTCCACATAATACTACAAAAGTCCCTTAAAACATGTGGGCTTCGTCCGCATTTTTGTTTCAATTTATCTTTCATGGCATGTTTTAATAAAATTAAGTTACTCAGACACTCTACCCATTACTTAAATATGTTAAGATAAATAGATAAATAAATAGATAAATACAGGAGATACTGGATGCGTGTAGCTGAAGATCGGGCAGTCGCAGTTTTCTACCACGAACTGTACAAATGTGAGACAATTTGCAACCGGCGATGTAAAAACACACGCGTAAAAACACATACGCTTATCTCTTAGATGCTCCTATGTCATATAGGAGCGTCCAAGAGATAAGCGTATGTTCTAGAGGTAAGCGTATGTGTTCACAAAAGGCCGGCAACGCATCTAAGACGCCTCCGGCTCTGCGAATGTCTATGGGTGGCGCTAATCAGTTATCACCCGGTGACCTTCATAAAATCGAGTTAGGTGGCATGTCTTGAGCGAGGTCTATAACGTGCAGCGGATAGCCACAGGCTGATGATGACGACGATGAATGATGAAACTAATAATGCGATATCAGATAAAGGCAAATCTAAGGATTATGTGTTCAATCCCCGAATTTAGAGAAATATAATATACCATACCTCTATTGATTCGGTATATAATATAAGATATAACTCACTAAAATATGAAATAATACCAGAATATTAAAATTTATTGGCAATATTTGTTTATTTTTGTTGTTAATACAACTTTATTTTGTTTGCCTTTTATTTATTCGGAAGGAGTGTAGCTTTTTAAAAGAACAAATTGCAGAAATTGTATTTATTGAAATAATAGACCTCCTATTATTTCAATAAATACAATTTAAGGTTAAAACAGGTTAAAACAATAAAAAAATAAATTGAATTGATCAAAAAAGTTAGGTTTTGTCCACAATTTAATATTCTGCGGAAAAATAAACAAACTTGTGAAAAGCTAAATTGGGTTGATCCCGTAAGGGGTCGCCTTGTTTTATGATGGAAATTGCTTTTCAAATTCACAGTAGTTTTGATTTTCAGCATACATGAATTTAGGATACATCAGTAATGTTTTTTTATTTTCAAATAAATTGGTGAACAGATTTTTTTGAACTTGATGAACAAAACGTATAGGTATATATAATATATTATAATAATATTATTTTGATACGGAAGAAAATCTTGTTAAGTGCCACATAAAGATTACCGCAAATCCTTTTAACGGAAAAGTAAAAGTAACAAAAACGGGTGGTGCGTTCAGATTCTTGCTTATTTAGGAATAATGAAACCGAATGCAATGGTCAACTTTCATAATGTACTTATACTTGATAGAATATGAAATTGTTTATTTTTTCATTGTAGACTTCCCCAAGTTTTGGCAGCCATACCTTAGGGCCTGAAAAATAAATGCCTTCGACCATCATATATTGCTCGTATTTATTATTGGTTTTGAAACTTATACACTGATAGTGCATTAGATGTATAAGATAAGATCAGTTTCTCATATATTTTTTCAAGTCATTTAATGGGTTTGACAACCGCTGAAATAGGAAAATGCTAGATATTGAATCAAGCACGTTGAAAATCGAATAGAATAGAAGAGCAACTCTTAATATCGATTTATTTTTAATAAGAGCTAGTCTTATATTCACTCTATATCTATAGTCTTATATTTCACCACTTTATCTATCTGTAACTAGCAGTAGTGTTAAAATAAAACTTTGGGGAAAAAACGGAGAAGAGGGACTTTATTTACTATTACAACTTAGTTTCAAATTTTCTTAAACGACATTTACGGATTAATTGTAGCGTACTTATACAAAGAGTATAAATTGTTGTTAGAAGAAATTGTGAATATTAGAATGATTTAATGGTGTTAATTTAGAATCTTATATGAAAAAACTAATATGTATAAAGTGATCACAATTTATATTATATGTATCCCAAGTATACTCACTCGTATACGAGTATTTTTTATATTTGCTGTGTGGTTTCTGGCGTAAAATATTAACCACCCCAATTCTTCTTATGACTGATGTCTAAGGTCTAAGGACTATGGAAGTAAATATCAAAACATAAGCAGCAATGTCGAGTGATAATAACCAACCTATAGTTCTTAATCCGCCCGCTAAGCGCGGGCATTACGTCGGCACCCCTTAATTTGTGAGGGAAGACAATGTCCAACAGTTACTTGTTACGGTTTTATTGACATTGATTGATGAAATTTAAATGCAAATGACTTATGTATGAGTGCAAATTAGTTGTTTATACAAACAGAGCACACAAAGCATGACCGATCAAGTACTATTGTTTGGGGTACAGAGAAAAGTGATAAAACGCAATTTATTTGCAGCGGTGTTTCAACAACTCGCTTGTTCATCGATATCGAGTACCTCACTGACAGCCTCCAATATTTTTTGTTTTCGTTATTTAACATTTTCTTTTTTATCGCGACTGTTTTAACTGAACATTACTGTATAGAACGTTCGTAATTTTATACGTTAATTTTTGTACGTTATTAATTTTCAGTTTCGGTCATATATAGAACGAAACTGAAAATTAATATACATTATTTTTCATTTATAGAGGAGATTGGCACACGAGCGAGCAGCTAACATTATGATAAATTGACTATTGTCCATAAACATCTGCAGAATTTTAATAGTGATAGATCTATAGAGCCGGCTTGACCGAAAGTATTACCGAATAGGTTAAATAGGATCCATCTCTATCAATGGGATAACTAGCTATCCAGTGCAGTTCTATTTAGTAGCAGTTTTCCGGAAAGATTTGCTTTGCTTTGAATCTTTGACCTTCCCATGTAAATACAACATAATGGCATTCAAAAACCGACCGTATGTGTTCACAAAATGCCGGCAACGCATTTGATTGATGATGAGTTGCGGGTGTTTATACGCGGTGGTCATCGCTTACTATAAGGTGATCCGCGAGTTTGCCTGCTCTGCAAAAAAGCCACATCCTCACCAAATAGCCCGTTAAGTGGTAGTATTTTCTGTATTACCGCGTTATGTACGGCCACTACAAAGATCCTGGGGTCCATTTACATTTCTATTTTTTTCTTGTTGATTTTTTCTGCAACTCTTGCAACTTTCCTTTTAATAAATTAATAATAAATTACTATATATTATTAAATTATGAAATATAAGTAAATAACTTTAAATAAACAACACATCTGCCGTGAACTTAGTATTGCAGTTGTCCATTAGCAGCAGTGGTTACTTACAATCAATATACAATATACCTAAAAGGCCGGCAACGCGTCCGCAACTCCTACGGTGTCGCGGTTGTCCATGGGCGGCGTTGATTGCTTTCCATCAGGCTAAACGCTTGCTCGTTTGCCCTCCTATCCCATATAAAATAAAAAAGACAATCAGGTGACCGGCTTACTCGTTTTACCTATCTATGTAATACCATACATAGTTAAGGTAGCTAATGACATATGTATGTATTTATAAAGTCTTTCAAATTCAAAATTTTTATTTCGACGAATCGCATCTCTGGCATAATATCACGTATTGTATCTATAAAGTACTGTATTCAAATTCTTCTCCAGTTACATCGAAAAAATCGCTTTAAGTTATCATGCATACTTAAGTTATTTAATAATTTATTTTGTGTGGTTTAAACTTGTTGAATTTATCAAAAATATCACCTTGGTTATATTGGGATAAAATTATTACTATAGTTTGAAATATTCACTTAGAATTTGTATTATGCGCGGCATAGAATAGAAGTATACATTAATTCTTCCCGTGGGTCTTTCGAGGCGACTATGGGAGCACATACAAGTTGGATGGGCAGCATCTACCTGAGAATAAAAACCAATCTGTGATCCTCAATTTGTTCGTCAAATATAGGGATTCCGACAACACCCCCATATATTATGGGAGGCCAGTCTCCAGCAGCAGATGGGTATGGTTGTATAGATGATGATGTTTATAATATATAACTCGGAAGTATTTCAGATCATCTATAGAAATGTAAAGCTGTTTTAAATGGAGTCAGGAAATTATTATTTATTTATCCATCACGAACGAAATTAATTGGACGAATATTACAGCTCTTGTTTATTTTGATTGGCGAAATTCGACAGCGTTCATCTGGATGCTACATAATCAATAACCTCATAATTATTGTGAGCTAAAAATGCTGTTTTGTTTGTGCCTGTATCAAATGAGTAATACACGATTATGATTGTAAATAAAATTATGTTGGTATGTGTCATGTGTCTTCTTGTAGTATACTCTAGGTACGATTTCTTGAAGAGGAATTTTTCGTTTACATAATTAAACAAACCACACTTAATTTATTTTTTGAAAGCGCGTCACCCAATTAGAGCTTCGGCTATGAAAATACTGTCAATCTGCCCTACGCAGATCATTCACCAACCAGAGGTTCCTCCTTTCGCTTTGTTTCGACACTGGTCTCAACTCAACGGCTTCTAGACATACAATATTAGTATTATGTTAGCTTACAAATTACTACAATAGCAACTAATATAACACAAAATACAAACTAATACAATACAATATTAGTATTATATTAGTTTACAAGCTAGGAAACCTATGATGACTTTAGTCCTTTGACTGATTTCTTTATTTAGAATTTATTTCATGCAATTGCCCTGTAACTAGTTATATATGCCCTGTAATATGTGGACTGTGAACAAAAATAATAGATTAACGTCGTGTTAACTAAAGTCATTTGAAAGTTACGTTACACGTTTAGTGTAGTAGTGTTTAGTACTATAGTGATACATTCATAAATGTATCACTAATGTATTAAAACTTTTTATTTACATACAATAACCCTTTTATATTATATTCGTTCTTTTTAAATTCGTTATTTTAACTCCTTCGGACCTCGTGTAAAGGACCAGAATTATGTACCTAATGTTTAAAGTCTTATAATATTTTTATTTTACTTAATTTACGCCTCCGCCATTTGTGTGCATAATTGCGTACATGGCGGAAAATTCGGAAAACATAATAAATATGTATGATTTTTCACACATTTGTTTTTAAGATGTCCTTCTTACTAATAATTAGTAAAAAAATTATTTTATAATAGTATCAATAAGTCAGGGTTAAAATTTAAAATAAAAAAGAAATAAAATGTTTTATATAAAAAACAAAAGCATTCGATCGGCTGACATCTCGGATGTAACAACATATTGCCTTTCCTTGCATAAATAAATAATATTGATAAAGTGTGAATAAATATATAAATGTACATTGAATAGAAAAATAAATTAATTTCACTTGGAAGAATTTCAATTATATCGAGGAAAACACCTCTTAAAGATCCCGTGTGTTGCCGTAATAGTATGGCTGGTACGCTATATTACCTACTTACCTGGTTGAAAACTAAGACAAAGAAAGTAATGGTTTTTCACGCCATAGATCAAGTATAATGAAACACACCCGCTTTTACTCGCTGCGAAATGAATTTCCCCTCTAAAGTCTGTTACTGGTAAATTTTAATAAAGGAAACTGGAATGGATTTGTGTGAATTGAGTTATTTAAACGTTTTACAAAATATACAAGGAGCGAAATTGGATACTTTCATTACGCTTAATTAATAATAAAGATGGTTAATGAATATTTAAAGCTTCTTCAAAATTCTTTACAAATTATTTACACCAACCTGCTCAATGCACAGATAATAAAAAGTAAAATTTAATTAATTTAAATTTAGGTGATTAATAAATGCATATAATAGATATGCAAAAAATATAGTGTGGTAACAAAAACTTATATTTAACAGTCTTTATAAAGCTCAGCTGGACATGAACACTCTTTATTTCTAGAAGAATGGGATGTTGATATATCATTAAATGTGGTTAATATTTAAAACATAAATATGTGTATCTGTATTCCTTTTTTTCTTTTGAGATCAATACCAGCCAAGTGTCGCGGGTTCGATTACGTTATTATTTATTAAGAACTATTCTGTTATTTTGGGACATACTATTTGTTTGTTTCTGTTTAGAAATATAATTTACAATACAAGCGAACTGTTGCAGAGAGAATAAGAAATATAAATTATATTATCAAAATTACAATATTCTAATGAGATAAGTGATAAGTTTTTAACCTTATTATGAAAGTTTTGCATACATACTTTTTTACAGTGACAGTAATTTGGGGAAAACACATTTCATTTTATACAATTAAAATTAAACTTCGTTACGTCTGTAATCTCCGTCCATTTCATATTCCATTACACGTTAATTTGAACTTCCTCTCTTTCCCTTAGTCGAAAGGTTATGTGTTAATTATTCCGGCTGTATGAAAAACAACTAAAATCATTAAGGTAACCCTTCGGGGATGTAGTATTTAATGTGAAGGTTATGTAAGATGTTCAGTTATATTTTATTATTTGCATGTGAATGAAATATAATTTATCTTGCTTAATGATAACATTATGGATTAAAGAAATGCAAATATATTTGTAAGTGCATTCTTAAACTAAACAAATAATTAAGATTATTATATTTATATTGTTATTCTTATATTAATAGTAAGGAAGAAGGCAACACCAAAACTTTCTGGTAAGTTTGAAATAAGACGTCGGAAACTCTGTATTTGTCATTTGAGTATTTCATGTTATCGTCCAATAATAGTTGTTTTGAGGCATTTTCATTGTAAATTTCACGTTGTATCCTACAAAATCGTTAAAAGATTCAATATGGGGATTCCAAATCTTTATAACCGAATATTTTGCGAAATTATTTGTGAGGAACAGGCTTTTAAATTTTACAACAAATTTGGTCGTTCAAATAATCATAACTCGGTTATGACTGCTAATAAAAACGTCACGCAACAGTATATTTTTTCCAATTTATCTTAACAACTTGTTTTTATAACTCAATATCTGGGCAGACGTTACGATAATAGATTTACACGTTAATTATAACTTTTATGATGGACGCTTTCGCTTATCAAAAAATATTTTGTCGAAGGAATTTACGTCGTTTTCATGACGCTCATTCGTCCGAACGAGATTGCAAATTAAAATTTGATATTGTAAATGATACGATAGGAATAAAATATAAGGTGTCAGTCACATTGTAATTTTATTTTACTTTAAGAAAATACTCTAATGTACTTATGTATATTATGTATATTAGGAGAGAGCTTTTTCTGGCGAATACGATTTGGAATAATAGTTCAATTGAAGAACCAGAATAACTGATACAGCTCTTTGAGTTAGCAAACTTAAGTAGTAGTAGTAAGGGCTTAACACGTCTATTGAAGAATTGACAACCCTACAAGTAGACTAGTGTTGCGTCTCGGCAAACGGATGCGAACTCAATGGAGCGACGATTCGTGCAAGGTGACTGGCAGATCTTTGTATGTAGGAAAAGATCGCTAGATGGTGCGCATTGGGAGAAGTCTATATCCCGCAGTGATCTGCCATAAGCTGACGATGATAATGATGATGATATATAATGATGATGCTAAATATAAATAAAGGTGACGATTAACAGAAAGTTTCTACTAGTTAGTTGAAGTGAAAGTTTAATGAGGGTCGCAACTATAGCGACGAAGTTTCGATTAGGGCTCTCGTAGACAAGAGAAGGAAACTACGTTAAACCATCTTGGTGTCAACCCTGTGACATTCACCTATCAGGCTTGCGGCAAAGTACGTCGCGGGACTTTTCCCGCCAACGGACATCAGTGACGTTGTGTTTTTATTTCATTTTCATAATCTTATAATATTATCAGTTATATTGTTTAATTGTGGTGGCGTTTTATGCAATATAGTTCGATTAAGGTGTATAAGTGAAGTGATATGATATGAATACGTGTATCGTAACTTTTTAAGTTAACTGAAAAACTCCATAGAAGGTTTTGGTAAAATGGCCACTATTTTATCAAGACGTAACGTGAAAAGCTGACTTGGAACATTTCAAGAGATTGCATATTATTATATTTTACTTGACACTGGCATAATAGTTGTAACTAATTGCCATCAAAGAAAAGAGAAGCAGTACGTCGCACTTGTAATTAAATACCGGTAGATTCTTATTGCAATAGGAAGGCAAACGGGCAAGTGTGTCGCCTAATAGAAAGTAATAAATGTCACCCATAAACATCTTCAATATCATAGGCATTACACAAACGTTGCCGGCCTTTTTTAAGTTTAAATGTCGTATTGATTAGGAAATACTGCTTAGTAGGAAGTAGTTGTGTGCACAGAGTGATGGTATGTGGAATGGAGCTTCGAGGAAATATATCGTATTGGATCGCCAATTTTATATAAATTAATTTTATATATTTATATATAAGATATCAAAATTTTTTAGTAGCATTCTTTTGCGGTGATTTTAACTAGTAGAACCCATTAACAAATTTATCTTCTTACTTTGATGTAAATGCAAGCGGCTTGATTATAAATATTTTATAAATTTTCAATATATTTGTGTAAAATTGTTTAAGTGACTTATTCTGATAAATACGGACACTGTAACTGAATATATAATAAGTTAAACAAAAGTTAGTTTAGGAAAACCGGAACCACGCTGAATAATAATTGTGTTATTCTCGTACATTTGATTCTGAATGTTTTAGTTCCACGGCAACGTTCGCTGAATGAACATCTCGAAGGTTTTAGTAAATCATCGTTCCAAAATTTGCCAGTTGCCTGTGAATGGAGAGACTTGTTCAGATTATTTACGCGCCATTAGCTTGGTTCACGCTTTTGTGTGAAGCGTTTGCTTCGTGAGATAGTCTCAGACTCATTGTCATGCTGTTTGGCTCTGATCTAGACTCACTTAATTATACACGTTTATTTTTTCGAATTCAATCTTTTATGGGACACCATTCGTTATTTCATCAATTTGTATAAAATTAATTTTATAAATAAACAATTTGTTACAATTATATTTTCTAAAGATCTTGTCTTACCAAACGTTGTGTAAGATGACTCCGAACACTTCGATGGTGCGATGATCTGGGCAGGGCGGCTGACAGAAACTAGATGTGTGAAACCAAAGTTAGGCCTAGGCTGTGTGTGATCAGGGATTCTATGTTCTATGTTCAGTTTAGCCTCATCTCCACTCCCACCATGAGATTGGTCCCTAAATAGGGACAGCGCCGTAGGGGCTGCGGTAGCATGTTTCAGCGTTTCCCGCAGTTCTGACAAATGGCGCAGAGAGGTTGAAAAAAAAGGTCTAAGTTCAGTAGTGGAAGTCGCAGGATGTTATTAGTAATTATTTAAACTAAGATTCTCAATAGAAGCTTTTGTATTAATTTTTTATAAGGCGTTAGCAAAAGCGGAAGCAGATTACCTAACGACAATTAACTATCACAATTTATGGATATTAAAAACACAGAGAACACTGTAGATGCTAGGGTTAAATGTGACTAATGGGAGAGGAATAGTGAAGCAGTTGAGGTAAAGGAAGGTGTAAAGGGTTCAGGCCGCCAGATCTCGAGGCTAACTGAATAAAGAACAGCAGCAAAGCACTTAGACGTCGGACGAGCTAGTCTATTCAAAAATACGCAATAAAAAGTTGATATTTTGAGATTACAACTATTTTTTGAAAAAAAAAAAGAACTGTACCGTGATTCTTTTACATAAAACCTTGTAGGATTAACTGCCACATTTTATACCGTTAAGCGCTACTTTTGAATCAAAAGAGGTTAGTACTCTTCATTAAACAAGTTCCTTCCTTCTAATTAATGTGAGCAACTCAACATAATTCTTAAGTAACTACTGCAATTCCTTTAATTAAAGAAAACCACTTTTATATGTAGCTAGTAGTCTTAACTACTGTAGTTAAAGAGTATATAATATTATATATTATAAAGGTGGATTGATCGCAATTATTTTTTAAGAGATGAGGAAGGCAAACATGCAGGCGTGTCACCTGCACCAGCAATATGTCATAGTCTGTTACACAATAATAAACTGAAATGATTGGTTTTATGTTGTGTTTTATTATATAAATTTCTCACTGTTGTTTCCCGCTTGTAAATCATAATAATCAATAGTTAGTTGGAGACCATTGCTGGTAATAAACTTGGTAATAGCAGGAGTAAAACAACCAAGCCATTCCAGTGATTATGACAAGTCGAATAAATAAAATTGAGAACCAATTTTTAATTTTTGTAAAACTGTTTTGTATGCTGTATTGAAAATATTATATTTTAATAATAAATATTTAAGGAAAATACATTTTGGCAATTGGCTCAGTGGCGCAGCCTTCCGCCGGCGAACTCAATGGTCGCGGGTTTGATCCCCGATTCGGAATAAATGTATGGATTACAAATATTTATTCCGAATCTAGTAACCCCGCCAACCTGCATTGGACACCGTGGTGGGTTAGTTCCTCCAGAAATGGAGAGGCCCGAGCTCAGTAGTGGGACATATATGGGCTGTTAAAATAAAATATATATATATATATATATATATATATATATATATATATATATATATATATATATATATATATATATATATATATATATATATATATATATATATATATATGTATATATATATATATATATATACATATATGTATATATATATATATATATATATATATATATATATATATATATATATATATATATATATTACATTTAAATTTAATCTTAAGTTACTTTTAAAGTAACAAATCAGTGATATATTGTTTGAAACAACAATTTACAGATTAATTACTTTTAAAATGGCGTCAAGGGACAATCGGGAATCCTCCATCAAATTTACGTTTATTCGAGTCTCTCCCTCAGGTACCATCAGTGGATATTGTTGTTCATATACAACTAACATAATTTAAACTATAAACAAGCAGAACAATACGTAAAGTTCATTCACAACACATCGACTTCCATTCGCGCTAAAAGCAAAAGTTCCAGATGAACTAATGTAAATGTTGATACAGTGAACTCTCACCTCGGCACATTGAATTGATAATGCCGCCACATTCAGTTTCCGATTTTCCGCTTAAACATTTCTATGTTATAGTAAATATTAAATTCAATTTATAATTTCAAGTAATTTGTCTGCGGCTTCAAAAGTAAGTTTGCTTTCCATCAGGAGACACGCTTGTTCGTTTGCCCTCCTGTCCCATAAAAAAAGTGATATAAATATTTTTGCAATAGATTGAAGGCGGAGATTGGTAAGCAATATCAGAGTTAAGGCGGGTGCATTGCTTGCATTATGAATCAGTAAAGATCCGTTTCTTGATCAATATATACGCTGTATGTTTGATAATATAGCAGCATTAAGGGTAAAATAGTATTTTGGTGTACGCTCTCTATAGACCACCACCAATCATCCAGTAATTTACGAAGAAATTTCAAAATAACAGATTTTTTGTAAGCTCAAACGGTAATTTGTAAAACAAAACCATTAAAATCATATTTCAGTTTGTCTTAACTTGAATACGTGTAGAATCATAGTTTTGTAGACATATTTATAATTCTGGGTGAAAATTCAGGCACGTGTTGATCCGTGGACAAAGTTTTGGTTGTGTTACGTCAGGGGAAGGATTCGGGCAGCTTACTATCTATATATCTAGTCTAGATACCTATGTTTTTATCGAGTTCATCTTAATAAAGGGAGGTTTGTAGCATGTAGGCAGTCAGCCTACGTTCGTTACTCTGAGAGGCATTAAAAGTATAAGAATAACTTTTCGTATGTTTGTTCATATACGTAGAATTATTATACTTAAAAAGATTACTTTTCTGGCTTCAAATTTTTAAATTTATTTTAACACCAACGAAATTGCAATTCTAAAATTGAAAATATGAATGGTTTCTGAAAACTTAAAAACAATTGAATGAATATATAGCACGCAAACCGCATTCATTTCAGTACGAAATATAAATATGAAAGTCTGTTGTACTGAAATTGAATAAAAGCCTGTACGTTTTGTAAAGGTTAAACTGAAAAAAAAATTTATAGGTCCTCTAATGTTGTTTTTTAATTGAAAAGCTCGTTGGTCGAGTCACTTTGTGAAAAAAATGGTGTGATTGTATAAGTGGACACGAGGGTGCTTCCGTAATCCACATGCTTGGTGGACGGATTGGTCATCATAGATTGGTTTTTAGACGTTGCTGCTAATTTACTGGTATTGCTATCATCAGCGCGTCGCACCCTCGAATCATATATTACTAGCGAATAATGTTCATGTACATTATACATAAGGCTGTTTTTTTACATATTTGGTAAATTAAAAAGTTATTAAAGTGTTATTTACATATCTGATAAAAAA
>JASFAT010001674.1:0-58458 GCA_031353405.1 Baronia brevicornis | reverse complement strand
CTACCACTCAGACGTAGCCCATTCATGCTACATACAAATTATATGCTAACAACCGAAAAAAGTGACTTTTTTCGGTTGTCTTCCATAGAGTCTACTATATCTGAAGATGCCTCGTATTGGGGCGAAACACGTGTCGTTTACTAGATGGAAAAGTGGTAATGCGTGTTGGTGTTGTGTATAGTGGTTGGTGCGTGGAGAATTGATGGCCGATTTTCGTTAAGTTTTAGGTTTAAGTTCCAAATAAATCAACTTCATCCGGCACAAAAAACACACATTATTAATTTTCTATTATTGTTTTGCTTGTCGCGGATCTTAGCTGAGTAAGACTTTTGACTGTCCACATAGTGATGGATTTCCGCAAAGTAACGCCTGACTCCATTAATAATATATGCCATTTGTCAAGAATGTATTGCATTGCATATTTGTTTGCAGCGTGGCTCTACCCCAACAAACAATTATTTTACTTCATACATTCACAAGATTTTTGAATGATTCGATTTAAATTGAAGAAATTAAGCCCCGTCTACATGAAGCGTGTTATTAATCGAGTGCCAGCAATAGTAATTGTGTGAAATATAAACGCATCGTGTACAGTTAAGACTGTTTACATTCCAACAGTGATACGGTGAGACATCGTTATTTTTAAAAGTGTCTCATCTTATTGGTTTGCGTTCCATATCATTAAAGGTTACACGGCACTATAACATGTGAAATAAACACGGGAATTTCAACGCGCGACATTGAAACACTGCGACATTTGAACCCGCGACATTTCTTCTTTAATCGATCCCTCATTACTAAAGATCGTGGTCACTAGAAACCCTCAAACGGACAACAGTCTGTTTCTGATGGTTCCGGTCCAAAAAAGCCCTCACCACGTGTTGAAATTTGGAAGACGGTATGGCTTCTTTTCCCTCCAATATTACCAACAATGACCAGTTTTTTCAGGTTACTTTTTCCATTTTTCATCAGCCTTAAGCTCTTAGGCTAGATACGCCAACTTAGCGGTTTCCACAGATGTCCTCTTTCTGAACGACGCGCCACTATAGTGGTTTTAGCAGATTTCATCTTCATGAATGATGCATAACTATAGTGGCGCATTCTAATAGCACACTTGCTCACCATGTGGACAATTGGACGGATAGACACAAAAACGGATAGGATTAGCGAGAGATAGAGCGGCATGGTGATCTTTGGAGGAGGTCTTTGACGAAGGAAAAGTTCTCGACTGTACAAATTAAAATAAATTAATTAATTAATGATGGCAGTAATAAAGGCATTTTTATTATTTAATAATTCAGATTTGCCATGCGAATTATTAAATAATAGTTATTAATAAATTTAGATTATAGCTATGTTAATATTATCCTAACCAGTGTACCAAGTTTTTGTCATGTGTGCGTCGGTGTTACAAAGAACAAAACCAGTTCTATGACCTTCGAGTGACATTGAGGATTGGTTTCGAATATGTTTCGTCTATACTGATTTAAGAATACAGTGTAATATTTGTACGACTTATTCATACGATAGTTTAAGGTAAATATATTTTGCAGATCTTATAGAAATGGGGGCGGGGGGAGATAATCTAATCAAATAATAATAATAATTCTTTATTTGCATAATGTGAGGTGAAACAAGATGAAAAAAAGACGTATAAAATCTCCATTACATTGTCACTTATGGTGTACAAATTTCATCAATTATAACATACTATTAAAAATAACTAAAAAAATTTTTATAGATCTAAATACATAACTAAACTATTATAATTTATTATTAAAATTATAATTTATTTTTACATTTATATATCACTTTTGTTTATCTATTTGATATTTGTTCGATCTTTTAGAGTAAAAAGTTTTTAATATTATCAATGGAATTAGGCGTTACTTTGCGGAAATCCATCACTATGTGGACAGTCAAAAGTTTTACTTAGATAAAATCCGCGACAAGCAAAACAATAACTTTTCGGTCGTCTTCCGTAGAATCTACTATACCTGAAGATGCCTCGTGTTGGGGCGCAACACTTGTCGTTTACAAGGTGGAAAAGTGGTAGTGCGTGTTTGATGTTGTGTATAGTGGTTGGTGGGTGGAGAGTTGATGGCCGATTTTCGGTACGTTTTTTAAGTCTCAAATAAATCCACTGCATCTAGCAGGAAAACACACACACACACACACAAAGTAAAAATTAAAATTATGAACCATTTTACATACATATATACCGTCACTCCTGTCTGCCGTAGGGGTAGGCAGAGACCACAGATCACCATCTGCTACGATCTCGGCATACTCTCCTGGCTTCCTCCACACTCGTTACTCTCCTCATGCAAGGTTAAGGGTACTCTTGACTTGGCCTTTCTTAAAAACTTCAGCAATTTGGTCAAGGTATGTTTTCCGTGGTCTTCCCCTACTGACCCTTCCATCCACATTCGCAACGTTAATTTCTTTTGCCAGTCGTCTTTCATCCATCCTCTCTATGTGCCCAAACCATCCAAGCATCCCTTTCTCAACTTTTGTCATCCATTTTTGTGATTTTATTCTACGAAAAACTTGCCTATAGTTTAGCTATTTCATATAAAAGTACCAGGAGAACATAACTCTTAAGCAACTTAGTATTAATCGCAGTACGAATTGAGGAATGTGTACACGCGCTCTTACAAACGAGCGTTTACACAAAAGACGGCTCAGCAGAAAGGCCCAGTTCGTCCAAAATTGACGTGCGGGTAGATTAGCAGATTAACAACAAAACATTTCCCAGTAATGTTCTAACTCAACAATGTGGGATTACGTATAACAGTTTGGATAATGTCTTGTACTATGGCTTCGAGTGGGATAAAAACTATCGTTATCATGATCAATTATATTATACAATAGTTATTAGTCCAGAGCAATCCATTGCTGGACATCCATTGCCGACTCTTCCATCCACATTCGCAACGTAAATTTCTTTTGCCAGTCGTCTTTCATCCATCCTCTCTATGTGTCCCAAACCTTCCCTTCCTCAACTTTTGTCACGACAAAAATTCTCGTTATCTTTTCCATAAAAAATCTATTTATTAGATAATATATATAAGATAGATAATAAATATAATTATAAGAGCAAAACTATAATCGTGTATAAATATACACGATTATAGTTTTGCTTAAAGTCGCTCAGAGGGCCATGGTGAGGGCCATACTAAGAGTTTCTCTCGAATCGATAGTTTTCTGAATGAAGAAATTCGCCGGAGAACCAGAGCCACCGACGTAGCTCTTCAAGTTAGCAGACTGAAGTGACGATGGGTTGGACACGTTTGCTGGACAACCGACAACCAAATTTCTTTTGCCGGTCATCTTTCATCCATTTTCTCTATGTGACCAAACCATTAAAGAATCCTTTTCTCAACTTTTGTCATGACATCTTTTATTCCACATTGCTCTTTTATCTCTTCATTCTTAATTCTATAATTAAAAGTTTCCTTACACATACTCGTTAATGCTCTCATTTCCACCGCATTTAGTCTGCTTTCATGACTCTTCTGCGAAACTCAATTCTCACTACCGTACATCAGAATCGGAACAAGTAATCCCTGATGAGCCGCCAGTCGGGCTGGTTTAGACACATTCTGACTTTTCATAAAGCAGTGAAGGGCTCCATTAACCTGAATACCAGCTTTCACTCGCCTCTCAATGTCATCTTCTCATTTTTCATCCCCTAAACAATGACCCCATCCATATATACAAACTCATTCACTTGCTCAATTTGTTCTCCTGCAATAAGCAGATTTTTCGTTGATTTATTTAAAATGTCTTTTTCTTCCAGCCGGTTCTGGTTGGCAGCCAATTCAGCGCAACTGTCCTCCTCCTTCGCGAGGTACAGCAGTTCTGGAGCACTCGCTATCCCGCGCCACTCCCTGATATTATGTAGCCAAGACATTCTTTTTCGCCCAACTTGTCTTTTACCCGCGATTTTTCCCAACACGACTTGCAGCAATTTGTACCTGTCATGTCTCATGACATGGCCCAGGTAAGCTACTTTTCTACCTATGACGGTCTGCAAAAGTTCACGTTTTTGCTTGACTTGTTGAAGAACCTCTTTTAAAATGTCAAGTGTGTTTAAATGGAATATTTTCCGATAGACAATCAATTAGTGGATGAGGCGGGAAGCCGGACATGTCATTCGAGGTCGAGGTCGCTTCAGTTTCGGAAAGCCACCGGTCGAGGTTGCAACGAACGCGATTGTTTAATAATTCATCGAGTATTTATTAAAAAAAAAGTTTATTCATGACGACCGATTGGCTCAGTTGCGGGGCCCTCCGCCCGGAGTCAATGGTCGCAGGTTCCGCATCGGAATAAATATATGTATGGATTTATAAATATTTATTCCGAGTTTGGTTACCTCAACAATCCACATTTCCTTTCCTGCCCTTTCCTTTCTTCTCTGTCCTTTCGCTTCCCCTCCGCCATTCCACGGTCTGCCGTGCCAATGTGCCAGTGGCTAGGGGCGAGCTTAGTCGCAAGCGTGCCGACCGTCCTGGGATCGGGCTCCCCCGGGTACTATGGTGCCTTACCTCAGCATGCGGGGCTTTGCTGGGGTTGACCTCCACCCTCCCTTGTGGCTCGTGGGATTCATTAAGACGAATTTAATATACCTAATTTGTTGAAAATGACGGTGACGTGGTTCGCCACCCGTCACGTCCTAATTCTCACGAGGGCGAAAAGCTACTAATGGAGAGCCGTTTCGCTGCGATGAATGGTAGCCGATGGTGCTCTGTGGTCTCTGCCAACCCCTGCGGGGGATAGGCGTGAATATATAAAAAAAATTCATGACATAAAACTAGCATAAAAAACTAACGAACTTTGTTGGCGCAGCGACCCAAAATGGATCTTGGCCTTCGAACAGATCTTACGCCACCGTGCCTTGTCCTGCGCCACCTCCTGCCAATTTTGGACTTGAAGGTTGAGCAAGTCATCTTCGATCATATCTCTCCAGTACCTGGGGTGTCCCACAGGACGTCGTCCAGTTGGGCGAGCCACATACGCTCTCTTGACTACGCGATCCTCCCCTATCCTCTCAACGTGGCCCATCCAACGAAGCATAAATGGATTTTAAATATTTAAGACTATCATTTGTATACCAAGAGACCTGTTCCCGTCGGTTAAGTCACCTGGAAAGGATATCAAAGCCGGTGCCTGAAGCTCGCTCAGGTCAGCGATTACCGCGTCGCTCCAATGGTACCTAGGGCGATGGACCGAATGTCGACTGGAAGATAGTGCTATATAAGCTCTTTTACATATAGAAATAGAAAAAAGTTTATTTTTAAACAATTACTAAAATTAAAACCTTAATAATATTATAATACACAAATAAATATTAGGTCGGGGCAATTGTGACCGGGCGTCCAGAGCGAACCTTATCTTTCACACTAAAATTTCCAGACTTGAAACGCTTGAACCACATTTGTGCTACTCTTATTGATACCGCATTAGGTCCGTAAACCGTACAAATGTTATTCGCGGCGTTCGTCGCATTTTTACCTTTTTTTGTAATAATACTTTAAAATGTACCGAATTTCTTCGTCACATACGTTCATTTTGCTTCCTTGGAAAACAATTGAAAAATGGCGGGAACTAGTTATTTTTTATTTATTGCATCTTCAGAATGTCACATTTAATGGTATTAAAACCAGCCAGTTACATTCAGTGCAGCCAAAGAGGTTTGATTACTAATAATACATTCAAAATACGAAAATACTTTTGTCCCGACCTAATAAACAAAACCAGAAGAAAATAATTTTCATATAACAAGTGTCATAAAATGGTTCCTGCTCAGCATATGCCAGGCGTTCTACTGGAGCACCTGGCGCCGGTTTTCGGCTAGATCCATTGATGACATTCATACTGACATATATACACATACATCCATATATATACTACTAATTATACTCTCATATACACATATACATACAATACAATGAAATTAAAAACAACTAAGTCATGTAACACATTCACCGCAGCCAAAAGAACAAGTGCCTGTTTGCATACTTAAAATTAGATTTTTGTATTTTTTCTTAATATATTTATAGTATGCAAGTTTGGCCACATAATCCTTTTCCATCCTTTCCAGATAACCAAGGTAACCAAGCCAAGATAATCTATGTATCTTTCTTTCTCCGAATATTTTGATATCGATCTCAACTCTTCTATTTCGGCATTACATCTTATATTTCTATCATCCATTTAATGTATAAAGTATATATTAGCGTTGATTGATTTCCATCAGGTGACACGCCAGCTCGTTTGCCTTCCTACCCCATAAAAAAAGAACAATGTGACCCTACACAGAATTTCATCCAATTTGATATCATATACAAAAACAAAGTAAAGATATAGTTTCAGCCATTAACCTCAATTCTCAATACTACATTGGCGTCTCGACGATCTAATAATTAAATAACCATTAGAGAAACAGGTTGATTATACCTTTTTATTACGACCTTTATAACAATTATTAATATTTATTACTCATCATTCAAGTTATTGTTGTTAAGGTATTGTTTAAATCTGTGCTTATCTGCCTATGGTACTGCGGATGTCTATAGGCGGCGTTGATTGCTTCCCATCAGGTGACACGCCTGCTCGTTTTCCTTCTTATCCTATAAAGAAGTCATATTAACATAGTCTATTTATTACGTTGACAAGATGCTTCACAACTATGCTGAATTCCATAATAACGCATCAAAATATTTCATATACGTATTTTGGTTTGGGTTAGGTTTTTGATGTGAATACTTAGTCAAAAATGGCATATTATTTGTATGCAGCATGAATGGGCCGGCTCGCCCGGGGAAGTACCACAGTCCCGCAGAAAACCGGCGTCTGATTTATAGCTTAGCTACCGCTTGAAGGCCTGCAACGCTTCTGCACTACCTATGGCCCTATTGATGTTTATGGATGACGTTAATTGCATTCCATCATGTGACACGCCTGCTCGTTTGCCTTCCTATCTCATAAAAAAGCCGATGGATAAAATGACAAAATCTGAACTGAACAGATGACTCTGGATTTAAGTGCCTAAAATAAAAAAATGGCGGCACTTAAAGAAAAGGTCACACGTCTCCAGAACCAGCCAGTGTCCTTCTTCTACATCGTCATGCTCTTGGCAGAGCAGTCGTGATCTTTATATATAGTGGTGACTTGTTCGACCAGATACCGCCATTCATCCTTCACGGCTGCCTTCTTCATGCAGTCATGTATGGGGCTACTCATAGCGGTCTTCATCCGATCTGTCCACCGCATTGGAAATCTGCCGCGCGCTCATGTTCCTTCCAATTTTCCCTGCACCACCAGACGCTCGATGGAGGTGTTATCACACCGAGACACGTGCACAAAGAAGGAGAGTATGCGACCTTGTACTACGGAAGATAGGCGCTGCATAACATTGAGTTCTTGCAGAATGGAGACCCGATATCTCTTGGATCAAGTTCAGAACAAATCTGAACTCGATCCAAGAGATACCGGGTGTCTATCATCATCAAGGCATTACAGCCGCGAGTGGGCGTTAGCCTGGTCCAGTAAATTTTTCCAGTCGGATTTTCGTTTATCCTTTTCCCTCCAGCCCCTCACACCGATTGTCCTTAAGTCGTCCTCGATTCCATCTGAGCTTAGGCCTTCTGCGACTTCTACCACCATGTTGTTTGCCGTCGAGTAGGCGTTTGGGTACTCTAGCCTCGTCCATCCGTACAACGTGCGTAGCCCAACGAAGGCGTTCAATCTTAATGGTTTTGATGACGTTCGGCTCTTTGTACAGCTCATATACCTCGTGGTTGTAAAAAGTACGCCATCGCTCATTTTCCAACACAGGAAAAAAGGTACGCCTTAAAACTTTTCTCTCAAAAAAACTGAGAGAAAAAATATCGGGTGGTATATGACTAAAATCTCAATATGTGACTCAAAATTTTATTTATGGAAATATATATACATAAAACTCTCGCATAAGTTACGAGGAGTTCCGGTGAAGTCAAGGTTCTGCGTTAAAAATAAACTAAGGACCTTCAGAGCTTTATTTGGACGACTTAAGCATTGTCCGAATACAGGTTTGTGAGAACACAATGGTGTTTGTCAGGAAAGCTTACGGTCTAGATCAAGGGTAAGCAACCTTTTTAATCAACGGGCCAATTTAAATTTTAAAATTTTCTAGCGGGCCACAGATAAAGTAACACTTATTAATAATTTGTTTCGGTTTAGTATGTACTACCATTTTAGTATAAATAATTTTTGGACAGACAAAAGTTTTACTTAGCTAAGATCCGCGACAAGCATGCTTGTCGCGGATCTTATCTAAGTAAAACTTTTGACTGTCCATATAGTGATGGATTTCCGCAAAATAACGCCTGACTCCATTAATAATATAATATAAATAATTTTATAACAATATAGTGATGGGAGAGAGTCGATAAAATAAATTGAATTAGAAATGTTTGGCGGGGCGCATACAAAAGTTTAACGGGCCGCGTGTTGCTCATACCTGGTCTAGATGGTATGTAGTTTTATACATACTAACACGCCTTATTCCCGTAGGAGTGAGCATAGACAGAATGACGCAAAGCAAGTGTGCCGGGATCGTAGCAGACCCCTGCACACGTTCTTTGCTTCATCCACACTCATCATTCTCTTTATACTAGGTCGTCAGTTAAAGGTACTTTTGACCTGGCCTTTCTATGTACTTGTATATATGTAGCTGATAAAAAATAAACGTTTAATGATAAAACTTGTCTCTTTTATTGCATTAGAAATAGAAATAAAAAAACTTTATTTATGACACCGTTTTTTTACAATAATTAATTTTTGCTTAAAACCTTAATAATATAATCATATATAAAAAAAACAAAACAAAAAGAAAATAATTTTAATCAAACAAGTATCATTAAATGGTTTTTTGCTCAGCATATGCCGAGCATTCTATTGGAGCACCTGGCGCTGGTTTTCAGCAAGAACCAACGTGGTCAGATCGCGGACCACAGTGACGACATTTATACTAAAACACACACATACATATATATACTATGACTCATACTGATATACACATACACATACAATACAATAAAATTAAAAACAACTAAGTCATGTAACACATTCACCGCAGCCAAAAGAATAAGTTTCTGTTTGCATACCTAAAATTAGGTTTTTGTATTCTTAAACATATATTTATAGTATGCAAGTCACGAAGAGGTGGTGGCAAGTTGTTCCAACATTTAGTTGCGGTGTATTTAAAGCTACCGCGAAACGCAGCAGAGCAGTGGCGAGGAACAACCGGTGATGACCTAGACGCTCTGGTATCGCGAGCGCTATTTCGTTTACGGGATCATATATATATATATATATATATATATGATGGATATATCATATATGATATCGTACCATATAGTTTATAAATGATATATACATATACATATCTAAATCTATATAGAGATATGATTCAACATATATATTAATATATATCATATAATAAATAGATGGAGTACTTAAAATATAGCTAAATATTTAAATATTTAGTTGTATATATATATATATATATAGATAGTATATATATATATATATATATATATATATATATATATATATATATATATATATATATATATATATATATATATATATATATATATATATATATATATATATATATATATATATATATATATATATATATATATATATATATATATATACACACAAATACGCTCGTCTCTTGAACGCCCCTACGTCGAATATACGTGAGAATACCACAGGTGGTAAATCATTCCACACTTGCACAAGTATATGGATATAATATAAAAATATATATACAGAGTGGGTGGATGGAAAAGTGCAAACACATAGACTTTTCCCATAGAGTTCCATTGGTCTTGTCCGCCCACACGGCTTTTGCGGAAATCGTAAAGTTTAACAACACCCAGCCACCGACGTGAACAGATTGCGGAATAAAAATGCATATTACATTTTCATCTCATATAAATAAGAAGTGTAAATGCGGTGTTCCCACGAGAATACGACATAGAGGTGATGAAGTCATAAGTGGTAGAGCCACGCTGCAGACGAACAATTTGCCAAGAAGAGCGTAATATTTGTCTGTAGCATGAACGGGCCGGCTCGCCCGGGGAAGCAGGTACCACACTCCCGAAGAAAGCCGGCGTTTGAGTGCTTAGCTGCTAGCTTAGCTACCGCGCTTCGTACGGTGAGCAGCTGAGTTCCGGAGGTCCAACACCCTCCCCTCCCTCCTCCTCTTGATTTGTTTTTAAAAGAAGACGCCTTAATAAGAAATACGTAATTTTTTAATTGACGGTGACGTGGTTCGCCATACATCACGTCCTGATTCCCACAGGGGCGAGAAGCGACTAACGGAGAGCCGTTTCGCGGCGATGATTGTGAGAGGATGGATGGATGAGTGTGGAGGAAGCAAGGAAGGTGTGCCGGGATCGTAGCGGATGGAGATCTGTGGTCTCTGTCTACCCTACGGGAAACAGGAGTGACGATATATATGTATTTAACGTAGTGATACTTTGATAAATGTATTAAAACTTTTTATTTGATTATAATAAAACCTTTTATATTATATAACTTCTTTTTACGTTCGTAATTTTAAAATTAAATACAAAAAAGAAATAAATAGTTTTATAAAAACAATAAGATCAAATCGACTGAAGTCTTTCAATAGACATGTCACCTGTCCGGCATAAGAAATTGAGATTGAATATAAAATGTAAAGTGAAAAGTGAAATTTATTAATATAAAACGACGACCGATTGGCTCAATGGCGGGGCTCTCCACCCGCGGAGTCAATGGTCGCAGGTTCGCTTCCTTTCTTCTCTATCCTTTCCCTTCCTCTCCGCCAATCCACGGTCTGCCGTGCCAATGGATGTGTGGCTAGGGGCGAGCCTAGTCGCAAGCGTGCCGATCGTCCCGGGGTCGGGCTCCCCCGAGGACTGTGGTGCCTTACCTCAGCATGCAGAGCTCTGCTGGGGCTGATCTCCATCCTCCCTTGCGGCTCGTGGGATTCACTAAGACGAATTTAATATACCTAATTTGTTGAAAAATGACGGCGACGTGGTTCGCCACCCGTCACGTCCTGATTGTCACGAGGGCGAGAAGCGACCAATGGAGAGCCGTTTCGCTGCGATGAATGGCAGCGGATGGAGCTCTGTGGTCTCTGCCAACCCCTGCGGAGGATAGGCGTAATATATATATATATATATATATATATATATATATATATATATATATATATATATATATATATATATATTTATATAAAATGTACAATGAACATTAATAAATCAATTTAATTTGGAACATTTTAATAATAAACGAGAATTAAAACCCCGTAAAGATCCCGTGTGTCACCATATCAGTACGGCTGGCACATTATAGTACATAGCAGGCAGTCCATACTTCTACACCCTTTCAATTCCACCGCATTCATTCTGCCTTCACATACATTGACAAATGCATCATTATATAGTAATATTATATTTTATAAAGAAGACGTCAGTGGAGTTTATCATACAGGTTATCGGCGCGTACGCATCTCGAGCATAACATAAACGATATTTTGATTTGCATTTCTAATAATAAAGCGTCGATTCCATCCGTGTATAGTCGGGTTTTATCGCTTAATAATACGAGGTCGTACCGTGTCGAAATAGCTCTGTTGTACACCGTCTTAATAACACGCCATTCTGTTTTATAAACATTGACTCTCACGTACATACATACATACATACATTAATATCATCAAGCCTGTCTCCTGAGTAGACAGAGACCACAGATCTCCATCTGCTACGATCTCGGCATACTTCCCTTGCTTCCTCCACACTCATTATTCTCCTCATGCAAGCCCGCCGGTTAAGGGTACTCTTTTTTTATGGGATAGGAGGGCAAACGAGCAAGCGTGTCGCCTGATGGAAAGCAATCAACGCCGCCCACGGGCAACCGCGACACCGCAGGAGTCACGGAAGCGTTGCCGGCCTTTTAGGTATGTATAGGCTTGTTTTTTGAAGGTTCCAATGTCGTAACGGTTCGGAAAGTCTGCCGAGGGTAGCTGATTCCACAAACTGGTGGTGCGTGGAAAGAAGTTGCGAGAGAAACGCACCGTAGTGGATCGCCACTCATCCAGGTATATATAGGTTTGTTTTTTTAAAGTTTAGCTTGTTTTTTTTTTGAAACTGTTGACCTGGCCTTTCTTAAAAATTTCATCAATGTGTTCAAAGTATGTTTTCCGTGGTCTTCCCCTACCGACCTTTCCATCCTCGTCTTTCATCCATCCTCTCTATGTGCCCAAACCATCTAAGCATCCTTTTCTCAGCTTTTGTCACAACACCTTCTTTTACTTGCTCTCTTATATCTTCATTTCTTATTCTATCTGCCACGTTGACTCTCACGTATTTCCATATATTCATTGACTTGGTTTACTGGGCATGCTTATATGGTTTGGACTCATAGGGAGAATGGATGAATTACGACTGCTAAAATAAATTTACGTAAGGATCGGTAGGGGAAAACCAAGGAGAACATACCTTGACCAAATTGCCTAAGTTCTTAAGAAAGGCCAGGTCAAAAATACCTATACGCAGGTACTAGCAGAGATTACTACCTGCGCCACCTCCTGCCAGATGCAGACTCGAAGGTTGCGCAAGTCATCCTCGATCGTGTCTCTCCAGCGGTACGCCCGCACACGTACGCTCTCTTGACTGCGCGATCCTCGCCCATCCTCTCAACGTGGCCCAGCCAACGAAGTCGGTGAGCCTTAGTCATTCCTATAACATTGGGTTGGGCCACCTGATGCTCGATTTCGGCATTTTTTCTGGTTCGCCAACTGCCATCATCACTTTTGGTTGAACCCAGGATCTTTCGGAAGACTTTGCGTTCTGCAACTGGAAGTCTTCTCTTCTTTTAGCGTTAGTGTCCAAGCCTCACAGCCATACGATAGAATAGTATATAGTTGTCTTAGTACATTAATTGCATTAAGAGTACTTAAAGAAAATAAATTAAAAGTACCTTCTCGTTGGTATACGTAATATTTATTGCCTGTGATTAGTCAAAACGTGATTCTTGAGATAAAATCTCTAATTACACCTGACGAGACGCAACCTGCAATCATTATCTCACCCGAAAGGTCGTAAGAATCATTAGGTATTCACGCTAATTGATTCCGACTGGGGTTTTTGCTATCGCGAATTGAGTGAAGTGGTTATGAAATATTCTCTAAATACGGTCTGAGTGAGGTGTATTATGTTTATGAAATATGGGAACCGTTTCAAGCAGGTCAAACGTGATTTCTCACCTCACACGCTCCTAATGGAGGTATAACCATACAAGTTTATCATACTGGTAGAGCAACGCTGCAGACGAATACTTTGTCAAGAATGGCATAATATTTGTCTGTAGCATGAATGGGCCGGCTCGCCCGGGGAAGTACCACACTCCCGCAGAAAACCGACGTCTGAGTGGTAGCTTAGCTACCGCGCTTCGAACGGTGAGCGGCCGAGTTCCGGAGGCCCAACATCCTCCCCCCTTCCACTATCCCTCCCCCTCCCATTCGCAGTTCCACAATGACACTTTCCTTAAAGGCCGGCAACACTTCCGCACTGTCTATGGCGCTGCGGATGTCTATGGGCGGTGTTGATTGCTTTCCATCAGGTGACACGTCTGCTCATTTGCATTCCTATGCTATAAAAAAATACCATCGCAACTTTTGGAAATAACCGGATGTCTGAAAGAGATCGTTATAATCGATATAGCGTGCCAGCCGTATTATACAGCAACAAACGGGATCTTTGGGGGGTTTTATTTTCGATAAAAATGAAATTTTTCCCAATTAAATTAATTTATTTTTCTATTCACTGTACATTTATATCTTATTCATACATTATTCACAATTTATTAATTTACATTTTAATACTTGTCTATAGGTCTTTCTTAGAAACTTCGGCAATTCGGTCAATGTATTTTTCCCTCGGTCTTCCCCTATCAACCGCTAACCTTACCATTCGTCTTTCATCCATCCTCTTTATTTGGCCAAACAATCTAAGCAATCCTCTATTAACTTTAATCACGACACCTTTTACTCTGAATCAATCAAGGTATTAAGGCAACATAATACTGTTGCTTTAGTACATTCATTACATCAAGAGTACTTGAACAAAATAATAGAAAACATATACTCATAGAAAACCGAGGGAATAATTGAATATGAGATAGTTACAATTTGAACAATTCAATGTTAATTCTGATAAAAGTTCATTCTACTTGTAACGAAGGTCAGAATAAAGATTTAAAAAGCAAAAGGTACACAAGGGCAAGTATTTATCTTAGCGATAGGTACCACTCTCTATTTTAATAAGATGTTTGTGTTGAAATTTAAATTATGAGTAAATATAATATATCAATGGATTTTTCCCGCCTACTTACATCAGTGATGTTGTGTTTTTATTTCATTTTCAAAATCCTATATTATTATCAGTTATATTGTTTAATTGTGGTGGCGTATTATACAATATAGTTCGATTAAGGTGTATAAGTGAAGTGATATGAAATAAATGCGTGTATCGTGACTTTTTAAGTTGACTGAAAAAGTCCATAGAAGGTTTTGGTAAAATGTTCACCATTTCATCAAGACGTAACGTGATAAGTTGATGATAGTTTTATTTCAAGAGATTTGATGTTAACGTATTTAACTTGACACTGGAATAATCGTTGTAACTGGTTGTCATCAAAGAAAAGAAAAGAAGAAGAGTATATCAATATTTTTATTGTGGTAGAGCCACGTTGCAGACGAATACTTTGTCAACAATGGCATATTATTTGTCTGTAGCATGAGTGGGACGGCTCGCTCGGGGAAGTACCACACTCCCGCAGAAAACCGGCGTGTGAGTGGTAGTTTAGCTACCGCGCTTCGTATGGTGAACTCCCACTCCCCCTCACACTCCCCCACCCACTCCCACTCCCATAATTTCACTTTCCTTTAAGGTCGGCCCGTGGCAGTGCGCTACCCAGCTCAAACTTCGGTTATATGCATCCAGTCCCCGCCAGCCGCCTTGCGCAGATCGTCGTTCCATCTAACAGGGTCCCCATGGTCTGAGGGGGTTGGGCCTCTCCAGGGAGACTCAACTTCCTTCCCCCTTCCATAATGATATTTCCTTAAAAACCGGCAACGCTTCTGCACAGCTTATGGCTGCGGATATCCATGTGCGGCGTTGATCGCTTTCCATCGTGTGACACGCCTGCTCGTTTGCCTTCCAATCCCATAAAAAACACATTATATATGTACGTATGATAATGTAATACTTTGTTACTTTGGTAACGGTTGGAACTCTATCTATGCACAATATGTGGTCGATGTAAAACCAGTGACATGTCACCCATTAATATTACATTATCGAAATTACATTGTTCAAAACCTGTTCTGTTTATAATGTCCCATGTTACCGTATTATATTCTACATATATATAGTTAATAAAAATACGTAAAAAGACCTTCAATTTCAATTTCAATGGTTTTATTAAAATAGACAACAAAAAATAAAAAACGATATAAATAAACCTCCATAACTTTTACGAAGAAGATATGTGCGGGTATAATTGTTTTTTGAGTTATTTCGTCTAAATGTTGACAATATTTTCTTGAGAATGTCGTCGGGTTTGTTTCATAGACTTAACTCTTGAAGTAATCCCACAGAAAAAAACTACATAGGGGTGAGACTGGCTACCTGGATAACCAGGGGATATCACCGAAAAAGCTTATTAATTTGTAAGGGAAGAAATCACAAAGTAGCTTTATGGTCTCTAGCAGTGAGGCCGGATGCCATTTTGTTGAAACCGTGTACGTGAAGTGAAGGCAGGATGCTCTCTCAATATGGGCAAAGAATAATCAGTAAGCACGCGTTTACCGATTATAAGATCTATTATCTAATTCTGCAACCGAACATAAATATTTAATTTTTAATTTTCGTACTATTAATATTCGTACCGCCTCTTAATCAATAAATAAAAAAGCTGAACTTATAATTGCAGAATGTTACTACTATAGCAAAAAATGTGGTCAAAACTTAACACGAACAAAAATAAATAGTAATCAATAAAAAAATTCTCGATATGAATTAGAATAGAATAGAATAGAATAGAAAAACTTTATTTATGACACCATTTTTTTACAATTACTAAAATTAAATCCTTAATAATATACTATATACAAATAAAAACACAAAACAAAAAGAAAATAATTTTAATCTAACGAGTGTCATAAAATGGTTCTTGCTCAGCATATGCCGGGCGCACTATTGGAGCACCCGGCGCTGGTTTTCAGCGAGAACCAACGCGGTCAGATCGCGGACCACAGTGACGACATTCATACTGACACACTCGTACATACAAATACATCCATATATATAACTACTCATACTCATATACACATACACATAAATACACGTACAGTACAATGGAATTAAAAAACACAAAGTCATGTACTAAATTCACCGCGTCCAAAAGAACAAGTTCCTGACTGCATACTTAAAATTAGATTTTTGTATTTTTTTTAAATATATTTATTGTATGCAAGTCACGAAGAGGTGGTGGCAAGTTGTTCCAACATTTGGTTGCGGTGTATTTAAAGCTACCGCGAAACGCAAATTAGGTTTTATAATTATTTTTAATTACACATGTACACCAAAAAAATGAAAAAAAATCTTCACTTTTGAATTTAATTTGATTTCTGAATGACTTAAATTTAATTGATTTCTGAACGATGGGACGAACATCAAATATTTGACAGGTAGCTTTTTTCGGCTTGATTCTCTAGCGCTGCGGAGAGATGTCTCATCTCTCAGCATTTTTTACCGCCTTTATCATGGGGAGTGCTCCGAGGAATTGTTTGGAATAATTCTCGCCGCCGAATTCCACAACCGCACATCTCGCCGTAAAGAAAAATTTCATCCCCACCACCTGGATGAGTGGCGATCTACTACGGTGCGTTTCGCTAGTAACTTCTTTCCACGCACCACCAGTTTGTGGAACCAGCTACCCTCGGCGGTCTTTCCAAACCGTTACGACATTGGAACCTTCAAAAAACAAGCCTATACATACCTAAAAGGCCGGCAACGCTTCCGCGACTCCTGCGGTGTCGCGGTTGCCCGTGGGCGGCGTTGATTGCTTTCCATCAGGCGACACGCTTGCTCGTTTGCCCTGCTATCCCATAAAAAAAAAAGGTAGGAATAGTTTCTAAGGGAAAAGGAAATTGTTGCTTTTACTATATTCCTAATATTTTTATCATATTTACTCACGTTTTAAACCATCCCTGGATTATCAAAAATAATTCAAAATCAAAATTAGCCAAATCGGTCCAGCCGTTCTCGAGTTTAAGCGTGACTAACGAACAGCAATTGATTTTTATATATATAGATTTATATGATTTTAATTAAAAAGATATAAATCTCAAGTTTGTTTTAGGCGTTCAAAATAAAATACATTTTCGATTCTATGTGAGGTATATGCCAGTTCTTTGTGTCAATACCACATTGACTTGCTGACGTCATTGGGTTTCCACAACTGCGAAGTGTGAGAATCTTCTAAACCACACTGTACAGATGTGCAACACGTGTTGAACCGGATTCAATAATTCCATGTATGTTTCGAGAGGTCGATCGATTAAAAAGTAAATAAATAGAACTGTTAAACAAATATCCGCCAATCCACGGTCTGCCGTGCCAATGGATGCGTGGCTAGGGGCGAGCTTAGTCGCAAGCGTGCCGACCGTCCCGGGGTCGGGTTCCCCCGGGTACTGGTGCCTTACCTCAGCATGCGGGGCTCTGCTGGGGCTGACCTCCATCCTCCCTTGCGGCTCGTGGGATTCGCTAAGACGAATTTAATATACCTAATTTGTTGAAAATGACGGCGACGTGGTTCACCATCCGTCACGTCCTGATTCCCACGAGGGCGAGAAGCGACTAATGGAGAGCCGTTTCGTTGCGATAAATGTGAGAGGAAGAATGGATGAAAGGATGGATGAGTGCGGAGGACACGGAAAGGGTGCGCCAAGATCGATGCGGATGGAGCTCTGTGGTCTCTGCCAACCTCTGCCGGGGATAGGCGTGAATATATATATATAAAATAAAAACGCAAGAGATTACTTTGTGAATTATTTATGACGAAATAACTCGATCCGTGAAGTGTGAAACATGCATTACACGATT
The DNA here is from genome assembly GCA_031353405.1 of Baronia brevicornis. Classification (NCBI taxonomy): domain Eukaryota; kingdom Metazoa; phylum Arthropoda; class Insecta; order Lepidoptera; family Papilionidae; genus Baronia; species Baronia brevicornis. The sequence goes on along the minus strand of JASFAT010001674.1, from coordinate 40,234 downwards.
AACTCACTTGGTGGACCGCAAACTGTTTGGAATCCACACTAATTGATGCGGTTTTTGGTTTCGTGTGCATTAAACGCGTGGTGTTATTATAACATTGATTAATTTTATCAGTGTTGTTTATAACTATATAGTATCATGTTTATAATTGTCTGGGCGGATCTGCCAGTATTATTATTCATTAATATTATAGATTTTTTTTTTATATATTCACGCCTATCCCCCGCAGGGGTTGGCAGAGACCACAGAGCTCCATCCGCTGCCATTCATCGCAGCGAAACAGCTCGTCATTGGTCGCTTTTCGCCCTCGTGAGAATCAGGACGTGACGGGTGGCGAACCACGTCGCCGTCATTTTCGACAAATTAGGTATATTAAATTCGTCTTTAGTGAATCCCACGAGCCGCAAGGGAGGATGGAGGTCAGCCCCAGCAGAGCCCTGCATGCTGAGGTAAGGCACCATAGTCCCCGGGGAGCCCGACCCCGGGACGATCGGCACGTTTACGACTAGGCTCGCCCCTAGCCACGCATCCATTGGCACGGCAGACCGTGGATTGGCGGAGAGGAAGGGAAAGGATAGAGAAGAAAGGAAGGGGCAGGAAAGGAAATGCGGATTGGGGGGGTTAACAGACTCGGAATAAACATTTAAAAATCCATATAAATATTTATTCCGATGCGGGAATCGAACCCGCGACAATTGACTCCGCGGGCGGAGGGCCCCGCCACTGAGCCAATCGGTCGTAAATATTATAGATAGATAGATAGATATATTCTATATGGACAGTCAAAAGTTTTACTTAGCTAAGATCTACGGAAGACAACCGAAAAGTCTTCCGTAGAGTCTACTATACCTGAAGATGCCTCGTTTTGGGGCGAAACACGTGTCGTTTACAAGATGGAAAAGTGATGGTGTGTGTTTGGTGTTGTGTATAGTGGTTGGTGGATGGAGAATTGATGGCCGATTGTCGGTAAGTTTTTGGTTTAAGTTCCAAATAAATCCACTTAACCCAGCGGAAAAACACACATTATTAATTTTCTGTTATTGTTTTGCTTGTCGCGGATCTTAGCTAAGTAAAACTTTTGACTATCCATATATTGATGGATTTCCGCAAAGTAACGCCTGACTCCATTAATAATAGATATATTCTGTATTGTACACCAAAAACAAAGTTATACAATTAATTATTACAATAATTATATGTATAACTTTGTTTTTTCTATGGGATAGCAAGGCAAACGAGCAGGCGTGTCACCCGATGGAAAGCAATATACGCCGCCCATAGACATGCGTATGCCATAGGCAGTGCGGAAGCGTTGCCGGCCTTTAAGGAAAGTGTCATCATGGGAGTAGGAATGGCAGGGAGTGGAGGGAGGTGGGAGGCTGTTGGGCCTCTGGAACTCGGCTGCTCACCGTACGAAGCGGAAGCTAAGCTACCACTCAAACGCCGGTCTTCTTCAGGAGCGTGGCTCTACCACTATGAAAATAAAAATGGCGTTCTCGTCGCTATTAGCGATTTTTTTCAGACAAACGTAGGATGGACACAATGTTAAAAAGATAATTTGATGTAGTTTGGTGATATACTATCATTCTAATGATAGCCATAAGCCGGTCCGCCATTTCGTTGCGATGAATGTGAGAGGAAGAATGGATGAAAGGATGGATGAGCGTGGACGGAGCTCTGTGGTCTCTGCCCTGCGGAGGATAAGCGTGAAAATATATAAAAAAAATAGCCATAAACAAATATACAAGTATAAAAATATAATATGCCTGTATTAATATACATTAATATTAGTAGCATAGTTACACACCCGAGTGACTATACTATTCGATTTAAATTAAACATTTTTGCCAACACAAGGTCCTGATTGTATTCGAAGTATTTAACTAGAATTTTCCTACACATAAATAATACAATATGACGACGACGACTATGCATAATCTCGGCCAAATAATATCTCCGACAGATCTCACAACAAACAAAGGAAGTTAACAACCGCATAAATATAGCATGGAAAAGATTCTGCTCCTCCATGAAAAACTCCCGTAATGCCAATCAAGGCAAAAGAAAATATTAAAACAAGATAAACACAACATAAAAGCCAGAAAGGAAATGTATATGAAAAGGAAAACAGCCAGGAACGACTCATCATCAAATGTTGGCTTTTGTATTTAAGTCGATTGTAGATTTACGCGGACGCGTACGTGTTTTGTGCTTGTGTGTTTTGTATACATATGTAAGTGCGTTTTTCCAGAAAATTCTTTCCACGCACCACTACCCCGTGGAACCAGCTACCTCCAGCGGGGTTTCCAAACAGATACGACATAAGAGCCTTCGAAAAACAAGCCTACACTTTCCTTGAAGGCCGGCAACGCTTCTGCACTGCCTATGGCACTGCAGATGTTAAAGGGCGGCGTTGATTGCTCTGCATCAGGTGACACGCCTGCTCGTTTCCCTTCTCATCCCATAAAAAAAGAGAAACTGGAAGGATGCATGGCACTAAACCGCCTCTCAAGTGGTGAGGAGTGGAGTGGAGTATATATATTTCTCTTTATCGAGTTGCAAGGCAGTACAATTCGTTGGCAAGAATTTTTCTTACAACTCCTCGGAACAATCTTTAGCGCTAAAAGGTACAAAGAGATTGATACATCCGTTTTGAACGTTCCTTTCTTGTGAAATAACACAAAATATAGTACTTTCATTGGATTCTTTTTATATAAGCACCAGTAAGTTAAGTCTGTGTCTGAATCCATCTCTTCTTTCACCTGCCATTTCCTTTCTTCTCTATCCTTTTCCCTTCCTCTCCGTCAATCCATGATCTGCCGTGATAGAGGATAGGTGGCTAGGGGCGTGGTTAGTCGCAAGCGTGCCGATCCTCCCGGAATCGGGTTCCCCCGGATACTATGGTGTCTTCCTTCAGCATGTGGGGCTCTGCTGCGACTGACCTCCATCCTTCCTTCGTGCGATTCAACATGACGAATTTTAATAAACCTAATGTGTTAAAAAATTATGGTCGTTAAAAAATTTGCCATCTGTCACTTTCTGATTCTCGCGTGGGCGAGAAGCGATTAACGTACAGAGCAGTTTCCTACGATGAAAGTGAGAGGAAAACATGGATGAGTGTGGGGGAAGCAAGAAGGTGTGCCGGGATCGTAGCGGATGGAGATTTGTGGTCTCTGTCTTCCCCTACGGGAAACAGGCGTGGTAATATGTATGTATGTACGTAAGTTAAGACAAAGTTGATTTATGTAAAGTAAGGCAACAGCCACAAACTTTTTTGAAATTAAAAAGAAATCATAAAATTCCTCATACACAACAGAATATTTTGACATTGAGGCAATTATTAAATATTAAGAAATACAGAACACAGAAACTTGTATTATTTGATCGTGTATTTATAATTTCAAATCGCAGCGCTGCGCAAAGCAAGTTTTTTTCTGACCTTCATTATGCACAGATAAAACACGTGGGGGAAATTTTTTGCTGCAACTATGTAATTAGGCAACTCGCTTGTATAATTAAGTAATTTTTGAAGTTCATCGATGTAATTTAAAATGTCACTCTGTGATTAATTTACAACTAGTAAAAATATTATGTGGACAGTCAAAAGTTTTATTTAGCTTAGATCCGTGGATCTTAGCTAAGTAAAACTTTTGAGTTTTGAGTCAGTCGTTACTTTGCGGAAATACATTACTATGTGGACAGTCAAAAGTTTTACTTAGCTAAGATCCGCGACAAGCAAAACAGTAATAGAATATCAATAATGTGTGTTTTTCTGCTGGATGAAGTGGATTTATTTGGAACTTAAACCAAAAACTTACCTACTTTTTCCATTGATTATTGGAAATCACGTTCATCGTCATCAACAGCCTGCGCCAGCCCACTGCTGGACATAGGCGTCCCCCAAAGAAACAAATTTAGCCCGATCTACGGCTTCACGCATCCAGTTTCTGCCAGCCGCCCTGCGCAGATCGTCGCACCATCTAGCCGGGGGGCGTCCCACACTACGTTTGCCGAGACGCAGTCTCCACTCTAGCTCTAGTTGAGAAAGGGATGCTTAGATGGTTTGAGCACATTGAGAGGATGGATAAAACCGAGTGATAAAATAAATTAACATTACGTATTTGGATGGGAGGGTAGCTAGGGTAACATACCCTAACCAAATTGCCGAAGTTCTTCAGACAAGTCATGTCAAAAGTTAACCGGCGAGATTGTACGAAGAAGATTGTGTGCCGGGATCGTAGCGGGTGGAGATCCGTGGTCTCTGCTCACCCCTACGGGAGACAGGCGTGATGATATGTGGTAGCTTACTTATGATCATGTAGAAAATATGTTTTTATTTAATATTAAATTTATTTTGTATTATCCATATATTAATTGATTTTTATCAAAAATACAGAAAAAAAAATTTAAGTTTACTTTTATACAGATTAAATAATTTGTGACGAAAACTAACATTAGGCATAGAGACGATATATATTTTTTAATTAAAATAATTACTAACATATATACGAATGTAAATATGTTAGCTAGATGGAGCGACTATCTGCGCAAGGCGGCTGGCAGAGACTGGATGCGTGTAGCCGGAGATCGGTCTAGGTGGCGCGCCTTGGGTGAGGCCTATGTCCAGCAGTGGACTGCCGTGGGCTGATATTGGATACGAATGTATATAATTAGTAATATATAAATACTAATATACGTGGGCTGATATTGGATACGAATGTATATAATTAGTAATATATAAATACTAATATACGTTATATATAATAGTTAGTTTAGTGCAATCTTTGTGTAGTGAAGTGAAATAAATATTTTAATAGACGTAAAGATCACAAGAACATATTATCTTCCCCTTAATAAGGACAATGAGCAAAGTGTTAATCGATATAATCTTAGTTATACTCCACTTAGCAAATTAAGTTAATAATTAATAATTATAATGAGAAAATCTACAACAGAAGAGTAATGTGATACGAAAAAAATCATTTATTACTAATTATATTTATCTTTTTTTTTTTATAAAAAAAACTTTGAAAAAAATCTGATTGCTGATGGCAATATTAATTCTATAAATATATAGCGTCTCAATTTTATTATTTGTAAATACTCTGGTCAGCGAATAAAGCCTTATCATTATATATATATATATATATATATATATATATATATATATATATATATATATATATATATATATATATATATATATATATATATATATATATATATATATATATATATATATATATATATATATATATATTTTATAAAAAAGACAACATTGTCAAAAACTGGTTGCTGATGGCATTATTAATTCTATAAATTAATAGTATGTTAATCTTATTATTTGTAAATACTCTGGTCAGCGAGTAAAGGCTTATCTTATCTTATATTTATCTTCTTTTTATTAAAACTTTTAAGTAAATCAACTAAAACTTTTTGTTAATATATTCATTAAAAAGTTTTAATTAAAAACTTTTATTATACTTCGCTTACTCACCCGTCATCGGATACCGCGTTATCCGTATCCAATACAACACCGTTCATCTCAAAACATCCAAACTTTTATAAAAAAAAAAAATACACACACACAAACACTACAGTTCAAAAAAACCCTACAAGAGGACACTAGTAAGAAGGCAAGTGCAGCACCTCGCGATTAAAACTCTATGATATGGACGTAAGTTTCAGTGTACCTACGCCAAAATAAAAAAAAAAATAAATAAACAAAGGAAAACGCGCCAGACGTCCGCAGGTCAAAACGCCATGCGGTTGTGTTTTCCGGCGTTGAGCCTGTACTGAGTACCGCGTGGAGGAGCGACGCGGCAACGAATGGCCAAAGAGTAACGCGCACAGACGGGGCACTTCGAAAAAAAAAATTTCGACTTGATTTTTATTTTAGTGGATATTGTTTTATATATATTTTTTATTATTACTCACACATGGAGATATATACACATATTAGACGGGACACTTGGAATATATCACGACGGGATATTTTTGATATTATGATGAAAATAATATATTAATTAATTATAGTATTATAAATGTATAAAATACAATAACAACATTATTACGGCGATATACAGTTATAATAATTATATAGAAAATTATAAAATTTAAACGCCGATCTGTCCAAAATAGGTAAGAGGGTTATTTTTTTTTCCTTATAGCATAGCAAGACAAACGAGCAGGGGTGTCACCTGGTGGAAAGCAATCAACGTCGCCCATAAAAATCCGCAGTTCCACAGGTAGGGCAGAAGCGTTGCCGGCCTTTAAGCAAAGCGTTATTATGGGAGAGGGAGGGGGGGGGTTATGGTCACTATCGTTGACAAGATTAAGCACACAATATCACTTTTCATTAAACAAAAAGCGTTTCTTCTCGACTTTAGGCATCCTCAGGTGTACAAGACTCTACAAAAGACAACTTTAAATCTTAGTAGAGTTTACTATACCTGAAGATGCCTCGTGTTGGGGCGAAACACGTGTCGTTTACAAGGTGGAAAAGTGGTAGTGTGTTTGGTGTTGTGTATAGTGGTTGGTGGGTGTAGAATTGATGGCCGATTTTCGGTAAGTTTTTGGTTTAAGCTCCAAATAAATCCACTTCATCCAGTAGAAAAACACATTATAATTTTCTGTTATTGTTTTGCTTGTCGCGGATCTTAGCTAAGTAAAACTTTTGACACTCCAGATAGTGATGGATTTCCGCAAAGTAACACCTGACTCCATTAAAAACAACTTTAAAATCTAGATTGACTAAAATTTTATTATGCGGCCTTCAAGTTACTACCACAGTTTATATAAAATTCTCGGAGAGGAATACACGCATAATTCAATCCCGAGGTTAATGCCTACTGGACCCGCTGCGAATTAATATTTAACAGTCGACGAATAACCAGTCCAAACAGCTGTGTGCGGCTCATGCTATGTCCGGAGAAACTCTACGCCAGGCCTGCGAAGTGAATGGGATCTACTACTGTGTTGAACCCGAAAAATTTATCACCCGCACAAATCTAGATGATAAAAACTCAATTTTAATCATTTCGCATAAAATATCGCTTACATTTAATTTAATTTTTTTTTTGCTACTGATTTGATATTTATGTATTATTTACGAAGGGAAGAGCCTAGTTTCCCCGCAACACAGGGAATCCTAGTGTGGGATCTAGTGTCCTGTAACATATGTAAACATTTTCAAAATAAATAGTATATATTATTATTTTTTCAAGACAGAATTAACACTTAAATAGTTGCAGACGAATACTTTGTCAAGAATATTATTATTTATTATTATAGTAAGAATATTATTATTTATTATAGTATTATTTGTCTGTAGCAGCACGAATGGGACGGATGGCCCAGGAGAGTATGCTTCGTCCAGTGAGCAGTAGCAGCAGCAGCAGCAGCAGGGAAGGGGGAGGGGGGTGGGCCTCTGAAACTCGGCCACTCACCGTACGAAGCGCGGTAGCTAAGCTACCACTCAGACGCCAGTTTTCCGCGGGAATGTGGTACTTCCCCGGGCGAGCCGGCCCATTCGTGCTGCTACAGAAAAATAATATGCCATTCTTGACAAAGTATTCGTCTGCAGCGTGGCTCTACCACTTTGTATATTAAATTTAATTAAGCGAAGAAATCGGCGAAAGTCTTTCTTTGATATATCTAATAGTTTATTATTATCATTCTATTTACAAATTTTCACCGCAAAGTAGCAACACCAAAGCTAACAAATGAGTCTCCAATTGATTTACGGCCCTATAAAGAACAGACGAGTGCGGAATACCTTATCGTAACGCCCTTCTTGAATTTACAAAATGCGACGAGACATTGTCCCTTAATATATAGAAACTGCGACTCTCTGCGCGGTGGTCGAAATTGAAAACATTTTATTTCGCCTTTATATTCATATCGACGCAAAAAAGCGAAAACGCAGTAAACCGCAATATAAATTTATATAAAATTTTCTATTTATTTTAGAGCTGTGAGACTCAGACCATTCGATGCAGTATTTTTTTCTGATCTGTAACTCTTTTTTATATGGGATGAAAAGAAGAGAGATGGAAAGCAATCAACCCCGCCTCTAGACATCTGTAAAATCATGGGTATTGGAGAAGCGTTGCCAGCCTTTGGGGAAAGTATCATTACGGGTGGGGAGGGGGTTGAGCTTCCGGAATTCAACCGCTCACCGGAAGAAGGGTGGTAGCTAAGCTACCACTCAGACGTTGGTTTTCTGCGGGAGTGTGGTACTTCCCCGGGAGGGCCGGCCCATTCATGCTACATACAAAAATATGCCATTCTTGATAAAGTATTCGTCTGTAGCGTGGCTCTACCACTTATAAATCACACACAGATCTGCTCTTCCTCTATTCATGTGTTAGAGATTCAGTCTTAGAACTGCTAATTGTTTTTTATGACATAAAATTCCGAATAACGACTTCATTCGTATGATATTTTTTTTACAGTCCATATATGTCCCATTGCTGAGCACGGGCCTCTCCATTTCTGGAGGAACGGACTTTAGCCTGCCATACTTGTCCAATGCGGATTGTCGGGGTTACGAGACTCGGAATAAATATCTGTAGTATTCGGAATAAATATACAGTAGTAACAATACATTTATTACGATGCGGGGATCGAACCCACGACCATTAAATCCGTGGGCGTGGGACTCCGTCACTGAGCCAATCGGTCGTCATATATAATTGGATTCAATTAGTAAAATTGTGGCAAAGACGTTTGAGAAATTTATTGCTTCGATTTCTTTTACTTCTGTTATATATTTCAAAATTAAGTGTTACTGTGTACCGAAAAACTCTAATTACCTTTCATCTTGTTAATAATATTGACAAGAATTTCACAGTTAGTGACATTGGAATTTTTTTATTATAATATCAAATATTACATGTAAATACATACATATATGTACGTAATGATAATTTTATTTTAGATGAAGGTTATTTTTTTTTATATATTCACGCCTATTCCCCGCAGGGGTTGGCAGAGACCACAGAGCTCCATCCGCTGCCATTCATCGCAGCGAAACGGCTCGTCATTGGTCGCTTTTCGCCCTCGTGAGAATCAGGACGTGACGGGTGGCGAACCACGTCGCCGTCATTTTCGACAAATTAGGTATATTAAATTCGTCTTAGTGAATCCCACGAGCCGCAAGGGAGGATGAAGGTCAGCCCCAGCAGAGCCCTGCATGCTGAGATAAGGCACCATAGTCCCCGGGGGAGCCCGACCCCGGGTCGACCGGCACGATTACAACTAGGCTCGCCCCTAGCCACGCGTCCATTGGCACGGCAGACCGTGGATTGGCGGAGAGGTATGAAAAGGATAGAGAGGAAAGGAAAGAGCAGGAAAGGAAATGCGGATTGGGTTATTTTCTTATAAAATAATTGAGACATTTTACATGTTTCTTTTTTTAAAGGTAATTAATGTTTGTCACGTTACCATTTCATTATTTAAGTTATTGTTTTCGTGCTAAGTTAAGAATTTCATTCGAGCCTCCTCCAAAGAAGCCCATTGATCTCTATTTTGAGCTATTTGCATCCAATTCGGCCCGTCTCATGAGCGGTCTACCCCCGTGTCGTTTTCTATTTGGACCTCCCCATGAAGTCACCTTTTGTCCATCACTCACCTGTCAGTCTTGCTACATGCCTCGCCCATTTTTATTTAAGTTTTTGAGAATGAAGTAGCGCGCATCTGTAGCTTTCGATATATTCCTTATTTTTGAATGCCTTATTTTTTTGGTATATTACCAAAAAAATAAGGCATTCAAAATAAGTAATATATCGATCCTGTTTCTCACGAGAGCGAAAAGCGACCAATGACGAGCCGTTTCGCTGCGATGAATGGCAGCGGATGGAGCTCTGTGGTCTCTGCCAACCCCTGCGGGGGATAGTCGTGAATATATAAATAAATAAAAAATTATTTTTTTGTATTTTTTTTAATAACTAACTTTGTTGGCGCAACGACCCAAAATGGATCTTGGCCTCCGAACAGATCTTACGCCACCTCCTGCCAGTTACAGACTTGAAGGTTGGGCAAGACATCTTCAATTATGTCCCTCCAGCGGTACCTGGGGCGCTCTACAGGACGTCGTTCAGTTGGGCGACCCACATACGCTCTCTTGACTGCGCGATCCTCCCCCGCCCTCTCCAAGTGGCCCAGCCAACGAAGTTGGTGAGCCTTACTCACTTCTATTACATTAGCCACCAGATGCTCGATTTCGGCATTTTTCCGATATCGCCAACTGCCATCATCACTTTTGGTTGGGTCCAGGATCTTTCGAAAGACTTCGTTCTGCAACTAAAAGTTTCTTCTCTTCCTGTAGCGTCAGTGTCTAAGCCTCACAGCCATACGTTAGAATAGGCCGAATAATCGTAATATTTTTTTAATATTTCGTTCTTATATTCGCATACTTCGTTCTGGACTCGTTGACATATGATAGTTTGGACAGTCAAAAGTTTTACTTAGCTAAGATCCGCGACAAGCAAAACAATAACAGAAAATTAATAATGTGTGTTTTTCTGCTGGATGAAGTGGATTTATTTGGCGTTGTGTATAGTGGTTGGTGGGTGGAGAGTTGATGGCCGATTTTCGGTAAGTTTTTGTAACGCCTGACTCCATTAATAATATGATAGTTTATTATTGCTGTGTATTTTCGGGTCTGGCAAACGTATGTTATGTTAGTTAGTAGTGGTAGTATAATATTATATATGTATTACGACGCCGAAACGTAGACGCTGACAGTCCGTCTGCTTCACAAGCTCAGTGTCGCTCAGAGAGCCATGCTCGGGGTTTCTCTGGTACATATGATTTGGAATGAAAAAATCCGCCAGAGAACTACAGTCGCCGGCATAGCCTTTCGAATTAGCAAACTAAAGTGGCAAGGGGCTGGTCACGTTTGTCGGAGATCCGACAATCGTTAGAGCAGACGAGTGCTGGATTGGAGATCGCTACTCGATAAAGGTAGTGTGGGACGTCCCCCGGCTAGATGGTGCGACGATCTGCGCAGGACGGCTGGCAGAAATTGGATGTATGTAGCCGAAGATAGGCCTAGGTGGTGCTTCATGAGGGTGGCCTATGTCGAGGAAAGGACTATCGCAGGCTATTGATTGTTTATTATATTTATATATTATATTTTAATTATGTATTTTCATATATTTAGTGTACCAAAGTTGTAAAAATGTTTTAATTGTCTTGTAATTTCAAATCTCTCGTGTGTCAATTCTTTAACAAATATATTTAACCTCTGATATTAACAGATCCTAAGTGTGTAGTTTTTAATGAACAAATAAACGAAGATCTCTTACACTAAGCTTCGCATCAGATTATTGTTTAATTGAGCTATAGAACAATAACCATCGATACTGATAGAGTTACAAACAATGTGATTCACTGCTAACTTGTAACAAGTTTCGCGAATCCTTTTCATCAACTAACTATATCAACAAAACCTACTCCTGTGTACCGACGGCCTATTATTCAACTTTGAAGTGAAGTGTGTGACTTCTATAGCTGCGTTACATGACTCTGCTTAAGGGAAAAATCTATGGGTTCACGTCAGCAACATGCTAATGCTTAAGTTATATCTATAGCTATAAGTATAGCTGTAGACATACTTTAAACACAGTAAATGCACGCGCAGATGCCTACGTACACGCATCACGCCAACACATTGTATATACCCGATTGTATGTGTGTGCGTTGGACGCTTCATTGATGGATAAAGTTTTGTGAGTCACGTCAGCAACATGCTGTAGTAATAGCAGCATATCTGTAGCTATCACCCGCATGTGTTTTATAATATTAGTGTTGTATACATCTATACAAATAAAGTTTAATTGTTTACGTGGAAAGTTCTATGTGTGTATACTTTGCGTTGTTCTTTATATTTTGTTTTAATTTGATTATTTCAATTGTTGAATTGTCAGATCATTGTGCAGTACAACAGTGAGTACTAAATATGTTATTAATATTACAATTAGTTTGAAATTTCAAAATAAAGTTTTAAGTTTTCACTTGTGTCGGCAGTCCTTATGACTGCCTTCGATTTTAATTATTTATTTATTTAAACACTACATACTTGCATATAAGGTTGACCTGCCAGTGGAAACCGAACTGGACGATTGCCCGTATCTCGGGTCTCAAACATTAATTTTCGATCTAGACAATGCGTACATATTATATTTTATTTTAACTAATTTCTACTAAGTATAATTATGAAATACAAAAATTAAAGAGGAATAACGTTGTTTTTTCAGTGTTTGTGTCTATGCAATTGTGTGTGTGTGTGTGTGTGCTCGTTTGTTCGCTGCCTGTATACTTTTACTCTCTCTTTCTGCTCTCCGTTTCTTTGCGGGAGAGGGAAAGTAGCCACCTCCTTACTTTCTTTTTGCATTCGTAATGAGTAATATGTACGAGTTTGCCGTATTTATATTTAAAACGTATATTTAGCGAAGATATTTTCCCTTTGAGAGGTTTCCGCGGTAACTTCAACTTTCCTATTGAACATATAATGAAGGATTCGTACGTCTGCCTGTATTTAGTTTGCCCGTATTTTGTGTGAACTCGTAAATGTGAAAAGTTACAACATTTTTCCAGTGAGTGGAAAATCCTTATTCCCTCGCTATAAAGCTGAAGAGAGCAAAACTTGACGTTATTTATTTTCGAAAAACTTACAAAAGAACTATTTATTTATGGACATTTTATGTACCTAATATATATATTTTCTGCTGCATAATAACGTTTCATTGGGTAAGTACCACACTCTCAAAGAAGATTAAATTCTCCTTACTAGTTCTGCACTGTTCTTTTTAGTTATTGTTAGAACTCTAAAGTCAAATTTCGTTCCCTTCAACTCCCTAAGACCCGTATTCAGTGTCTCTGGTGTTGGAGATTGATTAGATAGATATATAAGATAGATAGATAAATCTATCTATTTATCTATATATCTATACATCTATTTATCTATCTAGTTTGATAGATAGAGATAGGTAGATATTTAGATAGATAGATAGAAATATAGATCAAACCATCTATTTATCTATTAAATCTATGTATCTATCTATTTCGATAGATAGATAGATCTTAATTTTATCAATAAATCTATCTAGTTTGATAGAAAAAGATAAATAGATAGAACACATAAATACCAAAAAGCGTTTACAAAAATAATAATGACATCTAATGGCAGTTGCTGCAACTGATCACGATGGGAAAAATCGCGGGAGAAAGACAAGTTGGTAGAAAATGTGAATCTTGGCTACGTAATATCAGGGTGTGGACCGGGATAGCGAGTGCTCGAGAACTGCTGCACCTCGCGAAGGAAGAGGAAAGTTGTGCTGAATTGTTTGCCAACCTTCGCAAATCTTTATAAGAAGAACATACCTTAGAAGAAGAATGGCAGTATATTAAGATGTCTTATCTCTGAAAGCGATTTCTTCCATACAATCTTTTGAACGATTTTATATATTTGGTATAATAGTTTTAATTATAGTTTCCGATCTGTCGTCGAAGTTTAATATCCGAGACAGCATGTGCAAAAAATGTGTCCAAAGTCACGCCAGTGCGTGCTTCATGAGATGTTATGTAATTTATTGTTTATGGTTGAGTCACGAAACACATAATTAATAGCTATGTACATAAATGAATGGAATTCCTAATTAGTCGCATTTATAGGTTTTTCCTTAACAACATACGATTACAATATAGGTTATATGTTCCTTATGAAGCATCTTAAAGTTAGACACGGGGCTTCCCCATTTCATTAGAAATGGACATGTAACCCATTACGTTTGTTCGAAGCACTGAAGCAAAAAACTGTTGTGAGGACACATGAAATCTCAAAATCCTGGTCAAGCAAGCCATTACGACTTTTTAATAATAAATTGACAAGACGTCCATCAATGCGTGACAAGAACAGTAAGCTGCGCGCGGGAAAGAGACAGAACGGTTTCTAGAAAAGACTACGCATTGCTGGAACATTTTCGAATTTTGGAAATGCTAGAACTTTCGACCGTGTTACCTATATAAAGGGGCGATGATGCGTCGAAGGAGGAGTTTAAAGATTAATTCGAGAGTTTAATGTTGAATACGGAGGAAGATAGAAAGAAAATAGTAGAAGAGAAGAAGTGGAAGTAAAATTAAGAGAAGTGTAACTTAAAGTGAATATAAGTAAGAGTAGTGGCTGATTTCATTTTTCCGATCTCCGAACCTCAGCTTGTAACAATATATTTTCGTCCATACACACGTCCACAGACACACACAGCCACAGGGATAGAGTCATCCAATTCCCTTTAATATGGTTGAGGAACTGGTGATCAGATGCTGCTTGTGGAGGCTGGTCTACCTAAGTCTGTTTTATATTTTGTATTATTATTATCCTTTATTTACATATTTCTTTCTTAATAACAATATTATTAAAATAATAAGAAATATCTATAAAAATATTATTACTAATCCATCTACTGATAATCCTTCGTGGCTGGATAAACCAAGCACACGAAGGATTATGCATCCAAGGAAAGGAACCTTCTCACGATCCTAGCCGTGCACAATATGGCTGTTTTTTGAACTTTTAATTTAACCCACTTACCTAAATCTAACTTGGACAGATGGGCGTCCAAATTTTTACCGTGCCACATGGTGGAAATCTCGTGGGTGAGGTCTATGTATTTTGTTTGTTTATCTTTTTCAGTTTTGATGAGATTCTCGTTATGCGGAACACTAATATCCACTATCATTGCTTCACGTATAGTTCGATCCACTATCACAATATCAGGATTATTAGCAACAATATGCCAATCCGTGATATAGGATCGATCCCGGTACAATGTTGTATGACTGTTTTCGAGAACTGACTTTGGATTGTATTTTTATGTGGACAGTCAGAATTTTGACTTAGCTAAGAACCGCCAGAAGCTAACAAAAATTAAAAAATTATAATGTGTGTTTCAGGGGGAGGGGCTAAAAAAAAATAAGTGGACTTACGGGGAACTGAAACTAAATTTTACCGAAAAAACGACCGTCAGCAACTCTCCACCCCCCAACCACTATCAACAACACCAAACACACACCACCACTCTTCCACAATGTACACGTGTTTCGCCTCAACACGAGCCATCATCAGGTATAGTAGACTCTACTACGTAAATCCACTTCATCCAGCAGTAAAACACACATTATTAATGTTCTATTGTTGTTCGCTTGTCGCGGATCTTAGCTAAGTAAATCATCAAGGCATCATCTGGTATAGTAGACTCTTGACTTAACGGTTGTCTTCCGTATAGTCTTATCGTTTAAGCTTCTTCTCTTCATAGATCGTAGTTAAGTGAAAATTCAGACTGTCCACAAAGTAATAGATTTCCGCAAAGCAACGCCAGACTCCATTAATCATTTTATCATTATTATTTTCTCTTATCTCTATCTCTATAACTATATGTCTCTATATCTATATATATTCTCTCTCTCTCTCTCTCTCTATCTATATATATTTTACATAACCGAACTTTTTCCTGGTTGTTTGCGAGATTTATCTATAAGGTTTGATTAATACACACTAGTGCATTTTAAAATGCTATATTTGTACTTAAAATCAATATTATACTCGTACAATGTAGGTTGTGTTTTGTTTGAACACGGTCGCCGATAGCTACGCATTATACTATATAAGTAGAATAGGCTTTGGTATGTCATGCTTGTTTAAACGTCTCTGCTTGCGGTGGCTTCGGGTGTCGGATCATCCTCTTCTCTTTAAAATGGTTGAAGAGGGCTGCCACATGCGTCAACCTGTGAATGCTCCGTGTGGAAACCAGTCTGTCCGGGTCTGTTTTTCACATATAATCATTTTTTATCTTCTTGAATTCTTCTAACTTGAATGTTACCTAAACCAAATCGAACTTCTTTTCTTAGCTTCCTGTGATAATTTGATCCACACACATTGCTATATTGTAACAAAATAAAATAACTAACTAACTTTGTTGGCGCAGCGAACCAAAATAGATCTTGGCCTCCGAAAAGAAAGATCTTTTGTAAGAACACCACTGTGCCCTGTCCTGCGCTACCTCCTGCCAGTTGCAGATTTGAAGGTTGCGCAAGTCATTCTCCATCATACCTCTCCAGCGGTACCTGGAGGACGTCGACCAGTTGGGCGACCCACAAACGCTCTCTTGACTGCGCGATCCTCCCCCATCCTCTCAACGTGGCCCAGCCAACGAAGTCAGTGAGCTTAAGTCTCTCCTATTACATTGAGTTAGGCCATCAGATTTCGGCATTTTTTCGATTTCGCCAATTGCCATCATCTCTTTTGGTTAGACCCAGGGTCTTTCGGAGGACTATTCTCTCGTGACTAGAAAAAAAATTATTACTAGAAAAAGTGGTCACCAGTGGAGTTCCTTTCGCATTTGTCATCTCCACCGTTCAGAGGAACCTCATTGCGAAATGATGATTAAATTTTGGAAAAATAAAATGTCATTTCTTGTGTTAAAAAAATAAAGAATTTGAAATTGAATTTATCCCGACGTGGAGATAAATTCGCCATTATTCATGCGCTAACTTCGCCATCGAGGTATTCGTCCAGATATCCAGTCAATTGCCTAACACCATGAAACAATAGTTATTTTGTCTCACTCTTCCATAAAAAAAGCAATTAAGTTATTTATTTCTTACGGGCAAAGTATACCGAAGTGGTAGTTAACTACATTTGTCTCCTAAGGTCAAAAGTTAAGAAAATTAGGTCAACTTAAAGGACGATTATAATTATCCTTGTTTATGGACAGAGGTCTCTCGTTTCCTCTTTAGTGTTCACGCGATGAACAACAGTAGGTTTTAATAGTATAGGTTTACTCAGTAAATAAGTAGGAGCCTTGTATTTTTTGAGTAACTGTACCTACTAGTCTCGATTATTTATTTCTCTTTATGGGATAGGAAGGCAAACGAGCGGGCGTGTCACCTGATGGAAAGCAATCAACTCCGCCCATAGACATTCGCAGCGCCATAGGCAGTGGCGAAGCGTCGCCGACCTTTAAGAAAAGTAATTTGTGAGTGGGAGGGGGAGTGGAGAGGGGGAGAGGAGAGGGGAGAGGAAAGGGGGAGAGGAGAGGGGGAGAGTGTTGGGCCACCGGAACTCAGCCGCTCACCGCACGAAACGCGGTAACTAAGCTACCACTCAGACGCCGGTTTCCTGCGGGAGTGTGATACTTCCCCGGGCGAGCCGGCTCAATTCGACTACAGCGTGGCTCTACCTACTAGTGAATCAATTAGATTATCTTTTTTTTATCTAGTTTTTTATGGGGTAAGAGGGCAAACGAGCAGGCGTGTCGCCTGATGGAAAGCAATCAACGCCGCCTATGGACATCCGCAGTGCTATAGGTATTACGGAAGCGTTGTACGGCCTTTAAGGTACATAAATATGTGTAGGCTTGTTTTTCGTCTTAATTTATTCCAGTTTACCATTATTCAGGGCAAATATGAAAAGGAGATTTCTGATTATTTCGACACGTTTAACCCTAATAGTCCATTCAGAACGAATTATCCAAATTTTGTTAAATATTAATTTGGGTTGGCGTGAAAGGTCGCGTGAACTGGGGCGGTTGGGGGTTATGCTTTCGCTTATTAGCGTCTCTCTTGTTTAAATTTTCCTAAACGAAGCGTGGTATCTGGTTTTTTTGTAGAAGCATAACGCGGTGGCCACACTGAGACAAGCTAAAAATACGCTAAAACAGCTTCCGTTCTAATTAACTGTCGCATTCTAAATAATTAATCGCAGCATCAAACTTTCCTTGCGCATCAGAATGCTCCACTTTTACATATGGCCCCTTCTTCTATACGGATGTGAGGCTTAGACGCTAAAAGAAGACCTCAGAAAACGTATAGAAGCGTTTGAAATGTGGGCATATTAAAGGATGCTTGCTATCAGCTGGACTCAAAGGATGACCAATGAAGAGGTTCTCCGACAAGTCAAGCAAAAACGTGAACTTTTGCAGACCATCAAAGGTAGAAAAGTTGCTTACCTGGGTCATATCATGAGACATGAGAGGTACAAATTGCCACAACTGATCATGATGGGAAAAATCGCGGGCAAAATACAAGTTTGTCGAACATGAAAGTCTCGGCTACGTAATATCAAAGAGTAGACCGTGATAGCGAGTGGTCTAGAAATGCTACACCTCACGAAAAAGAAGGAAAGTTGTGCTGAATAGGTTGCCAACCTTCGCAAGTCGGAGAGACACTCTTAGAAAAAGAACATTCTTATTAATCACCTGGATTCCTGGCAGTCGATCACCGTGCGACTTAGTCGCAGTTTTCTGCCGCAAACCTTGCAAATGTGGAACCATTTGACACTTCCGGTGTTCTCACGTGATTACGAAGTAGAGGCAAGGTTCAAGAGACGAGCGTATGTGTTTACAAAATGCACACAATGCATCTGACTTTCCTCATTGCGGATATGTATAGGCAGTGGTGATCATTTATCACCAGGTGAACCGGACGTTCGTTAGTCTGCTTTGCTATACCAAACCAAGCTAAAATCACTAACACTGTTGGTGGTATAATCTATAATAGGGACGAATTAATTAGGAAGGAAGGATTAATTTGACCACTTATTTTGTAAACAACATTGAGTACTCACACACACACACACACACACATATATATATATATATATATATATATATATATATATATATATATATATATATATATATATATATATATATATATATATATATATATATATATATATATATATATATATATATATATATATATATATATATATATATATATATATATATATATATATTTTAATAGAGATCTTTCGAAATACGGATTCGAAATTATATGACGGCTACTTGGCTGGAGTGACCTCGTGGTGTGATGTGTGTGTGTGTGTGTGTGCGAAAAGACTTGGAGCGAACTTAGCTTCGTTTTACTTTGTTCACGGTGTGGCTTGCGCCTAAGGGGTATAAGCGAAGATGGCCTCCGACAAGTATACCAGAAATGTGGAAATTTGCAGACCTTTAAATAATAGATAAGGTGCTGAATTTAGACATATTACAAGATATGACAGTTACAATATATTCAAATTAATCATGATTTAGCGGGTAAAAGACGGGATGGCTGGAGAAAGATATCTTGGCTACGAAATATTGGAGAGTAGAAAGAGATAGCGAGAGCTGACGAACTTTTTTGCCTTGCTGAAGAGAGAGATAGTTATACAGAATTACTTCGCTAATCGGAAAAGCATATAAATTCTTGTATCGACATTTTACCAGAACACAATATGCCACAAATAAAATTTCAAAACTTTTTTTATTGGATAGGAAGGCATACGAGCAGGCGTGTCATCCGATACAAAGCGATTAACACCACTCATATACATCCACAGTGCCATAGGCATTGCTTGCCGGTTTTTAAGAAAAGTGTAGGTTTGTTTTTTGAAGGTGCCAATGTTGTATCGATTCAGAAACATCGCCGGAGTTAGCTGGTTCCAGAGGGTAGTGGTGCGTGGAAAGAAGTTTCTAGAATAACTTTAATATTTCCTTTAATATATGCAAAATATAATATTGAATTTCTTTCAACAATTTATCTTTGGATTTCCGCCTACAATCCTCTATAGGGATTGTAAAGAAACGTACAATCCGCATCGATATGTGAAAGGGTTTGGAAATAAGCACACTAAGCCTGCAGTTGTCTCAATGTGTCAGAGCGTCCTTAAAGCCTTTGAGATATACAGCCGACATCTTGAGCTGGGTCACACTAAGACGAAAGGAAGGAAAATAAATTTTCTTTGCTTTTTTATATCCTTGAGAGAATTTTCATTTACACGTGTATTTCATTAACACGAGAATTTTGAAAAAGAGAATGATGATGTACATTTTACAACCACGAGATTTATGAGCTGTACAATGAGCCGAAGGTCATCAAAATTGGACGACTTCGTTGGGCTGGACCCGTAATACGGATAGACGAGGCTGGAGTACCCAAACGCCTACTAGACGGCAAACCAGATGTTGGTAGCAGCCGCGGAAGGTCTAGGCTCAGATGGTTAGATGGAATCGAGGACGACGGAAAGGCAAAAAGGTGTCAGGAGCTGGAGAAAAAACGCCAAACTTAGATCCGACTGGAAAAATCTATTGAACCAGTCTGAGGGCCCACACGCGGCTGTAATGCCTTGATGATGAATGCATTTTAAAGAGAGTAAAAAACTGTTTGAGAACATCTAAAAATATATTAAAGATGGAAAAGCGGTAGTGTGTGTTTGGTGTTTTGTATAGTGGTTGGTGGGTGGAGAATTGATGGCCGATTTTCGGTAAGGTTTTGATTTAAGTTCCAAATAAATCCACTTAATCCAACAGAAACACACACATTATTAATTTTCTGTTATTGTTTTGCTTGTCGCGGATCTTAGCTAAGTAAAACTTTCGACTGTCCATATAGTGATGGATTTCCGCAAAGTAATGCCTGACTCAATTAATAAATATAAATATTACAATCAATAATTGTATAACTTTGTTTTTGGTGTACAATAAAGAATCGCGTCATACTGTATAGGTACGAAGAAAACTGACAATTTTAAACCAGTGGTATTAAATTTGTATATTTAAGGAGAATTATTTATAGTCGTCTGAATATTCCGCTGTATATGTGGGTATGTAGGTTAAGCCCCATCTCCAGTCCGACCTCGCGTAAATATTAAAGCGACTGGGTTGGCAGCGTATGGAACGCTGGGGACGGTCAAATATTAAATATAGAGAGAAACATTGAATATTTATACGCAAAACAAGTTCAGTTTTTTTTTCATGGTTTTTTTATGGCGTTTGTTTTCCACTATACCATTGACAGGAGGCAGAAACTGGATTGGTGTACGCGAAATGTGGTGTTTGAGGCGAATTCTGGACTCGTCACAGCTTAAAGTGAAAACGCGTTTATCCACTGTACGTCGCGTGCTTATCGTCTTTTATTTCCAGCACATCGTGAGGAAGAGCGATGAAAATTTAGAAAAAACTTATTGTGGTCCGTAATACGGAAGGAGAACATTCGAGAGGTCTATCACCGACTAAGAGAACTTAGTCGGTCTATCCACTGGTTATCCACTAATCACCAAGTTCTACCTACCACATAGTTAAAGAAGCGTTAGACAGATGCCGTAGGTTATGAATAATACAGTCCAGACACAGACAACTTAATAATGACCACGATCCTTAGATATGAGGGATTGACTACAAAGAGAGAGAGAGAGAGAGAGAGAGATTGATAAATAAACCTAAAGAATTTTTAAAGATATTGCGATTAAATAATAAAAAAAAATATTTTATTTGCCTGAATAAGATAAAAAATCCTGAATAAGATAAAAAAGCCTTATATTTAAAACTTATATGTACATTATACTTAACTATTAATAAATAAAATCTTATAATCTCATATTTTTATTATACAATCTCATCCTAGGCAAAGGAAGTGGCTCAGCTTTTGCTAACAGGGGAAGATTTCAGTCACTCCCTTCCCGCAAGATTTTATGTGGGAATTGGCGTGAGAGCATGCATGCGTACGTGTGTTTGTGTGTGTGTGTGTGCGTTGAATTCGAACTTCTTTATTAAATATATTCGTTTCAACAACGACTAACGCATTTTGTATTACATAAACATTTTTACACTTTTGAACGTTGTAAGAGATAATTATGTCTATTTTATTACAGCTCATATTATATATAGCCGAGCAAGATGTTGAAAAGACTACTGGTTCTTTTAGAAGCTGGGTTGGATGGAATAGACGCTCATCCAGTCCCATCCCAACAGGCAATATAGCCGCATGATGACGTTACACCATCAACAGCTTATATTATGTTTTAATGATTTTACAGCTTTGGTTTCAAGGCCTTTTGAGCTCGTTTTTATTAGTTTATATTATATTTTCACCTTGTCACGGTACGTCTTGATAAAATGGTGATAAAAAATATATTTAAATTTATATGACGGACAAAGGGAATTATGTTTTCTCAACCCTTTAGGAATGTAAGCATTACTGACTGAGCAATTTTGTTTATACGTCACGAAGTTCATTTACGAAGCAGTCGTGACCAGACATCCAAATCTGTCGGTAAGGTTCCTCATTAATTTGAAGTTAATTAATTACAAAAAACAAGATTATTAATGGAGTCAGGCGTTACTTTGCGGAAATCCATCATAATTAAGTGAAACTTTTGACTGTCCATATACAAAAAACAAATTTATAAATCAATCAAATTTTAATAAACTATTGAAAAGTGAAATTGACGTTACCAAAAGTTG
This sequence comes from Baronia brevicornis, assembly GCA_031353405.1. Lineage (NCBI taxonomy): Eukaryota > Metazoa > Arthropoda > Insecta > Lepidoptera > Papilionidae > Baronia > Baronia brevicornis. The sequence goes on along the minus strand of JASFAT010001674.1, from coordinate 17,948 downwards.
TGTATTTGTTTGTTATCAATATACGTAAAAACTTTTCCCGCCAACTTACATCAGTGACGTTGTGTTTTTGTTTAATTTTTATAATCTTATATTATTGTTGCCGTATTTTTTCTTTTCTTTGATGGCAATGAGTTAAAACTATTATATTTTGCCTGTGTCAAGTAAAATGAATTAATATCAAATCTCTCAAAATATCTAGTCAACTTGTCACGTTACGTCTTGACAAAATGGTGGCATTTCTACCAAAACCTTCTACGGACTTTTGCAGTCAACTTAAAAAGTCACATTTATTTAATAAATAGACGCATTTATTTCATATCACTTCACTTATAATTCTTATTAATTATGTTCTAAAATACGCTACTACAATTAAACAATATAACTGATTATAATATAAGATTATGAAAATGACATAAAAACACAACGTCACTGATGTAAGTTGGCGGGAAAAGTCCTGTTGGTGTATTGTACAATATAGTTCGATTAAGGCATATAAGTGAAGTCATATGAAATAAATGCGCATATCGTAACTTATTAAGTTGACTATAGAAGTCCATAGAAGGTTTTGGTAGAATAGCTTACCATTTTATCAAGACGTAATGTGACAAGCTGACTAGTTACATTTCAAGATATTTGTATTACAAGTGATATTATTGTATTTTACTTGACACTGGCATATTAGTTATAACTAATAGCTCTTACTGTGAATTTGAAATATATTTAGACGGATGCTTGCTATCAGCTGGAGTCAAAGGGTGGCCAATGACGAGGTTCTGCGACAAGTCAAGCAAAAAAGTGAACTTTTGCAGACCGTCAAAGGTGGAAAAGTTGCTTACCTGGGTCATATCATGAGGCATGACAGGTACAAGTTGCTGCAACTGATCATGATGGGAAAAGTCGCGGGCAGAAGACAAGTTGGTCGAAAAATAAAGTGTTGGCTACGTAATATCAGGGAGTGGACCGGGATAGCGAGTGCTCCAGAACTGCTGCAACCCGCGAAGGAGGAGGAGAGTTGAGGTGAATTGGCTGCCAACTTTCGCAAGTCAGAGAGGCACTCTTAGAATAAGATGTGTATGTGTATATGAGTATGATTAATAGTATATATATTATATAAGGATGTATGTGTGTCCGTATTAATGTCGTCACTGTGGTCCGCGATCTGAACACGTTGGTTCTTGCTGAAAACCAGCGCCAGGTGCTCCAATAGAACGCTTGGTATACTCGTATGCTAAGAACTATTTTATGACACTTGATAGATTAAAATTTATATTTGCTTTTTGTTTTGTTTATTTGTACATTATAATATTATTAAGGTTTTAATTTTAGCTATTGTGAAAAAAAAAAAGGTGTCACGAATAAAGCTCTGTTCTATTTCTATTCGCATTTCCACCAAAGAAAAGAAAAAATATACGCAAGCCGTCGGTAGCTGCACATTGCTGCATTCGTATTGCATGCATTGCTTCGTTATTAAAAACCATCTTATCGAAATATGACTGGGATAGAGTAAACATTTGTCAAACCTAAATAACAGTACATCCGCTATGCGAATACAAGATCCAGTTACAGTTTAGAATATTTATTGATCCCGTAGCACGTCGGATGGGCGGTAATTATCCGAATGTATCGCCGGGAATACAAACAGAGGCACGCCCCGTCCATACACACAGCTTTGCAAAATGTCCTCCAGCACTCTTTTATATGTAAATATACACAACATTCAATTTCACTTTTACATATTATGCTACAGGTAAAATAATGTACACGTAACCCGCAATGTCTACATACACCCAACTCTTTTTTTACACGATTTTGAAATAACGCTGTTCACCAATAAAAATAAATACACTGTATAATTATATAATGTATTGTTCGTTTTATGTAAACACACGTGTATTTATTTATTCTTATTGGTGAACCGCGTTATTTCAAAGTAGTGTAAAAAAGAGTTGAGTGTATTTGTATTTGTATGTATAAATATGCAGTTTGTGTGAAAAAAATATATGCTAAAAAAATATAGACGACTACATATTTGTTTATAATCATATAAATCAAATTCAAATGTCGAAGTGTTTAAATTTCGCTTGTTCGAATGTCGCAGTATTTAAGTGTCACAGTGTTAAATGTCGCTTGTACAAATATCGTAGTGTTTAAATGTAGCAATGTTACATGACGCTTGTTCAAATGTCGCAGTGTTTAAATGTCACTATGTTAAATGTCGCTTGTTCGAATGTCGCAGTGTTTGAATGTCACAGTGTTAAATGTCGCTTGTTCGAATGTCGCAGTGTTTGAATGTCACATTGTTAAAAGTCGCTTGTTCTAATGTCGCAGTGTTTGAATGTCACAGTGTTAAATGTTGCAGTGTTTGACTGTCGCATTGTTTAAATGTTGCGTGTTCTCATGTCATGTAGCCGACTAAATATATAATATAGAAAAGCATTTAAAAAACTGAGGTTTCGGAAAACCTTCAAAACTATGAACGTGGCTAATAAATTCTTAATAAAAATCTCTCAGATTTAACAAGCTCTTGGTTTTAAATTAAGTTTATCAACTTGTATAAGTACTATGAGCTGGAGTACTCTGCAAACATAACTTGATTATTAACAGTGTGGAAGTTATACCGCAGACACCAACTCTCTAAGTAAATCACTCGCTAGCACCATCTTAGAACAATCTTTGCAAATTAATTTAGCGAAAGATTTAAAACAGTATTAATGACTATTATAATGTGCCTTAACTCAGCATGCGGGGCTCTGCTGGTGCTGACCTCCACCCTCCTTTGCGGCTCGTGGGATTCACTATGACGTTTGTTAAAAAATGACAGCGACGTGGTTCGCCACCCGTCACGTCCTGATTCCCACGAGGGCAAGAAGCGACTAACGGAGAGCTGTTTCGCTACGATTAATGTGAGAGGAAGGATAGATGAAGGGATGGATAAGTGTGTAGGATGCAAGGAAGGTGGGCTGGAATCGTAACCGATGGATCAGTGATCTCTGCTTACCCTTAAGAGAAACAGGTGCATGTATATATGTATGTCGAACCAGAAAGTTGTAATATTAATATATATTATATAATAAATTAAACCTTAGGTATTGAACCGTTGGTTATTTGATATCAGCTGATACTGGTCCCACGAGAATGGGTACAATGTCAGTTTCAATAAATGTCCAATTAGATTTGGGCATCGTTAGTTGGGTTGCGGAGAGGATTTTGATGGGGGCTCGTTTGTTTTTCTACTGCCACCTCATTTTGATAGTTTTTATTTTTCACAGTTATCAACTATTGTTGTATAGCAAATTGGTCAAATAGGAGTTTCTACGACTAGTGGTTAGCCTCCGCAACTCAACCGCTCACCGGACTAAGCGCTGTAGCCAAGCTACCACTCAGGCGACGGTTTTCTGCGTGAGTGTGGTACTTCCCCATTCATAATGTTGTCCCATACACACAAATAATATGCCATTCTTGATAAAGTATTCTCCTGCAGCGTGGCTCTACCATTTTGAAATCCTTAAAACCGATAAAAAAATTGGACCAGAGGATAGCCACTTTTTGCTTTCGCACTTTAACTAGATATTTGAATATGTAATAAATTCTATTCAAAATCAACAAAATATTTGTATTTTGTTACTTTTTTGTTTAGGTTAGGTTAGAATTTATTACTGAGCAAAACAAGAATAATTTATTGAATCAGTTGCGAAGAAAGCCACTATTTACGTATTCTAGAAACGTCTCAACTCGGCTATGGAATAGAAAATGTACAAGGTAACACCGTGTTGAGTGTTTTACACAATTTGTACGTAATTTGATTTATTGGATTCGTTTACTATTTAAATTTAGATTCTGGAGAGAACAGAAAGTGGCGAAGAAGTATATTACGAGAGACATTTTTTTCATTCTGAAAGGTTATTAATGGAGTCAGGCGTTACTTTGCGGAAATCCATCACTATATGGACTGTCAAAAGTTTTACTTAGCTAAGATCCTACTAATAAAGGTATAGTAGACTCTACGGAAGACAACCGAAAAGCTTTTCACTTTTCGGTTGTCTATTGTCTACTATACCTGAGGATGCCTCGTGTTGGGGCGAAATACGTGTCGTGTACAAGATGGAAAAGTGATAGTGTGTGTTTGGCGTTGTGTATAGTGGTTGGTGGGTGGAGAGTTGATGGCCGATTTTCGGTAAGATTTTGGTTTAAGTTCCAAATAAATCAAAAACACACATTATTAATTTTCTGTTATTGTTTTGCTTGTCGCGGATCTTAGCTAAGTAAAACTTTTGACTGTCCATATATTCTGAAAGGTATTCTAATATGTCCACTGTCTTAAGTTCCTGTGCTAACCCGGACCTTAACTAATTCACCGCCCCCTATAATCCTATCACACGCCTATCACAGTTTTAATTGGATACGAAGGCAAACGAGCAGGCGTGTCACCTGATCAAAAATGGTAGTATAATTTATATAATTAAATTTAGACAATTAATTGTGGTAGAGCCACGCTGCTGACGATTACTTTGTCAAGAATGGCATAATATTTATCATGAATGAGCCGGCTCGCCCGGGGAAATACCACACTCCCGCAGGAAACCGGCGTCTGAGTGGTAGCTTAGCTACCGAGCTTCGTACGGTGAGCGGCTGAGTCCCGGAGACCAAACACCCCCTCCCTCCCTCTATCCCTCCCCCACCCATACGCACTCCCATAATGACACTTTCCTTAAAGGTCGGCAACGCTTCCGCACTGCCTATGGCGCTGCGGAAGTCTATGGGCGGCGTTGATTTGCCTTGCTTCAGGTGACATGCCTGCTCGTTTGCCTTCCTATCCCATAAAAAAAATATTCGGACTTTAAGTTTAAAAAAAGAATGTTTATAAATAACTTTTTTCAAATGTAAAACCACACTCAAGACACCTCAGTGGAGGAGAATATACGATAATTATAATATATCGAAGACATTATGAGCTAAACGACCTTGCTCTGGAAATTGACGATAAACATGAATACACTGTAAATTGATGTTTATTATTAAAGTTATGTTTATTACTTAATATTTAATTGCATTTAATGTCGCAGGGTCAGACTTTTAAAGGCCAAATTCCGAATTATTAATGCACACGGCATTAACGGACCCAAAGTTTCATATACATACATACACATAGTCTCGCCTGTCTCCTTATGACGTACTCCGTACGACGACCGATTGGCTCAGTGGCGCGGCCCTCCGCCTACGGAGTCAATGATCGCGGGTTCGATTCCCGCATCGGAATATATATATATATATATATATATATATATATATATATATATATATATATATATATATTCCCTTCCTTTCCGCCAATCCACGGTCTGCCGTGCCAAAGGATGCATGGCTAGGGGCGAGCTTAGTCGCAAGCGTGCCGACCGTCCCGGGATCGGGCTCCCCCGGGTACTATGGTGCCTTACCTCAGCATGCAGGGCTCTGCTGGGGCTGACCTCCACCCTCCCTTGCGGCTAGTGGGATTCACGCAGAAAAATGTAATATACCTAATTTGTTGAAAAATGACGGCGACGTGGTTCGCCACCCGTCACGTCCTGATTCTCACGAGGGCGAGAAGCGACCAATGGAGAGCCATTTCGCTGCGATGAATGGTAGCGGATGGAGCTCTGTGGTCTCTGCCAACGCCTGCGGGGGATAGGCGTGAATATATAAAGAATATTAATGTCTCCCTGTAGGGTTAGGCAGAGACCACAGATCTCTATCCGCTACGATCCCGACCCACCTTCCTTGCTTCCATCACACTCATCCATCTTTTCATCCATCCTTCCTCTCACATTCAACTAACAAATAAACATACATGCAATGCTCTCACGTGTCTATGAGATAGGCGCTTTGGTGAAAACAGCGTATGTTTTCCGGCATCCCGGATGTCGATGGGCGGCGATGATCGCTTACCAAAAAAAAAACATTCATTCCTACCAAAGCCAAGGTTATGGTGCCCTTGAAATATCCTTTCCACTATAGATCCCGAGTCATTCCGTCGCCGGCACAATCGTAAACAGAACTTACACGAAATCTTTACGACATACTTACTTTACTATGTTTTATGTGTTTGACGTTTGGCGATATTCCAATCCAGTACTTAACTATAACGTACACTGTGGCACTAGGGGGACGCCGGGGGACGAAAGGGACAGCGCGCCCCGGTCCTCTAGTCCTGGGGAGCCTCCAAATGTTAGTTACTTAGATTCTTTGGCACAACGATGGGTATAACGATATCTCATCTCACAGCATCTTTTATTGATTGTTAATGTAGTCAGGCGTTACTTTGCGGAAATCCATCACTATGTGGACAGTCAAAAGTTTTACTTAGCTAAGATGCGCGACAAGCAAAAAATAACAGAAAACTAATAATGTGTGTTCTCCTGCTGGATGAAGTGGATTTATTTAGAACTTAAACCAAAAATTTTTTTTAACTTAGGTATAGTAGACTCGTAGACGACCGATTGGCTCAGTGGCGGGGCCCTCCGCCCGCGGAGTCAATGGTCGCGGGTTCGATTCCCGCATCGGAATAAATATTTATATGGATTTATAAATGTTTATTCCGCGTCTGGTAACCGCCCCCCCAATCCGCATTTCCTTTCCTGCCCCTTCCTTTCTTCTCTATCCTTTCCCTTCCTCTCCGCCAATCCAATTGGTCTGCCGTGCCAATGGATGCGTGGCTAGGGGCGAGCCTAGTCGAAAGCGTGCCTATCGTCCCGGGGTCGGGCTCCCCCGGGGACTATGGTGCCTTACCTCAGCATGCAGGGCTCTGCTGGGGCTGACCTCCATCCTCCCTTGCGGCTCGTGGGATTCACTAAGACGAATTTAATATACCTAATTTGTCGAAAAATGACGGCGACGTGGTTCGCCACCCGTCACGTCCTGATTCTCACGAGGGCGAAAAGCGACCATTGACGAGCCGTTTCGCTGCGATGAATGGCAGCGGATGGAGCTCTGTGGTCTCTGCCAACCCCTGCGGGGGATAGGCGTGAAAATATAAAAAAAAAAATAAAAAAAAAATAGTAGACTCTACGGAAGACAACCGAAAAGTCTACTATATCTGAAGATGCCTTGGGTTGGGGCGAAACACGTGTCGTTTACAAGGTGGAAAAGTGGATAGTTGGTTGGTTGGTGGGTGAAGAATTGATGGCCGATTTTCGGTAAGTTTTTGGTTTAAGTTCCAAATAAATCCACTTCATCCAGCAGGAAAATACACATTATTAATTTTCTGTTATTGTTTGTTTATCGCGGATCTTGGCTAAATAAAAACTTTTGACATCTTTTATTGATTTCACTATATGGAGTGTTCCGAGGAATTTTTCGGAATAATTCCGGCCGCTGAATTCCATTACCGCATAACTCGCCAAAAAAATGTTTCAGGCGTACTATTTGAATAAATGGCGATCTAATACGGTGTGTTTTTCTCGTAACTTCTTTCCACCACCACCAGCACCACTATTTTGTGGAATCAACTACACTGCTTTCGTCCATTCGTTTAAACCCAAACGGTTTTAAACGGTTGGCATTCTCAAATAGTTTAAACCCAAGGAGGAAAGGTTTGTATTCTCAATTCGTTTAAAACCAAGCAGGCTTTGAACGGTTTGCATTCTCAAATCGTTTAAACCTAAGGATAGTTTGAACGTATTGCATTCTTAAATCATTTAAACCCAAGTACGATTTAAACGGTTTGTTTTCTCAAATCGTTTAAAACCAAGGAGGGTTTGAACGGTATGCATTCTCAAATCGTTTAAACCCAAGGAGGGTTTGAACGGTTTGCATTCTCAAATCGTTTAAATCTAACGTTTATTAGTTTGAACGGTTTGTATTTTTTTTTAAATTATCCCCTCATATTTCAGAAGAAGCTCGCAATATTAAAGTTTTTAATTAAAAACCTTATCAAATACTGTCCAGCCATTGGAGCACTTATATTTTCAATTCAGTCGTTCATTGAAGATCGCAATTCCATTTGTTCGGGGCTCGTTCGTCTAACGATACGATGTTTCCGACTGAAACTTTTTGTTTAATAAAGTTTCAAGGAAATAAATGAAATTATAACTGTACGTTTAAAATTTATTTTGGGAGCTAGAACTGAATCTTTTCACTATACTTAGAAACAATTAAATTAAAACACAATATGGACAGTCAAAAGATTTACTTAGCTAAGATCCGAGCGCGCTTGTCGCGGATCTTAACTAAGTAAAACTTTTGACTGTCCATATAGTATTGGTATTATCAAGTTTTGTTTTTACTCTTATGTATTATGACTCACTTGACTTGTAATCCTATGTCCCCCATGTAGGTCAGGAGGGCATCCTGATATTGTAATGATTAAAGTGTATTCATGTTTGTTTCTGCAGAGGAAAACAAATGAATCTATCTGATTTCTTATGTCGAAATAAAGAATTTATATTTGAATTTGACGACGTCTGGGAGACGTCGATCATTTCAGGTTGAATTTTAGACTGAACTGAACTGTCTTGAACGGTAGCGGGTGGTTGATTTTTAAATGATTGAATTATTTCACTCATTCTCATTATTATATAATACAGTTTTATGAATCTATTAAAAACTCATTTTGAAATCTCAAAATGCTCTGCTCTGCTCAAGCGAAACATTACAACTTTTTGAAAATAAATTGACAAGACTTTCAACGTGACAAGAACAGTTAATAGAAAATAGTTGCGCGCGGGAAAGAGACAGGACGATGTCTAGAAAAGACACACATTGCTGGAACATTTTCGAATTTTGGGAATGCTAGAACTTTCGATCGTTTTACCTATATAAAGGCGACGGTGCTTGGAAGGGGGATTTTAAAAGTTTGATACGGAAGAAAATCGGAACAAAATAGTAGAAGAGAAGAAGTGGAAGTAAAGTGAAGAGGAATTAAACTAGTAGCCTATTTCACTTTTCCGATCCCCGAACCCCACCTCGTTACAATATTATTTTTTTTAACAGCCTGTATATGTCCCACTGCTGAGCACGGGCCACTCTATTTCTGGAGGAACGGTTGTTAACCCAACACGCATGTCCAATGCGAATTGGCGGGGTTACCAGACTCGGAATAAATATTTGTAATCCATACATATATTTACTCCGATGCAGGGAACGAACCCGCGACCATTGACTACGCGAGCAGAGGGCCCCGCCACTGAGCCAATTGGTCGTCAACAATATTATTTCGACGCATCGAATTCAGTTATATTTTTTGGGGTTACGCTAATGGAAATATACTGACAACGTGAAAATAATTAATAAAAGGTCATGCACTTAAATTATTTCCAAGAAACATTTACCTGCCTACATAATTTCATTTTACTCGCCTTCAATGGCCCGATCTGACCAGCGATTACAGTTTACTGTAAGCCTAACGATAACTCCAAGTCGTCGACCCAGAACTTAATCGCTCCAACTATGGTTAAGTTATTTCAGTACTGCGATAAAGTTGAGAAATTGAAATGCGTCATAATGAGGGCTGTAAACCCTAGTATAAGAAACAGTTAAACAATAAATGTTTGATTGTATAGAATTGAATACACAGGGGTGTCCCAGAACTCAACGTCAATCCGAAACGGGGTGACAGGATTGATTGTAACCATCATGAGAAAAATCAGAAAAAAAAATACATCCCAGTTTGAAAATTATGGGCATTTAAGGAAAATCTAGAAATGTGGTCAAACTGTTACCATTTTTCGGTTATTGTGGTTAATTTTTATTATTTTTGTTCATTTCAACTTTGGAACCGTAACCCTAAATAACATTTCTAGAATCACAGTAAAAAATAATGACACAATTGCCCCAAGTTTCCTAGAATTAAGACTATCTGTTAAATTATGAATTTAAATTTTCAAAATTTGTCGACTTTGAAAGGCCTTCCTTTAAAAAAAAGTACTAGATGGCCTTGGCAAGTGCCATTAAAAGTTGGCGCATTTAATCAGGATTGTAAAATGGTACAATACTTGTTAGTTTCATACTAAAAAAAACGAGTAAAAAAATAAAAACCTCAAGTAACCCGATTTTTGCTAACCCATTTTACTCAGTTAAAATGTTTTTTATTCGCACAAGCTCTTGGTAGGTTCTTAATATTAAGATCTTTAGATAGATTTTTTTTTCTGATTTTTCTCATGATGGTTACAATCGATCCTGTCACCCCGTTTCGGCTTGTACATTGAGTTGTGGGACATCCTGTATAGACAGTCAGAATTTTTACATAGCTAAGATCCTCGAAAAGCAAACAAAGGCAGATAATAATGTGTGTGGACAGTCAGCTTTTTTAATTATCTAAGATCCGCGACAAGCGAACAAAAGTAGAAAAATAATGTGTGTTTTTAAACTTACCGAAACAACGGCCGTCAGCAACTCTCCACTTCTCTACCGCTATCAACAACACCAAACACACAACACCACTTCTCCACAATGTACATGACACGTTTCACCTAAATACGAGGCATGGAGTGGTGTGTTGGAGACAGTGGTTGGAAGGTGGAGAGTTGCTGACGGCTGTTTTTCGGTAAGATTTAGTTTAAGTTCTCTGTAAATTTACTTCCTCCAGTATAAAACATACATTATTGTTTTTCTGCCTTTTTTTGGCCCTTTGCGGACGTAGGCAAGTATAAATTCTGACTGTCCACATAATAATGTATTTCCGCAAAGTAACACCTGACTCTATCGATATACGATAATCATCGAATATGTTTTCGGCATACTTTTACTCCTTCACTGACGTAAATGTGAAACAAGGCGATTTCTAATAATCAATAGAAAAAAGTTTGGAGTTCAAAGGGCTTACTTTGCAATATGAGACATAAAACAGTATTACATATATAATCTATATATTATTATATATATAAAACAAAGGCGTGTAATTCAAGAACAGTTGGACACATTTTTATTATATTTCTGTTAATAATAGAAATAAATCTCTATTTGTGTCATGTGATGTATAACAAGATAAAAAAGACGTATAAAAGCTCCATCACATTGACACTTATGGCGCGCAAATTTCATTAATTATTACATACATAAATATCTAAATACATAATTAAATTATTATATTGTCATTAAAATTATAATTGATCAGTGAAGTTGTGTTTTTATTTCATTTTTTAATCTTATAGACTTATAGAATAAGACGAATTTAATATACCTAATTTGTCGAAAATGACGGCGACGTGGTTCGCCACCCGTCACGTCCTAATTCTCACGAGGGCGAAAAGCGACCAATGACGAGCCGTTTCGCTGCGATGAATGGCAGCGGATGGAGCTCTGTGGTCTCTGCCAACCCCTACGGGGGGTAGGCGTGAATATATAAAAATAAAAAAAAAATTAATCTTATTTTATTATCATTGTTTTATTATGTGTGATATTGTTTGTGTGTGATATTGTTTTATTATGATGGCGTATTATACAATATAGTTCGATTAAAGCGTATAAGTGAAGTGATATGATATAAATGCGTGTATTGTTACTTTTTAAGTTGACTGAAAAAGTCCATAGAAGGTTTTGGTAGAATAGCCGCCATTTTATCAAGACGTAACGTGGTAAGTTGACTAGTTATATTTCAAGACATTCGATGTTATCGTATTTTTTATCGAATTTGTTATTCACATGTAAGATGAAACAATGTCTGTTGGGTCAGCTGGTATATAACAAAAAGAAACGTAGCGAGACTACGCATCAAATAATGGAAGAAATAAGTTCCAACATGTCACATGCGATATTACCACAACGGAATTTATTCAATCTGGCGGACTATATCCGTCCGGAAGAATAAGATTGTTGATCATTGCCGGACTATGTAACAACCGAAAGATGGCGTATGCCTTAATTTATAAGCTGATGACACATGTAATGATTTTAGTGGAGTTTCTTTAAGATGTTAAGTCTTCGAAGTAAGGACTACTTAAGATTCGCAAAAAGTATAGAAATTATTTTTTTTATATATGTTCACGCCTATCCCCCGCAGGGGTTGGCAGAGATCACAGAGCTCCATCCGCTACGATCCCGGCATACCCTCCACGCCTCCTACACTCATCCATCCTTTCAACCATTCTTCCTCTAACATTCATCCCAGCGAAACGGTTCTCCATTGGTCGCTTCTCGCCCTCGTGGGAATCAGGGCGTGACGTGTGGCGATGCACGTCGCTGTCGTTTTTCAACAAATTAGTCTTAGTGAAACCCACGAGCCGCAAGGGAGAATGGAGGTTAGCCCCAACAGAGCCCCGCATGCTGAGGTAAGGCACCGTAGTACCCGGGGGAGCCCGATCCCTGGACAGTCGGCACGCTTGCGACTAGGCTCGCCCCTAGCCATGCATCCATTGGCACGGCAGACCGTTGATTGGCTGAGAGGAAGGGAAAGGATAGAGAAGAAAGGGAAGGACAGGAAAGGAAATGCGGATTGGGGGGTTACCAGACTCGGAATAAATATTTATAAATCCATATATATATTTAGAAGAGAAATTATGAGTTTATGGATTTGCATATAAAGAACAGAAATCTAAATTCATATACTGTTCCTAATACAAAGAAATTAGAACATAACACTATTTTATTGGTAGAGGAAGGCAAACGAGCAAGCGTGTCGCCTGATGGAAAGCAATCAACGCCACCTATAGATACCTTCAACACTAGAGGTATTTCAATAGCGTTGCTGGCCTTTGATAAATGTTTAGGCTTGTTTCGAAGGTTTCAATATTTTATCGTTTAGAAAATATGGAAAAATGGCTGGTTCCATATGGAAAAATGGCTGGTTCCATATGGAAAAATGGCTGGTTCCATATGGAAAAATGGCTGGTTCCATATGGAAAAATGGCTGGTTCCATATGGAAAAATGGCTGGTTCTAGTGGTGTGTGATAAAATATGGATTCCAAAATATGGAAAAATGGCTGGTTCCAGTGGTGTGTGATAAGAATTTTTGGGAAAAATGATGAAAAGTATATAAATAGAATAAATAAATAAAACAACTTTATAATAAATTTCTGTTGCTTTTGTGACTTAAATAGAAATAGAATAACCTTTGCACAAAACCGAAGTACTTCGTTCCACGCACCACAACTCTGTGGGACCAGCTACCTCCAGCTAGCTACTTTCCTTACTGAACTTATACGACATTGGAACGCTTCTGCCATGCCAATGGCACTGCGGATGTCTATGGGCGGCGTTGATTGCTTTCCATCAGGTGACACGCCTGCTCGTTTGCCTTCGTATTCCATAAAAAAATTAACAGCTTACGGCACTCCACTTCTGGACAAAGGTATTCCTCTAGAAGTGCCACCAAGTCCGAACTTTTATTTCGAATCCGCTAAATCATTACCCTGTGGACCCAGCTATCTACAGCGATGTTTCCGAATCGATACGACGTTGGAACGCCTATTGCCTATGGCACTGCGATTGTCTATGGGCGGCGTTGATTGTTCTCCATCAGGTGACACGCCTGCTCGTTTGCCTTCCTATACCATAATAAAAAAACAATAAGTGAAATCAGAATTGTGGACATCGCTTGCAACACAGTTCGTACGAATACTTTGATAACGTAGTCTTTTGATCCTAAAAAAATATTCGGTCTCAAGGTCTTTAACATTTTAAATGGAACTCAAAGGTCTCATATGATTAAATAATTCCTTTGTCCGGAGAGGGCAAAATAAATAATGTAGACAAGACTGTCAACGGAAAATATCACACAGAGATACCTTTATAAGAGACACATAGCACACATAAGGAATGCGTCAAAGGATTTAAATGCTTCTGAAACATGTTCGTTCTCTAACGAATAACGAGTTGAAAAATGCTTTTATATCTCTCCTAAAAATCAACTATATCTTTTCTTTTCTTTGCTTTGATGGCAATAAGTTAAAACTATTATGCCAGTGTCAAGTCAAAATGGAATAACATTAAATTTCTTCTTCGTCTTGATAAAATGGCGGCTATTCTACCAAAACCTTCTATGGACTTTTTCAGTCAACTAAAAAAGTTACGGCACATGCATTTATTTTATATAACTTATATTTATCGGACTATATTGAACAATACGCCACCACAATTAAACAATATAACTGATAATAAAATTATGAAAATTAAAAAAATATAAACACAACAAGCAATGTGGAAAAGTGGTGGTCTGTGATTGGTGTTGTTGATAGTAGTTGGGAAATGGAATGTTGCTGACGGGCGTTTCGTTAAGATTCAGTTTAAGTTCCCCATAAATACTCGTCTTCCAGTGGAAAACACACATTATTATTTTTCTGTTTATGTTTGCTTGTCGCGGATCTTAGTAAATAAAAGTTCTGGCTGTCCACTCCACTCCATTAAAATCATAAGAATTAATTTAGTAACTATGATTTTTCATTCTTCTTCTTCTAAGAGTGCCTCTCCGACTTGCGAAGGTTGGCAGCCAATTCAGCACAACTCTCCTCCTCCTTCGCGAGGTGCAGCATTCGCAGCACGCACGAGCAGAGTTCGTGAGTTCTGGAGCACTCGCTATCCCAGTCCAGTCTCTAATATTACATAGCCAAGATTTTCGTTGAGTTTCGTTGAATGATTTGTCATAAAACAATATAATTTCGTGTCGAAAAGGCGTTTAAAGTTTTTGAAACTAATACCATTTTGAGCTACTAAATAACTTTGTGAATGCGAACGAACCCCTAAATCATACAATCCGCTGCAATAACGACTCCGACAATAAAATAATACGTTTCATATATTTATAACTTCAAACGAAAAAGCCCGTTTCGCAGCCGCTCGAAGCGATAATTTAAAAGTTGAAAGCATCAAAGTTTTCATCGAATAATAAAAGTTATAAATTTATGAGCTGTTGTTTAAAATTTCTAAATGTTATCATACCGTTTTCTTTGTGAGAGACAAGTAAACTTACTTCTCACTCAAGAGTTCTAAGTTCGAATGCCGGAATTTATTTCGATTAATAGAATCAGGCGTTACTTTGCGGAAATCCATTTTTACTATGTGGGCAGTTAAAACTTTTACTTAGCTAAGATCCGCGACAAGCAAAAAACAATAGAAAATTAAAAATGTGTGTTTTCCTGCTGGATGAAGTGGATTTACGTAGTAGAGTCTACTATACCTGATGATGCCTCGCGTTTAGGCGAAACACGTGTCGTTTGCAAGGTGGAAAAGTGGTAGTGTGTGTTTGGTGTAGCGTATATTGGTTGGTAGGTGGAAAGTTGCTGACGGCCGTTTTTCGGTAAGATTTAGTTTAAGTTCCCTGTAAATCCCCTTCATCCAGCAGGAAAACACACATTATTAATTTTCTATTGTTGTTTGCTTGTCGCGGATCTTAGCTAAGCAAAAGTTTTAATTGTTCTCATAGGAATTTATTTTATATGGAATTAATTTATATTTAGAGGAATTTAATTTATATATATATATATATAATTTATTTTATGTAGTAAACCTTGCTCCCCCGCCAATCCGCATTGGACAAGCGTGGTAGGTCAACGTCCGTTCCTCCAGAAATGGAGAGGCCCGTGCTCAGCAGTGGGACATATATGGGCTGTTAAAAAAATTGGCTTCCCACGCTTGTCCACTTGAGGTACGGTCGCTTTCACGCTAAAGCCTCCTGTCGCCGCCTCACATCCGCGATTGGAGAAGGCCAGCGACAGTCTCAACAAAGAAATAGGTTCAGCCACATCTCGACGACGCGAAGTCCAAAAGCCGCTGGAAACAGCGGTATCTGGGACCGGGGGGCTGTCGCCTCTTTAAGTTGCCGCGCGCGCAATGGGTTCATCCCCGAGGCTCCATCCCTCACCCGTGTGGGTGTGGATGTCCCCATATACGTAGTCACAAATTGGCTCAGTCAACTGTTGTAGGTTCTAACACTGCATAGGGATAAATTTCGCTCAAATTTTATGAATATATGTCTTGACAATTTACATTACTTGAAAGAAAGAAAAAGAAGAGTCGCCTCAAGTGCAATTACACCTTTTTACTATATCTTACTAGCTTTTGCCCGCGGCTTCGCTCGCGTGGAATTTGGTCTGCCACATTAAGTTTTGTGAGAGATTCATATAATACATTACAAATAAATATATTTTTATACATTTTAAATATATTTATTTGTAATGTATGATACATATTTATTTGTAATGATACATTTTAAATAAATATATTTTTTTACTTAATTTATGGTTCACAATTTTGGTCATTGTGGCTTCCACATAAAAGGTTATACGCTGTTGCGGAACTTTATATAGAATTATTCAAGACAAAAAATCCTACGGTACATTATCTTTGTGTAACTCCAATGGTTTAGGCGGCGTACGCCAAGATAGCTCTCAGAGGCCAGATTTATTTCTGACTCAATTGACATCGTTATATTACGACCGAAATTACATAAAATCATACAAAATTGTAAACTATATGTTATTCCGATGTGTAACCTATATTATTGTAAAGTTTCATCCAAATCCGTCCAGTAGTTTTTTCGTGAAAGAGTAACAAACATACATCCATACTCACAAACTTTCGCATTTATAATATTAGCAGGAAGTAGGATATAAAACTCACAATACTAACTTTAAATTTCACTAAACTAGCTTTAATTATATAGCAACTATCGACATTTATCTTTAGAAGCTCCTCCTGTAAACCTAAGAATTTCGATTTGGCGTAGGTAGTATTCTTTAAAAGTGTCGATTTGTTTTTACAAAATATATCTGTACATACTTTTAATTTGTATACAACGAATCAAAAATATATATACCGTGTTGTATGTGATCATTTTTATCTGCTCCGAAGAAGCCTCTAGGGAAATTACCGCTAAATTTGTTCATTATATTACACTTTCATGCAGCCAGTTCAAAATAAGTCGTAAGAGTGTTTTTTTAATTTAACTCTGATATTGAGGTCATAAAAAAGAATATGGATGTTTCTAAAACAGAAGAAAACAAATATAATAATCAATGGCTAAACTCTGGGGAAGTAATACTAACCTCTAAATACCGTTTTGTAGTGGTAGAGCCACGCTGCAGACGAATACTTTGTCAAGAATGGCATAATATTTGTTTGTAGCATGAACGGGCCGGCCCGCCCGGGGAAGTACAACACTCCCGTTGAAAACCGATGTCTGAGTGGTAACTTAGCTACCGCGCTTCGCATGGTGAGCGGCTGAATTCCGGAAGCCCAAGACCATTCCCCTCCCTCCTCCTCCTCCCCCTCCCCCCTTTCCCCTCCTGAAGTTTTTAAGATAGGCCAGGACAAGAGTATACAACCGGCGGGCTTGCTTGAGAAGAGTAATGAGTATGGAGGAAGAAAGGAAAGTATGCCGAGGTCGTAGCTGATGGAGATCTGTGGTCTCTGCCTACCCCTACGGGAGACAGGCGACAGGGATAAGATTATATTAACTTTTTTGAAATTATTATAAAATAAAAAAATATATAATAAGAGAAAAGGAAAATAAAATGTTTAGTAGTTCTTATGGTCTTACTCTTCGTGATTTCCGGCTTTAAGTTGGCCTTTATATCAAAAATGTATATTAAGGTAAACGAGCGAAAGTTCCAGCATTCTCAAACTTCGAAAATGTTCCATCAATTTTCTAGATATCATTCTGTCTCTTTTTCGTGCGCAGCAATTTTCTATTAACTATTCTTGTCACGCATTGACGGACGTTTTGTCAATTTATTTCTAAAGATTGTAATGGCTTATTTGACCAGGATTTTGAGATTTCAAAATGAGGTTGTAATCGTTTCATCATAAAAAAAAAATATTTTTCATATGTATTACGCAAGATGTTTTCATATGTGTTAAAAATGATTATTTTGTGTCACAAATAAATGTTTTTATGTATATGGCTGAATATATACTGCTCGTATATACAGAGACAAAGACAACTAGACGTAAATAACAAGTACAATATCAAGAGAAAAACAAATACACGATGTAGTTGTTAGTAGCTATTTATGAGTAGAATGAACGACGCTACAAAGGG